>CM017193.1:19263679-19483679 GCA_004837865.1 Musa balbisiana | reverse complement strand
AACATACGAGAATAAAAGATGTTGATTCATATATAAGAAATCTCAAGTTGTCAAGATCATTATTATTTATATATTAAAAATTTCAAGTTATAATTCCTAGAATTCAAGCCAAAAATCATGATTCATTTAGATAATTCTCTTTTTGTAAATATTTAAAAAGGAATATAGGAGATAAAAGATCTTAGTTCATAAAAAAAATTTCAAAGTTATAATTCTGAAAAATCGAGAGAAACCATGATTCATATAGATAAATGTCCTCTTTAGTACATGGCAAAGAGAAACATAAGAGATCAAATAAGAGATCTTGATTCACAAATAAAATCTCAAGTATCAAATATCGAGAAATCAAGATCATCATTAGGATAAAAACTTATTTAAATTCAAATCATCAAATCATCAAAATTATTTTCAAGAGATTCAAAATTACATAAATAAATTCATTAATCTCTTATTGCAAACTCAATAAGATTTTAGGGATAGAGATATTTTCAAGAATAATGCATTCCCCCTTTTTTATGTTTTTCAATTTATGTGATTTCTTTCGTAAAAGCATGCTTTTGTCTTTTATGCCAAACAAAAATATGCTTCATAGGTTTAAAATTGAAAAATAAGATTTATCATAAGAGTCATCAGATTAGTAAACCATAAATCACAAAAATCATTAGTACTTCAAATCATCATACATCATTAGATCATCAAGCATAACTTCATTAAACATAAAGCATTTTCAATCAAAATCATTTTATTTGCTGTAGTAATATATTTTTCTTCTTAAATGAATCTAACTCTTTATACTTAGTGCTAGGAGTTAATATGTAATTGTCATGCTCAATTTTTTTTAATTTTTTAAAATCACTAGAAAGAGAAGTATGATCCCCTCTTTTTTTTGTATTTTATATACTAATTTAAAAACAACTCATGAAATGCATCAAGTAATTTCATAGTAAAGTAAAGGGGTTTTGGTTAAGTCATTTACCTCGTTGTTAAAAGGCACCAGGGTGTAGTTTGCCACCTCTTCTTTCTTCTTTTATGCAAGCACCTTCTTCTTTAATTGCAGATATTTACTTTTGAAGTGCCCCAACCGATTGAATTTATAGTAAGTTATTTTGTTCTTTTTAAGTTCATTTTTATTCTTTGATTCTTATTTTATAAACTTTTTAAAATTTATTATGAGGAGTTCAAGGTCATCATCATCATCATCATCATCATCATCATCATCATCATCATCATCACTTGAGTTTTCTCTCAAGTGGTCTTCTATTGTTCGAAGTGGCAAATCCTTCTTGTTCTTAGGAAAGTTGTTCTCATGTTTATCATGTTCAAAACAAGTCATTTCATAGGTCATTAAAGACCCAATAAATTCTTCAAGAGAGAAATTGTTCAAGTCCTTTATCTCTTGTATTGCCATCACTTTCGAATCCTAACTTTTTAGAAGGGATCTTAGTTTTTGTTAAGAAGTTCAAAATTAGAAAAACTTTTACTAAGTTCTTTCAAACCATTAATGATATCCATAAAATAGGTGTATATATCTCCAATGGTTTTGCTTGGTTCCATTCGAAATAATTTAAAACTATGTATCAAAAGATTAATTTTTGATTCTTAACCCTACTTGTGCCTTCATGTCTAATTTCAAGAGTGTGCCAAATATCATGTGCAGTTTCACAAGTCAAAATATGATTAAACTCATTTTTATCCAAAGCACAAAATAAAGCATTCATAGCTTTTGCATTGAACGAAAATGATTTTTTCTCAAAATCATTCCATTCATTCATAGGTAGGTTTAGAGGGTTATTGAAAACCATATTCAACAATATTTCATAAATCAAAGTTTAAAGAAAGCAAGAAAAGTCTTATTCATATTTTCTAATACGTGTAGTCTATCTCATTGAACATAGGAGGACGAATGATAGAGTGACTCTCTTGAAAGCCAGAAAAGCCATCTCTTTTGAGTCTCAAACCAACCGAGAGAAACGTGGCTCTGATACCAACTGTTAGGACTAAAATCGACACTAAGAGGAGGGGGTGAATTAGTGCTTTTGTAAAATCACATCAGTTTGGAAATCTTCATTTAATAAAGCTATATTAGAAAGATGTTTAAACTTAAAACATTTACAAGAGTAATAATAATTGAATCTCATATTTTGATGATGAAATCAATTGATATGTTTGTGATCTAATAAGTGTTTTAAGTGATACAAGACTAGCTTCGATCATGGAGAGACAATTTATGTTGGGCCGAAGTAAAACATATCAGAAGATTAGACGTCGAGTCGAAGCATCAATCGATGTGTCGGTAGAAGGATTCATGCCATGAGTTCGGGCATCGAACCTAGAAAATTGGACATTGCGCTAAGGAGATCGGATGTTGCGGAAAGATAGCATGTCGATTGGCAATATGCCAAAGGAGAGGACGATGCACCTAAGGGTCGGACGAAACGACGGATGAACCAATGACATGTCAGACAATATATAATTAATGCTTTGTAATAATTATCTTGATTGAAGTAGTTTTAGGTCTCATTGAATTGGTATTGGAGTGAAACAATGCCAACTCAATTATGGACCAATTGGGCTTGAATCAGGGTTCAATTAGGTTTACTATTTGGCTCATTCAGTTTCTTATAGCAAGGTCTAGCGGTGGTATCGCCTAGACATAGTCTTTAAGACTGTAACAAATAGTGGTATGACCTAGACACAATCTTCAAGACTGTGTCAAGCGATAGTACTACCCAGACATAGTCCCCCAGAAGTGTTAAGCGATGGTACTGCCTATTGTCAGAAAGTACTTCCGGTGGTACCGTCCAGTATTGGTGGTGTATTGCCAATACCCCAAAATCCTAAATATTCAAATTTTTGGCTCCAAATTTGAATATATTTGGAGCCTATAAAAACCATACTCATCCCTACTTGGTTTACATAAGAATTGAGAGAAAAAAAAAAATGAAAACTCTATTATAATATTGTGAGAACTCCTCTCAAGCTCTAAGTGTTGGGTAAAGTTTAAGAGAGAGGTGAATGGTTGTAAAGGTCATCTCCTAAGCCTGTGAAAAGGAAAAAAAAAAAAGGTGTAAAAGGGTAGTTGGTTTTTTCCCATTGAAGGAAGACCGTTAGTAGACGCCGGTGGCTTCAACTGAGGAGGAATTGGAAGTGGATGTAGGTCATAATGACCAAACCACTATAAATTTGGTGTGCTCTCTTTCTATGTCATTTATTTCATGCTTTCATTCTCATCACTCACTAATTTACTTGCTCATTGCCCTCAATCATTTAGGAATGTTTAAACATTTTTTTGGACAAGCTTTATTGAACAAATCTTTGAATTAACGTCATTTTTATCGAAAGCACTAATTCACCCGCCCCCCCAACTCTTAGTGTCGACTTGATCCTAATAGTTAGTATCAGAGCTACATTTTTGTCTATTTAGTTTAACACCCAAGAGAAATAGCTTTTTTCAGCTTTCAAGAGGGTCACTCTATCATTCGTCCTCTTATGTTTAATGGGACGGACTACATGTATTGAAAAACTCGAATTAGAGTTTTCTTGCTTTCTATGAATTTCGATTTATGGAACATTATTGAAAGCGGTTTTGAAAAGTTTTCAAACCAATGAACGAATGGAATGATTTAGAGAAGAAGACTTTTTCTATGAATGCTAAAGCGATGAACGCTTTATTTTGTGCTCTAGATAAAAATGAATTTAATCAGGTTTTTATTTGCGAAACTACACATGATATTTGGCACACTCTTGAAATCACACATAAAGGCATTAGTAGAGTTAAAGATTCTAAAATTAATCTTTTGATACATAGTTTTGAATTGTTTTGAATGGAACCAAGTGAAACTATTGGAGATATGTGCACCCATTTTACAAATGTCGTTAATGGTTTGAAAACATTTGGTGAAAGTTTTTCTAATATTGAACTTGTAAACAAGATTCTAAGATCCCTTCCAAAAAGTTGGGATGCCAAAGTTGGGATGACTTAAACAATTTTCGGCTTGAAAAACTTATCAGGTCTTTAATGACCTATAAAATAAGTTGTATGGCACAAGATGAATATGAGAACAACCTTCCAAAGAACAGGAAGGATTTGACACTTTAAACAATAGAAGATAACTTGAGAGAAAACTTAAGTGATGATGATGATGATCTTGAACTCCTCACAATAAAATTTAAAAAGTATATAAAATAAGAATCAAAGAATAAAAATAAACTTAAAAAGAATAAAATAACTTGATATGAATGTAATCGGTTGGGGCACTTTAAAAGTGAATATCCGCAACTAAAGAAGAAGGTGCTCATACAGAAGAAAAAAGAAAGCACTCAAGGCAACATGGGATGAAACGAGTACATCTAAAGACGAGGTCTAAACTAACAAAGACGAGGTGGTGAACTACGCCTTAGTGGCCTTTGACAACGAGGTAGGTGACTCAACCAAAACTCCTTGACCTTACTATGAAATTACTTGATGTATTTCATGAGTTGTTTTTAAATTTGTTAGTAAGAAATAAAAAATATTAAAAAAATCAAACTTCTCTTTCTAGTTATTTTAAAAAATTAAAAATGAGCATGACAATTGCATGTTAACTCCTTATACTAAATGTAGTGAAATAGATTCACTAAAGAAAAAAAATGTATTACTACAACAAACAAAAATAAAAGAAAGTTTATTGGAATTAAAATGATTATTAACAAATTGAATCTTTTGTTTGAAGATATTATGTGATTAGACATAACTCATTAAGTATTTGTGTAATAAGTGATATAAATTTGAATCTAATGCTTACATACTAAATAAAAATAATTCTATGAATGCTTAAATGTTTATCTTGATGATTTTCGTGATGAAGCTTGTTTTTTGATTTTTAAACATTGATACATGTTTTTATTTAGCATAAAAGACAAAGGCTTGTATGAAATAAATCACATAAATTGAAACACATAAAAAGGGGAATGCATCTCTTTTAAAAATGTCTTTACTTCTAAAACTTATCAAGTTTTTCAATCCATGAATATTATTATTTTTTGAATCTCTTGATCTATGAAAGTGATTTTGATGATATGAATTTGAATGAGTTATTATCCAAATCATGATCTTGATATCTTGATAATTATAACTTGAGATTTTTATATAAATCTCAAGAAGAAAATCGGAGTAGATGGAAAGGTAGAAACCTATAAAGCAAGGCTAGTGGCTAAAGGGTATCGTTATGGAAAGGTATTGACTATGACGAAACCTTCTCACCCACAGTTATACTAAAATTTATCCAAATTTTATTGGCTATTATAGCACACTATAATTATTAGATCTGGCAAATGGACACGAAAACTATTGGAAAATATTTGGGGGTGACATCACATGTGTAGCAGAAGAATATTAAAAATAAAATCCTTAATTTCCCAAAGATATCTTCGTCGTCGTGTGAACATTGGTGCGCAAAATCCATGAAACAGTAAATTGCATATATTAAAGATTGTGTGACCTAGAGAGATTGTATATCCCTGAATCCCTACAGATCTCTAAGAGACGGTGAAGGAGGTCAAGCGTCCTCCTCTCTGACAATGATTTACATAGCAGGGCTACGACGATGCTCCTCAAAACTCTAAGCCTGTTATTTGAGGTGGAGAGAGGGAGGAGAATAGGAGAGACAACCAAAAAGCTCTAGCCTATGAACCATTGGTTCCCTCCTATTTATAGAGGTCCCCTGTCAACTTAACCCTATTGGATCCTACCGTATTGGGTATTAGATCTCCATCCAACTACCCAAGCCTCTTAGATTAGTATATTTCTATCTAATAATCTCTCATTGGCTTTTATTTGATCTCATATATAGGATCCAATAATTTAGGGGCTTATTAGATATCCAATAAGATAGGGGCTTTAGCGGATATCTCATATCCGAACCTCTACTCATCGCAATACCTACTATATGTGTGTGACCCTCTAGGCCCAATATCGAGTTGGCCATGAGTCATACCTATCAGAACTCCTTCTGGCTCAGTGAATTCTTATCTTCATAATAATTCACTCAACTCATTGACTATTGACGTATTAGGCCACTATACCATAGTCCCCAAACGATACAAGGAAATCCAATCCATTAAACCTGTCTATCCTCAGTTACCATGTATATATAGTCCCTCATCCATCTAATATCTCAGAGACCGTATACCAAGTATAGAGTTATTAGACCCATACAGTTTCTACTTGAGTCTCGCTCTAATCAGATTCTCCTAAAGAACTCTTTCTCTCTAAATTTGAATGACCCTGGCCAGGGATTTGTTTGAGCAAGAACACATGGGACATTCCTCTCATGACACTAAGAGTGAGTGATCCTCTATCGACACTCAATAGTCCTCGTAAGATTGGCTACCACTCCCGATGACTAGCTATGTTAGATCTGGAACCTCCAAACCTATAAGTCCGGTATTAAAGAGTGGAGTACTCATACAAGATATCCTTGATATCTCAAGTCTAAGGACCATATACACCATTGGGACTACGGAATCACTATATGACAATAAGGCATCATCAACTATCCAACATTCCTTAAGCGAATCAATCAGTGAACTCATTCTCCAATGAGCACCTGTACTGCATCACCAGTGTCCCCACACGAGCAACTATGAGACCAGCTGTATCCATCAACGGTTATACAGCACACCAGTTTATCTAATTATCTCGATGTCCCTATTGAGTAATCGATAATCGGGATTATTTAGGGTTTGTATTTAAAGGCGAATTAGCCTCATTATTATGATATCATCACGATCCGATTCCCGTTGCACAGATCTATGGACATCACAATATATTCAAGTAACATGCAAGATATAGTGATAAAATGCCAAATAATAATAATAAGCAAAAAGATTTCGTGTCAAGTCACACGTGCTATCACTCACGTGATTAGTTTACAGGGCACCTATAACTAGCAAAAACCACGTTCCTCAATGGCAACCTCGAGGAGGAGTTGTATTTGATACAGCTTGAGGGATTCATGTCCAAGGACTGCCTAGATAAGGTGTGTAGATTACTTAAGTCTATTTATGGACTAAAGTAAGCTTCCCGAAGTTGGAACATAAGATTTGATAAGACAATCCGATCTTGTGACTTTGTTAAGAATAAAGATGAGCCTTGTATGTACAGGAAGGTAAGTGGGAGTGATATTACCTTCTTGGTGTTATATGTGGATGACATCTTAATCATTGGGAATGATGTAGGAATGCGATCCACAGTAAATGCTTGGTTATCTAGACACTTTTCCATGAAGAACTTAAGGGAAGCATCCTATATCTTGAGGATTAAGATCTATAGAGATAGATCCAAGAGGCTGCTTGGTTTGTTCCAGTCTAGGTACATGACACCATTATCAAAAGGTTTAGCATGAAAAATTTCAAGAGAGGTCTCATATCAATAAGACATAGGATATCGCTTTCTAGGAGTGTATCCCCAAAGACTCTTAAAGAAATGACGAACATGGATAGGATACCCTATGCCTAAGCGATATGGTATATCATATATGTCATGCTATATACCAAGCTTGATATAGCGCATATAGTTGGTCTCATAGCTGCTCGTGAGGGGATACTAGGGATACAGTACATGTGCTCATTGGAGAATAAATTCACTTATTGATCCACTTACAAAATGTTGCATTCTCTAATGAACACCTGTACTGTATCCATAGTATCCCCACACGAGCCTCTATGAGACCAACTGTATCCTTCATATGGATGGGTGTATAGCACACCAGTCTATCCAGTTATCTCAATGTCCCTATCGAGTAACCTATAACAAGGATTATTTAGGATATGTGTTTAAAGGCGAATCGATCTTATTATCATGATCTCATCATATTCCGATTCCCATTACACAGATCCATGAACATCACAATATATTTAAGCAACATGCAATATAAAGTGATAAAATGTCAAACAATAATAATAAGCAAAAAAACTGTGTTAAGTCATATGTGCCATCATTCACGTGATTGGCTTGTAGGGCATCAATGACTAGCAATATCTCACTTGACCTAAAGCCAATCACCTATGTGTCTGATCCCCATCAGACCCTTGTGACGCTCAAAGATAATTTGAGATAATAACTTTGTTAATGGATCTGCAATGTTATCTTCGGATGGAACTCTTTCCACTATTACATCTCCACAGGTCATGATCTCTCTAATAAGTTAGAACCTCCTTAGAACACTTATGATGGGACCTGGGTTCTCTCATTTGAGCAATCACTTCGTAATTGTCATAGTATAAGGAAATCGGCTCCTCGCTACCCAGCATGATTCCCAAATCTATGATAAACTTCTTCATCTAGACTCCCTTCTTTACTATCTCTACTACAGCAATGTACTCCGCCTCTATGGTCTAGTCAGAAGTAGTATCTTGCTTGGAACTCTTCCAGTATATTGCTCCTCTTTTCAGGGTATACATATACCCTAAATTCAACTTGCTATCATAGATATCAGACTAGAAACTTGAGTTCGTTTAGCCTTTAACCCTAAGGTTACTACCACCATATACCAATAAAAGATTCTTAATCCTTCTCTAGTACTTAAGTATACACTTTATTGTTTTCTAGTACACCAAGCCTGGATCCGCTTGATATCTACTCGTGACACTCAAAGCATACGCTATATCAGGCGTAGTATATAGCATAACCTACATGATAGACCCTATCACTGAGGCATAGGGTATCCTATCCGTGTTCAACCTTTCTTCAGAAGTCTTTGGGGACATACTCCTAAAAAAGCAATGTCCTATGTCTCATCGGTATGAGACCTTTTTTAGAATTTTTCATACGAAATCGTTTGACAATGATGTCTATGTACCTGGATTGGGATAAGCCAAACATTCTCTTATATCTATCTCTATAGATCTGAATCCCCAAAATATATGACACTTCCCCTAAATTCTTCATGGAGAAGTGTCTAGATAATCAAGTCTTTATTATAGATAGCATTCCTATATCATTCCCAATGATCAAGATATCATCCATATATAACACCAAAAAGGTGATAGTACTCCCACTTATCTTCTTGTACATACAAGGCTCATCTTCATTCTTAACGAAGTCATCAGATCTGATTGCCTTATCAAATCTTATGTTTCAACTTCAGAAAGTTTGCTTTAGTCCATAAATAGACCTAAGTGTTAGGATCCCTTTATTTTCTAAGCTTTTGAATAATATTTATTAAGTCTGTTTAGTTCAGTTAGAGTCGGATAGAGGTTTCTTTAATATTTATTTATTATTAAGAGTCCAAGTCCTGATAGACTTTTGGTGGAACTCTATAAATAGTGATATAACCCTTTCTTTTCGACAGATAATGAAATATTATTCCAACATGTGACCAACCCTAGGAAGCCAGTCTTATCATTTTAGTATTAGTTTGTTATCTTCATCTTCAAAAGAGAGAGAGAGAGAGAGAGAGAGAGAGAGAGAGAGAGAAAAGAAGAAGAAGAAGAAGCCACATCCACGCACCCTTGCTTCCCTTGCTTCCGGCCAGCCAACCCGCCGTTGTTGCTCTCCAGTCAGCAATCACTGCTGCCACTGCTTCCCGACTGACGGACCACCACCTCCCCGCTTCCCGGCCAGAGTACACCGTCGCCCGTCGCCTCCCATCCGAGTGACCATCGCTGCCAGGAGACGATGCCCCATCCCGCCGCAGCCCCACTCCTCGACCAAAGTTCACCGCTGCCTGTCGCCTCCCACTTGAGCCACCACCATTGCTAGCCTTCTCCTCAACTGCTCGCGATCCTTCGGCATCGCCAGTGGCTCCTGTTGTGGTGCAATAGAAACAAAGCATCCCTGTTTCTCCTCTCCCACCTCCCCTCCTCGCAGCGACCAAAACAGGGCAATCGAGAAAGGGCCGCCGTTGCTATTCCCGGCCAACGGACCACCCCCTGGTAGTGCTTAGCCTTCGACCCTTTGCTGCACCTCGCCCTCGAAGACCTTGCCCCCTCTCCAGCACCAATGCTACTTCTCGAACAAGGCCGGCAGCCCGCACCCCTTCTTCAACCGCGCTCATGCTTCCCTTCTCCACCACCGCCCGCCTCCCCTAGGGTCACAACTATAGCCGCTCGACCTCCCCTCCTCGCAGCGACCAAAACAGGGCAATCGAGAAAGGGCCGCCGTTGCTATTCCCGGCCAACGGACCACCCCTCCCCGCTTCCCGGCCAGAGTACACCGTCGCCCGTCGCCTCCCATCCGAGTGACCATCGCTGCCAGGAGACGATGCCCCATCCCGCCGCAGCCCCACTCCTCGACCAAAGTTCACCGCTGCCTGTCGCCTCCCACTTGAGCCACCACCATTGCTAGCCTTCTCCTCAACTGCTCGCGATCCTTCGGCATCGCCAGTGGCTCCTGTTGTGGTGCAATAGAAACAAAGCATCCCTGTTTCTCCTCTCCACCACCGAAACTCCCCGACCAACGACAACCACTACCCACCTCCCAGCCATGACCCTCGCTGCCTCCTTCTCCACCACCGCCCGCCTCCCCTAGGGTCACAACTATAGCCGCTCGACCTCCCCTCCTCGCAGCGACCAAAACAGGGCAATCGAGAAAGGGCCGCCGTTGCTATTCCCGGCCAACGGACCACCCCCTGGTAGTGCTTAGCCTTCGACCCTTTGCTGCACCTCGCCCTCGAAGACCTTGCCCCCTCTCCAGCACCAATGCTACTTCTCGAACAAGGCCGGCAGCCCGCACCCCTTCTTCAACCGCGCTCATGCTTCCCTTCTCCACCACCACCGCCGTTGTAGGGTACCCATTCACCACCGCTATCGCTGCTCCCATCCAACAACCAACCCCCCTCGTTCCATCACAACCACCCTCCAACAGCGCACGCAGCAACCACAGCAAGTTCTTGCACTGCGCTGCACTGCCTCAACCCCAACAACGCACGCACCAATTCCTCTTCTCAACCTTAGCCACTTCAACGCTGCCTCTCACTTGCTCTGCACCCTTGTTGCAATTGCCAGTTGCCATCACCACATCATCAACCCTAGTTGCTTGACAATCGCTCACTTAGGTTGCAACTGCAATCGCTCGACCATCCCTCCTCGTAGTGATCAAAACAAGGCAACCACGACTACCATAGCTACTGTTGTTTCCTCAACCGCACGCGATCCCCCTTCTGTAGTGTGATAGAGATAGAGCAACATTGCCTTCCATCCATGCCATTGTAGCCACCATAGCGGCGAGCCCTTGGCAGCACTGCCCGCAGCCGTACCACCATCGCTGCCTCCTAGTCCTCAGTAGCAGCGATCCCTATACGCAACGACCACAACAAGCATCGCTGCCTCCCATGTAGCAACCGCAACTACATCCTCGCATCCTCGTAGCAACCCTTCATTCCTACAATGCTGCTACTGACTGCGTCACAACAGCAGCACTGAATAGGGCAGTGATTGATGCCCTAGTCCCGACACCAGAAATAGGAGTTGAGATTACAGATTTGTAGTCTTACGTAATAGCCACCGATAACTTAGTAAAAGCACAAATGGAAGCATTGGAAATCAGAATTGAGAACCGACTGCAAGAAACACTTAATGATTTCAAAAAGAGCCTACTGGAGAGCCTTAGCAAATTTCAACAAGATGGAGGCTCAAGTTCCACGTTGCACAGATTTGAAAATATAAGCGTCAAAATTTGTCAGACTTCTACAGTGTTAGAATATCATAACAGATTTGAACGATTGTTAAATCAAGTCAGAGATTGGTCTGAAAGACAACTGATGAGAACATTTATCAAAGGACTTAATCCAGATATCCGGTGTGAAGTTAAGGCTCGTCAACCCTACACTATGATAGCTACGATCTTATTCACACATCTACATGAGAAAATAATTAGTAGGGAAAATCATGGAAACAAAAGTGACAACAATCGGATGATCAGCAAGCGACCCGCCCCATCTATTCCCAACCGAAACCTTGACACCTAAAGACAAACCCAAGAAGAACTCAAGGAAAGATCAGTAAGAGGTTTATACTATGATAAAAAGTGGAGTATGGAGCACCGATGTAAATAAGGGCAACTTCTGATAATTGAACCAATTGGAGAGGAACTGAAAGCTAAGAATGTGAACTTCGATCATGAAAGTATAGATTCTAATGAAGATGTTGGACCTATCATAATACAATGCGTACATTAACTAGCTACTCTAACCTACAAACTATGAAAGTTGACAGAACTCTGGAACATCAACATGTTATAGTTTTGATTGATATTGGAAGTACTAACAATTTTATGGACAGTGAGACTGTTGACTGATTGGCCCACCACATTGAAGGCTTTGACAGATTCAAATTAAAGATCGCTGATGGACAGATTTTAACTTGTGATAGCAAATGTTCAAAGATAAAATTAATTATATTGTGCCAGGAGTTTCTTGTAATGATTATTACACTGAAAGACCGACCTATTGCTTACATTATCAAAAAGTGGAGACCATACTTACTTGATTAATAGGTTGTGATGCATTGCAGATAACCTATGACTGAAGTACTGAAAGAGAAGCTCCTAGAGTTTGATGTTGCTAAGCCTTGAGGACAAGGCTGATTTGAAGGGGGAGGAATTGTTAGGATCTTTTTATTTTCTAGGTTTTTGAATAATGTTTATTGAGTCTATTTAGTTCTGTTAGAGTCGGATAAAAGTTTATTTAATATTTATTTATTATTAAGAGTCCAAGTCCTAGTGAACTCTAGGTAGAACTTTATAAATAGTGATGTAACCCTTTCTTTTTGGCAAACAATGAAATATTATTCAAGTATATGGATAAACCCTAGGAGGCTGATCCCCTCGAAGTGATCATCCCCTTTTTCTCTACTTTCTTTTACGATAAGACCTTAGGGTCTTATCACTAAGCAACTTGCACACCTAATCTGGGCAGTCCTTAAATCCCTTAGGCTGTATCATATACACCTCCTCCTCGAGATTGATATTGAGGAATATGATTTTTATGTCTATTTGCCAGATCTCATAATCATAGTGTATTGTAATAGCCAATAGAATTTGGATGGATTTTATCATGGCTACGGATGAGAAGGTTTCGTCATAGTCAACACCTTGCCTTTGACGATACCCCTTAGCCACTAGCCTTGCTTTATAGGTCTCTACCTTTTCATCTACTCCAATCTTCTTTTTGAAGATCCACTTGCAATTGATGGGTACAATACCCTCGGGTTCATCAACTATGTTCCAAACCTTGTTAGAGTACATGGAATCCATCTCAGAATTCATGGCTTCTTGCCACTTTCCGAGTTTATACTCATAATAGCCTCCTTGTAGATTTAAAGATCAATATCCTCAACATTCTCTCCTCTAATATGTCCATCTATCAAGAGGATGGGATACTCCACCGGACCTACGTAAAGTCGAAACTTGTTTGTTAGGTATCTTAACAGACTCGGGCTGTGGAGTGATACTTGAGCTATGTTCTCCAACCTCGCTCATCTCTATCATGCTCCCACTATCTCCACCAAGAATGTATTCCTCCTCAAGAAACACCGCTCTCTTAGCTACAAAGACTTTTTTGGTCTTTGGGATGATAGAAATAATACCCATAAGTTTCTTTGGGGTAACCCATGAACTTGCACCACTCCATCCTCGATTCTAACTTATCGGGATTTTGTCTTTTAACATCGGTAAGGTAGCCCCAAATCTTAATAACCTTAACATCAGCCTTTTTCCCTTTCCGTATCTCATATAGTGTAGACACTACCAACTTAGTTAGAACTCTATTCAGAAGGTAAGCCGCGATCTCTAGGGCGTATCCCCAAAATGAGAAGGGTAGGTCAGTGAAACTCATCATGAACCACACCATATCTAACAGTGTACAATTCCTCCTTTCAAATATACCATTGAGCTGAGGTGTATAAAGAGGTGTCCATTGGAATAGAATCACATGGTCTTTGAGGAACTAGGTGAACTCTATACTCAAGTACTCACCTCCTCGATCTGATCGAAGAGTCTTGATACTCTTTCCAGTTTGGTTCTTCACTTTATTCTTATACTCTCTGAATTTCTCAAAGGCCTTGGACTTGTACTTCATCAAGTATATATGTCCGTACCTTGAGAAATTATCAATAAAAGTAATAAAGTAGGAGTAACTACCTATGGCATAAGTTGACATGAGTCCACATACGTATATGTTCCAACAACTTAGTGAATCTCTCTCCAGTTCCACCGGAATCCATAGTCAAATGGATTTAGATATCCATCCTTTAGCAACTTTTGGATCTTTCCCTCATGGATGTGACCTAGCCTACGATGTCACAAGTATACACTGTTCACCTCATTATATTTCCTCTTGGACATGCTTACATCCATGATAGCATCTGAAGCTTCTTCAAGCTTCTATTTTGCCCTCTCTGCAAAGTACTCTTTGTAGTTTCTCTTCTAGTGTCCATTTTTGTCGTAGTGGAAGCATTAACCTTTATCCTTTGCTAGGTCTTTTTTAGCAAACTTTGCTTTACCCGGTCTGCTCTTTCCCTTGCCCTTGCCCTTCTTATAGGACTTTTCTATTTTTCTTTTCTCTCTGGTCTCACCAGTATAGAGAACTGGCTTCTTTTCTTGATAGTACTCTCTGCCTCCCTCAACATATTGAGAAGCTTAGGGAGAGTCACCTCAAGTTTGTTCATATTAAAATTTATTATGAACTGTCAAAAGGAATCTAGTAGGGACTGAAGCACAAGATTCACACATAGGTTATCCTCTATGACCATTCCTAGACCTGTGAGTTTCTCTACCTACTCAATCATCTTTAGGACATGGTTCTGAACCAGTGTCCCCTCAATCATCCTAGCGCGGAAGAGCCTCTTGGATATCTCATATCGCTGAGTCCTTCCCTACTCCTCAAATAGTTTGTCAACATGTAGGAGAATGGATCTGATATTCATCTTTTCATGTTGTCTCTGTAACTCAGGAGTTATAAAGCCTAACATGTCACTAAGCAAGAGTGGAGTCATCAATGTACTTCATGTAGTGAGCGATATTATCCTTGCTTACCTCTTCCTCTAATGTAGGCATCACTGTATCAAGGACGTACGTGATTTTCTCCACCATGATAACAATTCTCAAGTTGCAGAGCCAATCTGTATAATTCGAACCAGTATGGCGATTAACATCAAGTATGCCACGTAAATGATTTGAAAGCGACATATTCTGAAAATAAAGATGCAGCAAAAATAAATAACATGTAGATTTTACAAAAATAAACAATCAAGATATAGACTTTTATCTTAATATGCTCCCATTATTTTACTGGCGAGTCGCACGACACCCTCAGCACGTGAAACGGAAGTCTCCGACAGACTCATAGTGGGGATCGGGATCCAATCAGCGTCTTAGTGTAACCTCGAGGGACTCGACCAATCACATTAAGCCCAAAATGTAGGCAACTTTTGTCAATCATAACTCCTTATGATTCTCATCCGGTTCGACCTCTGAACCACCATGGTCTCGAGGGACTCAACTAATCATGATGTTCGGTTAAGTTAATACCATCATTACAAGATGAGTCTGATTCGATGATATACTCTCGAGGAACTCGACCAAGCATACCATGTCCTTAGGTTATCAGTGACATTTATATGTCGTAGGCAAGTGAACCGCAATATAAGTGAGCCTTGAGGGACTCAACCAACTTAACCTACATCGAGAACCAACTCAACCAACTTAACACATGGGTCAATCTAATTACCTCACGTTTACCGATTTAATATTATCGAGAGAAGGAATTTTGATTTGGTCTCCTAATGTAATGTGTCACACATATATAATTAATATATATCTACATCATATGTAAATATATATACATATCTAGTAGGTGTATAAGCAATTACATATCATATGAGCAATTACACTAGATGATTATGGACCACAACCTAATGTGATCAGGCCTGAGCTAGTGGGCCTAATCACTCACATCAAGATCTATGTGTGCAGTAATGCATCTCCATGCCCTGTGATCATCAATCTTATTCACGTCGATTCCGTTGGCATCTCGACGCAACTCCAAGCATCGCGATCGTCCGTCTTAGCTTCGTGGGTCCTACTATCGCTTTCACGCTCCCGCTGCACATCCTCATGTGATTACAACTTAATCATGGGCACATAGGCCCGACAATAAACGAGAAATAAAATGAAAGCTCGCAAGCCCCAATAATAATAATAATCAAAAGTACACACATCACACGGTCTATGATCATTCATCAACATATCATACATCATATATACACATTACTATCATGTAGGACTATTAGATAATAATAAAAATAATAATCAATTAAACTTTTTAATTAATTAATATTTTTGAAATCAGGGACATGTAGGAAAACTTTTAAATTATGAGAGGTACTTTTGTATTCTGGATAAATGATAGAATTTGAAACTTCTGAAATTCCTAGGGGCAAAACTATCTTTTGCCCAAAATTTCGTAAGCCCCTTTCTCCCCTGCTTATTGTGGCCACTGCCACTCTATCGGTGATGGCCTATGCGGCGAGGGGCAGAGGCTCCGCCCCTCGCCCACAAGCGCAACACCTGCAGGACACCGTTGCCCTGCGGTGCCTCAGCCTGCAGCGCAGGCGCCATTGCCCCGCAGTGCCTCAGCCCACGGGCATAGAGTCCACAAGCGTCATTGCCTCACAGCGCCTCTACCCGCGGGCGTAGCGCCCGTAGGCACTGCTGCGGGTGCTGCCCGTCGTTACGGGCAAGCCACCCGTGCGGCTACCTGCCTGCGAGCTGTAGGCTACCGACTGTAAACAGTCGGCTACTGCCCATCAGCCACCTACACGCAGGTGGCCAAGCCTCGACCAATAGCTGCAAGCAACCATTGGCCAACCTGCGAGGACAACAACAATTGCTACCCT
Organism: Musa balbisiana; assembly: GCA_004837865.1. Classification (NCBI taxonomy): domain Eukaryota; kingdom Viridiplantae; phylum Streptophyta; class Magnoliopsida; order Zingiberales; family Musaceae; genus Musa; species Musa balbisiana. Next base: position 19,466,804 of record CM017193.1, on the reverse strand, counting down.
CTTGCACCTTTTGAGTCAACGATTTTGATGACAAAAGTCTTCCTAAAACATAACACACACTGTTCAAAACCAATCTTTCGCATAAACAACCTAGCTCTGATACCACTGTTGGGAAATCTTTGGAGGCGACATCACATGCATAGCAGAAGTACATTAAAAATAAAATTTTCAATTTCCCAAAGATATGTTCGTTGTCGTGTGAAGATTGGTGCGCAAAATTCATGAAATAGAAAACTACATATATTAAAGACTACCTTGAGAGATTGCATATCCCTGAATCCTTATAAATCTCTATGAGAGAGTGAAGGAGGTCAAGCATCCTCCTCTCTAGTAGTGATTCACACAGCATGGCTGTGACGACACTCCTCAAAACTCCAGGCTTACTATCTGAGGTGGAGAGAGAGAGGAGAATAGGAGAGGCAGCCAAAAAGCTCTAGCCTATGAACCATTGGTTCCCTCCTATTTATAAAGATCATTTGTCAACTTAACCCTAATGGATCCTACCTTATTGGGTATTGGGTCTCTATTCAACTATCGAAGTCTCTTAGATTAGTGGATCTCTATCCAATAATCTCTCATTGGCTCTTATTGGATCTTATTCATAAGATCCAATAATTTAGGGGCTTATTGGATATCCAATAATTCAGGGGCTCCGACGGATATCTCATATCCGAATCTCCACTCGTCGCAACGCCTACTATATGTGTATGACATTGTAGGCCCAATATCGGACTGGCCATGAGTTATACCTGTCAAAACTCCTTCTGGCTCAGTGAGTATCTCCATAATAATTCACTCAACTTATCAACTACGAATGTACTAGGCCATTACGTCGCAGTCCCTAGACAATATAGGGGAATCCAATCCATTGGACATGTCTATCCTCAGTTACCATGTATCTATAGTCTCTTATCTATCTAATATCACAAAGACCGTATACTAAGTATGGTGTTGTCAGACTCATATGGTTTCTACTCGAGTCTCGCTCTAATTGGATTCTCCGAGAGAACTCTTTCTCTCTCAATTTGAATGACCCTAGCTAAGGATTTATCTAAGCAAGAACATATGGGACATTCCTCTCATGACACCGAGAGTGGATGATCCTCTATCGATACTCAATAGTCCTCGTAAGGTTAGCTACCACTCCCGATGACCAACTGTGCTAGATATAGAACCTCCAGACCTATAAGTCTAGTATCAAAGAGTGGAGTACTCATACAAGATATCCTTAGTCTCTCAAGTCTAAGAACTAGATATACCACTAGGACTACGAAATCACTGTTTAACAATAAGGCATCATCAACCATCCAGTATTCCGTAAGTGGATCAATCAGTGAACTCATTCTCCAATAAGCACCTGTACCGTATCCCTAGTGTCCCCACATGAGCAGCTATGAGACCAGCTGCATCCATTATATGGACGGGTATACAGGACACCAGTCTATCCAGTTATCTCAATGTCCCTATCGAGTAACCTATAATCGGGATTATTTAGAGTCTGTGTTTAAAGGCGAATCGACCTCATTATCATGATCTCATCACGATTTAATTCTTATTGCACAGATCTATGGACATCATAATATATTCAAGTAACATGCAATATAAAGTGATAAAATGCCAAATAATAATAATAAGTAAAAAGACTTTGTATCAAGTCACACGTGCTATCACTCACGTGATTGGTTTGCAGGGTACCTATGACTAGCAAAAACCACGTTCCTTAATGGTAACCTCGAGGACGAGTTGTATTTGATACAACCTAAGGGATTCGTGTCCAAGGACTGCTCAGATAAGGTGTGGATTACTTAGGTCCATTTATGGACTAAAGCAAGCTTCCCAAAGTTGGAACATAAGATTTGATAAAGCAATTAGATCTTATGACTTTGTTAAGAATGAAGATGAGCCTTGTGTGTACAGGAAGGTAAGTGTGAGCGATATTACCTTCTTGGTATTATATGTGAATAACATCTTGATCATTGGAAATGATGTAGGAATGTAATTTACAGTAAATACTTGGTTATCTAGACATTTCTCCATGAAGGACTTAGGGGAAACATCCGATATCTTGGGGATTCATATCTATAGAGATAGATCCAAGAGGCTGCTTGGCTTGTTCCAGTCTATGTACATAGACACCATTATCAAAAGGTTCAGTATGAAAAATTCCAAGAGAGATCTCATACCAATGAAACATGGGATATCGCTTTTTAGGAGTGTATCTCTAAAGACTCTTGAAGAAAGGACAAACATGGATATGATACACTATGCCTCAGCGATAGGGTATATCATATATGTCATGCTATGTACCAGGCCTAATATAGCGCATGCTCTGAGTGTTATGAGTAGGTATCAAGTAGATCCAGACTTAGAGCACTAGAAAGTAGTAAAGTGTATCCTTAAGTACTTGCGAAGAACTAAGGATCTTTTACTAGTATATGAAGGTAGTAGCCTAAGGGTTGAAGGCTACACGGACTCAAGTTTCTAGTCCAATGTTGATAATAGTAAGTCAAATTTAGGGTATATATACACCCTAAATGGACGAGTAGTATGCTAAAAGAGTTCCAAGTAAGATACTACTGACTCAACTATAAAGGCGGAGTATATTGTTGCAGTAGAGATAACAAAGGAGGGAGTCTGGATAAAGAAGTTCATCATAGATCTAGGAGTTGTGTCAGTCAGCAAGGAGCTGATTCCCTTATATAGCGATAACAATGAGGCAATTGTTTAAGCGAAGGAACTTAGGTCTCATAAGAAGTCTAAGCACGTTATGAGGATGTTCCACCTAATCAGAGAGATTGTGACCCGAGGAGATCTAGTAGTGGAAGAAGTTCCATTCGAAGATAACATTGCAGATCCACTAACAAAGCCGTTATCTTAGATTGTCCTTGAGCATCACAAGGGTCTCATAGGGATCAGATACAAAAGTGATTAGCTTTAGGTCAAGTGGGAGATTGCTAGTCATAGGTGCCCTGCAAGCCAATCACATGAGTGATACAATATATATACATGTATATATACATGTATATATACATGTATGTATGTATATATACATACATACATGTATATACATACATGTATATATATATAATATATGTATGTATGTACATACATACATACATACATACATATACATATATATATGTATATACATATGTATATATATACATATATATATGTATATATATACATATATATATATATGTATATATATACATATATATATATGTATATATATGTATATATATGTATATGTATATATATACATATATATATATATATGTATATGTATATGTATATGTATATGTATATGTATATGTATATATGTATATGTATATATATATATATATGTATGTATATGTATGTATACATACATATACATACATGTATATATGTATATATATGTATATATATATATATATAGTGATTTATAGTTATGTATACATACATATACATATATATATATATATATATATATATATATATATATATATATATATATAGTGATGTACATGGATCTGTGTAATATATATATATATATATATATATATATATATATATATATATATATATATATATATATATAGTGATGTACATGGATCTGTGTAATGGGAATCAGATCATGATGAGACCATGATATTGAAACTGATTTGCTTTTAAACATAAATTCTAAATAATCTTGATCATAGATTACTCAAGAGGGACATCGAGACAATTGGATGAACTAGTGTACTGTATACCTCTACATATGATGGAGGCGGCTGATTTCAAAGCTGCACATACATGGACACTAGGGCTATAATGCAAGTGCTCATTGGAGAATGAGTTCACTAACTGATCCGCTCACCGAATGTTGGATGGTTAATGATACCTCATTGTCATACAACGATTTCGTTATCGTAGTAGTGTACCTAGTCCTTGGACTTGAAACACCAAGGATGTCCTGTATGAGTACTTCATTCTTTGATACCAGACTTATAAGCTTGAAAATTTCAGATCTAGCACAATTAGTCATTGGGAGTGTGAGCCAATCTTATGAGGACTATTGAGTGTTGATAGAGGATCATCTACTCTCGATGTCATGAGAGCTATATCTCATGTGTTCTTGATCAGACAAATTTCTAGCCATGGTTATTCAGATTGAGAGAGAAAGAGTTCTCCAAGAAAATCCGATTAGAGCGAGACTCGAGCAGAAACCGTATGGGTCTAATAGCACCGTGCCCTATATACGGTCTTTGGGATATTAGATGAATGATGGACTATATGTACATAGTAATTGAGGACAAACAAGTCAAATGGATTGGATTTTCTTGTATCGTTTGAAGACTGCGGCGTAGTGGCCTAGTACGTTTGTAGTCGATGGGTCGAGTGAATTATTATGAAGATAATAATTCACTGAGTCAGAAAGAGTTCTGACTGGTATGACTTACGACCAGCTTGATATTGGGTATAGAGGGTCATACACGTATGGTAGGCATTACGGCGAGTAGAGGTTTGGATATGAGATATCCGCCGGAGCTCCTATCTTATTGGATATCCAATAATTCACTGAATTATTGGATCATATGGATGAGATCCAATAACAACTAATGAGAGATTATTGGATAGAGATCCACTAATTTAAGAGGCTTGGGTAGTTGGATAGAGATCCAATACCCAATAGGGCAGGATCCATTAGGGTTAAGTTAACAGGGGGCATCTATAAATAAGAGGGAACCAAAGGTTCATAGGCTAGAGGTTTTTGGTTACCACCTCCTATTCTCCTCCTTGTTAAGATCGAGTCGGCACTAAGAGGAGGGGGGGGGGGTTGAATTAGTGCAGTGATAAAAACCACGTCGGTTCGAAAATTTTTCGTTCGATAAAAGCTCGTATCGAAAATGTGAGTTTAACTTAAAGCGTTCATAAGCGTAGTGAAAGCAATAAGCAAGTAAGGTAGTTTGCAATAAAGGAATGAAAGCTAAACATAAATGCAAACCGAGTTTTATAGTGGTTTAGTCATTGTGACCTACATCCACTCCTAATTACTCTTCCGTTGAGGCCATCGGCATCCACTAACGGTCTTCCTTCAATGGGCAAAGATCAACTATCCTTACAACTCAATTCTCCTTTTGATAGGTTCATGAGAGAACCTTTACACCCCCACTACCTCCTCTCTTAAACTTCACCAATACTTAGAGCTTGAGAGGAGTTCTCACAATATTACAATAATGTTTTTCTTCCTTTTATGATTTCAATTCTTGTATCTTTGAGCAGGAATAAGAAGGGTATTTATAGGCCCCAAATGGATTCAAACTTGGAGCCTAAAAGAGTCTCATCCCCAATTTTCAAGGTACTGGTGGTACCATCGCTTGTGTTGGGCGGTACCATTGCTTACAGCACTAACAATGGGCGGTACCACCACCCAGTCTAGTAGTACCACTACCTGACATAATCTCGAAGACTGTGCCACAGAGGATTCCACTTGTTGGGTCACTGTTTGGGCCTTTCACTTGGCCCAACACAACCCAAACTTGGGCCTAATTAGCCCATAATTGAGTTGGCTCATTTCCAACTCAATTACACCTAAAACCTACTTCGATCTAGACAATTATTATAAAGCTATATTAAATATTGTCCAGCATGTCATTGGTTTATCGACGCCTTGTTCGATTCTTTGGTGCATCGTTCTCTCTTGTGGCCTATTGCCCAATCGGCCAGTTGACTTCCGCAACTCCGATTTTCTTAGCACAATTTTCGCTCTTCTTGACCCGATGCCCAAACCTATGGCCCGAAGCCTTCTATCGATATGTTGACCGATCCTTCGGCTCGACGTCCAATCTTCTGACATGTTCTACTCTGCTCTCCCTGATCGAAGCTTCTTGTGTCACTTAAAACGCAGATCATATCATAAACACTATCAATTGGTTTCATTATCAAAATCCGAGATTCAACAATCTCTCCCTTTTTAATGATGACAACCAATTACTGACGAAGTTAACCTTAACTCTCCTTATCAATTTGGCATATTAATAGAACTCTTGAATTAAAAAATCCAAGCAATTTGTCATCATAAAATCATGCATAATCAAAATTTCAAGTAAAATTTTTATCACTTTAGAACATGCAAACTAGTGAGTTCTTTCTTCTCTTTTAAGAAGTGCAAGCTAGCAATTTTTTGTTTCCTTTGCAATGTTATAGCTAGCCATTTTTGCTTCCTTTGCAAAGTGCAAGCCAGTAATTTTTCTCCTCCTTTGTCATTGTCAAATAAAAGATAAGAATACAATGTTGTAATTCTTTTCCCTTTACATCAATTTCCAAATCATGACAAAGATAAAGTATCATTCTTAATTCAATATGTTTGTGCATCATTATAATTTCAAATTCGGAAACTTTCAAGTTGTAATCAAAAGAACATTTATGATTCATTTGGATAATTTTCTTCTTTAATAAATGACAAAAAGAAACATAAGAAAAAAATATTTCAATTCATGCATATGAAATTATTAAGCATCAAGATCATATTTTGAATAAAACTCATTCAAATCTAAATCATCAAAATCACTTTAATAGTTCAAGAGATTCATAAAATAATATTAATCTCTTTTTAGAAAATCGATAAGATAGAAAAAAATTTAAGAAAAATGCTTTTCTCTTTTTAGTTGTTTCAATTTAAGTGATTTGATTTCTTAAAAGCATACCCAAGTTTTTATGCTAAATCAAAACATGTATCATCATTTAAAATTAAAAAAGTAAGTTTCATCACGACAAAGATCAATAAATCATAAATCATAAAAATCATCATGCATAATTTTGAAATATAAGCTCATTAAATATGATTTCAAATCATCATTATTTCAAATTCTCATGCATAGTATAAAATCATCAAGTATAGTATCAAAAACTTTTAACATTTTCTTTACATCGCTTGGGAGACTATATCTAGCAATACCACCACATGGGAGTGTGTCTGGGCGGTACTACCACCTGAAAGTCTTGGAGACTGTGCAACTGACGGTTCCACCTGTTGGGTCACTGTTTCAGCCTTTTACTTAGCCCAACACATCCCAAACTTAGGCCCAATTGGCCCATAATTGAGTTGGCTCAATTCTAACCAAATTACACCTAAAATCTACTTCAATCTAGATAATTATTACAAATCTAAATCAAATATTATCTGGCATGTCATTGGTTCATTGACGCCTCGTCTGATTCTTCGGCGCATCATCCTCTCGTGTGGCCTATTTCCCAATCGGTCAATTGACCTCCATAACTCCGATTTCCTTAGCATAATTTCCACTTTTCTTGGCCCGATGCCCGAACCCGTGGCCCGAAGCCTTCTGTCGATATGTCGACCGATCCTCTAGCTCGACGTCTAATTTTTTAACATCTTCCACTCTGGCCCAACATGATTCTTCCTGTTTTAATTGTCTCTCCCTGATCAAAGCTTCATACATCACTCAAAACATAGATAAGATCATAAACACTATCAATTGATTTCATCGTCAAAATCCAAGATTCAATACTCCTCAGATAGTAGACATGGAGATTTGAGGAGCATCATCGCAGCCCTGTTGTGTGGATCACTACTAGAGAGGAGGACACTTGACCTCCTTCATCCTCTCTTATAGATATATAGGAATTCAGAGATATATGATCTCCCTAGGTAACACAACTATTTCATATACACAATTTTTAGTTTTGTGAATTTTACGCACCAATCTTCGCACGACAGCAAACACATCATTGGAAAATTTGGGATTTTTTATGTTCTTCCACTGCGCATGTGATGTCACCCCTAGATTTCCCTACAGGTGGTACCACCCAGATTGGGCAATGATACCACTAGTAGTTAATGCTGCCATGTGATGGTACCGCCCTATTAAGTGGTGGTATTGCTAGAGCTCAGTCTCTGAGGCTCTGTCAAGCGATCGTACCACCTAGATTGGGTGGTGGTACCACCCAATGTCAGTCTGCAAACAATGGTACCGTCCAGTATTGATGGTGGTATCGCCAGTACCCGGAAACCTGGGATGAGACATTTTTTGGCTTCAGTTTTGAAGCCAATGGGGCCTATAAATACCCTATTCTTTCCTACATGAAAGAGCAATAAAAGTATATAGAAAAATCTTAAGATTTTGAGTTGTAAAATTGCTAAGTGTCCTCCTCCTCCCTTTCTACTTTTGTGATTATTCAAGAGAGGTATGATGTTTGTAAAGGTTATCTCCTAAACCCAGGAAAAAGAGAAAGTGTTGTAAGAAGGTAGTTGGTCTTTGCCCATTGATGTAAAACCGTTAATGGACGTCGGTGGCCTTAACGGAGGAGGAATTGAAAATAGATATAGTTCACGACAATTGAACCACTATAAATTTGGTGTGCTTTCTTTGTGTGTCATTTTTTTCATACTTTTCATTCTCATCACTCATTAATTTATTTGCTCACTGCCCTCAGTCACTTACAAATGTTTTCAAGTTTAAATACTTTTTTGGATACAAGTCTTATCGAATAAATATGTGAATCAACATCGATTTTATCAAAAGCACTAATTCACCCCATCTCATAGTGCCAACTTGATCTTAACATATCTAAGGGTTTTGGGCAAGAGTGTGATGAAATATTCACTGCTTTTAAAGCTCCTATTATTTGATTGCACTCATCGTGAGTTTGGATAGTCGGGCATTCGGCCATATACAGTCATTGTGGCCCTGCATTCTCATATATGATTGTCACCTATCGATTGGATCCAAGTGACAAGTTGCTAGGATCGCTAACCCATCAATCACATATTGCTATGTTTGAGTGTATATGTTTATCATGTCAATTTTTCTCCTATTATGAGTAAATTTATATACAATTTAGTGAAGTTATGCGTAATTATCATGATTACTAAAAAAATAATTCCCTATTAGGTCACCATAACTTAAGGTTAGAGTAGTTACACTACTTTGAGAAAATCTTATAAATGACCAGTACCTTATTAAATGAAATCCAATCTTTTCTCTCTTAAAAAAAAAAAAATCTGTGACAAGAAGAGTCTTTGCACGTTTTGGGCCAAAAAGTACTTAAAGAGTGGAATAGTTATACTATTTCTATAATAACTTATAACATATGGAAACTTCACTTAATGAGTATTTAATTTGTTCAGGTAGGATAAGTTTACCCTTGACAAATCATTATAATATCCACCTAGTTAAAATTCTATCATTATCAAAAGAAAAAAAATTAAAAATACCCAAAAATAATAACTGTTCATTGTTTCCAGAAAATAGTCTTAATTGTTAGGGTAACCTTTGTGATATAGAGGTTTGGGTATATTTTGGACCAAAATATCTAATAATGGGGCAATTATATTATTTCCAAAGAACCTTACAACCGGTTAAAACTTCATTTATCAATATCTAATTTTTGCACATCTCTAAAAAAATCTTTGTGATAAGAAGGTTTCTTTGGGTATACTTGAAGAAAAAAGAAAACAAAATATGATGCTACGAGGCACCTCACTCATTAACATCTATCAAAGCAAGTCGTAGCTTGATTTACTCGATCTTTCTTTTTTTATTATTTTAATTCAATCGTATCAAATTTGTCCACTTGGCTTTGATACTATTTCAAAAATCAAATGATTATTGGTTTAAGTCAAACCGATCAATGTTAACGTACATTAGGTTAAACATCAATTCAATCCCAAAGCTTAAGCAACTGAGTTATAATAAAAACCTAGTATATGTAAATTGATTTTTTTGATTCTTAACGATATGAGAACATTCTTTCAGTCAACCACTCTTTATTTTATATACATGAATATCTTTGATAAAATATTCTCAAAAGACCTTATTTTTCTTTAAAAAAGAAAGAAATTTCTATTATATTAACTATGTATAAGACTCTCACATATGGATATGAAACCCATCAACTATATAACTATGTACTAATAATTAGGATATCTTAACAAAAACTAAAAAAAAAAACTTTAACACAAAGATCCTCCTTGTTAAAGATGAAATATATATATATATATATATATATATATATATATATATATATATATATATATATATATATATATATATATATATATATATATATATATATATATATCATTGTCATTTACAATGCTTAATGGAAACAATGTAACCGCTCCAATCTTGAGAAATGATATAGTGAGGCTGCCATACTAAATTATATCTAAATTTGTTGAGGTATTCATGATAAGGGAGCTTTGTGAGTATATTTTAGGATTCCAAAAACTTAAGATTAGAATTCTAGGGAGCTTACCATATAGAGCTCTCTTCTTACCATTCATAATCTCTTATTATTTATAATATTTTTTAAAAATTAATAAAAATAATATTTTACTATTCATAACACCGTTAATTCTATTTTTACTCTTCTCTTTTTTCCTTCTTTTTTATTTCTTTCTCATAACCTTACTCGAACACACTACTATCATTGACTCTCTCCATCGCCCACGTATTCTATTAGATAATTTGTAAAGGTTCGAAACATAATATTTTCTGTTTTAATATAATTGACATAAAAGGATAGTAACTTTTGGGCTATTATAGAATATATATAACTTTAATAACTTTAAATCATTATAACAAACATCAAAAACTATTTCTCATCTCTAATGATTAACAGGAGGAGGAGAAGAAAAAGAAAGAAAAAAAAAAGAAGAAAAGAGAATTATAGATAAGGAATGAAAAGATTTAATTAGAGTAAATTAAGAATATATATATTTAAAAATATAAACTTAGGAATATTTAGAGTTCCTTATATAACGAAAAATTTTCGATCTTGTCTATGTGCTTAGGGGTTTTTACTTATAAAAAATATTATTTAGATAAAAGAACAGTCAACTCAATAAGAGAATAGTTACACTATTTCTCGAAATTGATCATATATATATACATATATATATATATATACATACATATATAATTTTGTTTATTTCTTTCGGCGAGGATCCTGGTGATGAGGAGGTTGCATTCGGGATTTGAAAGCAGTCAGACAGCAAAGCAGCGCAAAACGGCGTGAGACCCACATGGTTGGCGAATGATGCCAATCCCAAGTGGTGGGCGCACCAACCCTACGGTGGAGAGATAAGGATTCCGCTGTTCCCTGGCTAAGTTCATGTATACGAACGAGAACCCCGACACGTGGGACCTGGTTTCCACGGACCGTTCAGATCAGAGGCCAAGAGAGGTTTAGAGTCGGTGTTGGATAGGATCCTTCGCGGCATGGGAAAGGAACTTCCATGCTGGTTAGCAGAACCCAAACTCTAAATGCTCCGCCGAGTTGGTCGTCCCTCCCCATCGAACCTTGATCTCTCGTCGCTACGTGCTCTTCGAGGGCCGTGCGATTCAGGGTTTCTCGGTGAGGACAGGCGCGATTAGGTTCGGGGACCGAGGAGATGGATTCCGAGGACGAGCCGCGAGACAACGAGTCCGCCGGGGACGGCGACTTCTGCAGCGACGATGGGATCGCCGACTACGACTACGGGGACGCCGATTTCCCCGAGTCTCAGGAGATTGTCTCCCCTCTTAAGGTGCGCAAAGAAGAGATTTTTTTTGGCTTCCGATTAGGTGTGATCGAAGGATAGGCAAGGGATCCGCCGCCTTGTCGTGGAGCTTAATTAAGCTAGTTGCATAGAAATTTTTGTTTCTTGTGAAGACCTAAATCACTGTTTATTCTAAAAAAAACGTTGATTTTGGTTTGAATTTACTGTTGCAAGTAGTGGCGATACTTGAAACTGTGATCAGTATAAATACACGTAAATACCAAGTGCAGTGTTCATAAAACAACCAAAACAAAGAAATTATAAAGAATTTCATCCTGAGTCAATTATAAGTGAAATCAACCAAGCCCATCCTGCTAAATGTTAATGCTGTATTCACATTCTTATTTAGCCAAAGTTATGGATAAGTTGCTATGCAGTAAGCTTGGGACTCCTAAATTTTAAATACAATTCTATACTATGGTTCTATGTTGCAGCTTGACCACTTCATTCCACTGCCCACCTTTCTCAAGTTTGGTCTTATAATGGAGAAGTATTCCTTTGGGTTGGAAGGATCAGGGACAATACAGCAGAGTTTGAGTCAAACTTCATTTCGGCCCAACTAGAATTCTAGTCGAACTCCAATTTGATCCTGGTCAAACCAAAACAAGACTAAATCCAATCTCGAGACCGGATTTAAGTCAGCTCCAAGTCCTAAATACATTAGGACCCTCCAGGTCCTAATCTAGCTATGACTCCATCCCTACCTCAGCTATAAAAGAGGGAGGAGAGCCCCATTTAAGGCATCCCCAAGTCAACTCAATCCCGATCCTAGAAGTCTAGGATTGGGGAAACCCTCCAACAAAAGACTCCTGCAGTTGCAAGGAACTGAGGAGAAGGTGTGCCTCCTCTTGAGCAAGGAGTTTGGAAGTTCATCAACCCTTCTTCCTCCCTGCAGTCACCTTACTGCGGAGATCTTTTTTGAATTGCTACAAGCCTTAATAGCTTCCAAAAAAGCCTTTGGCAGCAACAAGAAGAAGATGAAAAACAACCAAAGGCAGCCAAGAAGCAGCCCTAGCCTTCTAGCTTGCGCCAAGAGCCAAAAGAAGAGGGGTTCAGAAAAAGGTTTTGCCCTTCAGTTGTAGCCCCTTCTTCCTCAAGTTCCAATAGCCGAAGTCCATCCAAAATTCATCTAGTTGTTGCGAGAAGTTCCAAAGCCTTGTTATTTGCTGCTAAAACCTTAGAAGGAGGTTCCAGCAGCAAGAGAGATAGAGGAGACTGAAACCGACACCAATCTCCAATCTGCCAAGAGCACCCAGGTGTTGTCCAAAGACAACTGGCATCCTTACCTATATATAAGTCTTACATCACACTTTTATTCTGTTGCTTAGTCCTTGTAGTTGCCATTTTACTTTTACAAGCAATAGAGGTTGTTTTCCTTTCATTTTTCCGCATGTTTCTAGTAATAACTCTCCATCAAAACTTTTATCTGAGAGGTGATATCGGATCGACGGATTGTCAAACCTGAACCCCATATAGATCAGGTGGTCTTAGAGCAATGATCCCTCTATTGTGGATGGTTACCAATAGGCACAAATACAAAGCTTCTAGAGAAAAACTACGGGAGTTGGAGTTTTAATGATGCTCACTTGGAGGAAGAACCATCGATAAGATGACAGTCAACACTCCGACAGCCTTGGCTGACCTTACTCCCTAGATGGCATTATTAACCCAAGAGATGGAGATCGTGATGGGTTGTATGTAAGCCCAAGCCAACAGAACAAAGAAGAATAATCGATCAAAGAATGTGGCAATAAAGGAGAGGGTGTCGTCTCCATCCGAGACATACAACCATGAAGAAGATGTTGTCGAACAAAACGTCGTAGCAAAAGCTCAACCCATTCAAGTCGAGGCTCACATTGACATACCCTCTTATGACAGCTCGATTAACACTAAGGTATGAAACTCTGGATAAATCAACTTGACACTTATTTTGATTTATATAATTACAATAGTGAGGCTAAGTACGCAATCAAAGTTATCTAGACATGTGCTCGCATGGTGGAAAGCCTATTTTTGAACCAACGACAATAAAGATGCGTCATAGACATAATTTAAAAGGCTTATACAAGAAGAATTCTACCTTATGGGGTGTCTTGAAGAAGGATTGAGGAAGTGACACTACCTATGCCAAGGAAAGGATTAGTCTGTGCAAGAATACAACACTAAGATACGACGATAAGCGGTGACGCTTGGAATCTCTCTCGACAATCACTTGACGATGATGAAATACAATACTGGCCTCCATGCATAAATTCATACATAGTTGAGTTTCTTCAAAGTATATGATATTTTGACTGTTAACAACATGGCATTGGCGATCGAGAGAACAAATCACACCGATAGCAAGAAGCCTATAGAAAAGGCCAAAGAGAGCCACCTGAAGGCCTAAGAGAATTTTAGGGATGGTAAAATCTCATCTTCTTTGAAAAGAAATGAATTATTTTGTGATCACTATAAAATTGCAAGTCATACATGGGAGAAGTGTTGAAAAGTTCATCCCAAACTCTTCCCGAAGAAGTGGTTGAAGAACGATCAAAGTCAGTGAGCCACGTCCATGACCATGATCACGGACGATGACTCCATCGAGCTTTTACCGATCTCACGTGCGAATTTGAGTCTATCACTGATGGCTAAACCAAAGGTTATAGACTCGAATCTGACCCTCGGTCCAAAGGTTCGAGAAGAGCCATTTAATGTAAATATCTAAGTGAAGCAAGAAGTCATTGGCACGATTTTCGATACCATGCCAAAAGAACCTCATCTCAATGAGCTTGGTCAAGAAGCTCGACGTAGAGACGACACTGCATTTATTCCCTATTTTCTTGGATGGCTTCATGATGATGTGGAGATAAAGATTGACCAACAATGCAAGATACGCTTCACCATCACAAAGGAATTCATTGACAAGGTGACGTGCGAGGTGGTTTCACTTGACATATTCCAAGTCATACTTGGGAACCCCTATTTTATAGGTTTGAGATGTTTACTTTTGCTGACCCCAAAAGTATCACTCCAAAAGGATGGAAGGAAGTTCCTTGTCACCCGAGATCTAATTAGTTCGATAGAAGATTTGACATTCGTTGGCCAAGCAAAAAGGATGGTGATGGCATGTTGAAAACTCATGACTCTCACTTTGGCATGCAGAAAACTAAAGTCTATCTCTAACATAAGAAAAGTAACCTCAAAGCCTTGAAAAGAAAAAGAAAGCTCTCGAGTCGATGGAGATCGACAACAAGGATAGCCCAATCAAAATGACATGCAAAGACAGCATGACGTTGCCAACCACATCGATAGACCAAAGCAAAACCTCCAACCTATAGATGGAGAGATAAATAAGTCCCAAAGCAAGCTTCAACAGGTCGTGAATATCCTAACTGGGGGAGCCGTGATCAAGGACAATCAAGTAGAGTTCAAGCCAAACTCCAATTTGGCCCAACTGGAGTTCCAATCGAACTCCAATTCAATCTTGATTAAAGCAAACCAAGACCAAGCCTAATCTCGAGCTCAAAAATCAAATTCAAGTCAACTCCAAGTCTTAAAGGCATTAGGACTCTCTAAGTCCTAATTGCATTTGAATTGTCCAAGTCCTAACCTAGCTAAGACTCTGCCTGTACCTTAGCTATAAAAGAGGGAGAAGAGTCTCATCTAAAGTATCCCAAGTTAGTTCAATCCCAATCCTAGTAAGACTAGGATTAGGGCAGCCCCTAGCCAACTAGGGTAGTCCCCAACAGAAGACTCCTGCGAGTGTAAGGAACTGAAGAGAAGTCTTAATCAGATTAGGACCTTGGACGCTGTCAATCCTATAAATCTAAGGGATTGCAGCCCCTTGAAGCAATCCAAGTCATGCCACCTCTTTGAGAAGCTAGTTGACCCTAAGCTAAGAAGAGAGGAGAGAAAAAGAGTAAGGAGTCAGCAAGTTCAGCAGCCCTTCATTTTGCCTGCAACCACCTTATTACAGAAGTCTTTTTCAAGTTGCTGCCAGCTTTAATAACTTCTAAAGAGGTCTTTGGTAACAATAAGAAGGAGAAAAGCAACTAAAGGCAGCCAAGAAACAGCCCTAGCTAGCCCTAGCCTTCCAGCTTTTACCGAGAGCCAAAAGAAGTGGAGTTCAGAACAAGGATTGAAATATTGTACCATACCAGAGTTTCGACCTTCTCTCGGTACGGTATGATACGGTACTGTATACCGAGCAATATATCGTCTGGTATATATATATATATATATATATATATATATATATATAATTTATAAATAAAAAAATTACTGCCTGATAGCGAGCGGTCCGTATACCGGTTTCCTGTCGGATCGGTATGTACTGCCCGTATTGGGCGGTATCATTTGTATACCTTGGTTCAGAAAAGGATTCTGCCCTCCTATCGTAGCCCCTACTTTCTCAAGTTCCAGCAGCCGAAGTTCTTCATCGAAACTTCGTCCAGTTGTCGTGAGAAGTTCTAAAGCCCTGCTGCTTACTGTCCAAACCTCAGAGGAGGCTCCAATAGCAAGAGAGAAGGTGACCGAAACCGGAAGTGATCCCCAACTTGCTGAGAGCACCCAAGTGCTGTTCTTAAGACAGCCTGCGTTCTTATGTATCTATAATTCTTCTATCACGCTTTTATTCCATTGCTTAGCCCTTGTAGTTGGCACTTAAAATTTACAAGCAACAGATGTTGTTTTTCTTTCGATTTTATGCTTGTTATAAATGATAATTCTCTCCCCCACCAAAACATCTATCCGAGAGGTGGTATCGGATCGACAGATCATCAAACCCAAACCCCATATGGATCATGGGCCTTTTGTTGTAAACTCTTATAATACACATGCATATGGAACCACTTAATTGTTGCAAGGAAATCTTGTATTAATAAGATGTGTTTTATCTGCAGAGGGAAATCCAGACAACCGACTTCCTATCCCAATATGAGTTGAATTAAATGTATGAAACATAAGAGATTTTAAGATGTGAATTGTTTACATTCAACATTAAGTTCTGTTAGATGAGTGAAAGAATCATGTGGTTAACACTGCCATTACTTGCTTACTGTTAATCTTTTTCATTGCCAGTCCCAAGCCCTGAAAAGGGAAAACATAACATTGGTGATGGTATTATTGTAGGTAAAGAGTCTAAATAAATGATATAGAGGTAAAACAAAGTCGGTGATATAATTTCACTATCGAAATTTTTGTTTGCAAAAGAGGTGCTGATTGTTCTAGGGTTGAGATGTTCAAATCGATAAGGAACTTTATAAAAGTTTAAGTTGGAGCTCTGAAGGATCTCTCTGGTAAGTGAAAAACGCTCAACCAGAGAGGAACTCAATGGTCACATGAACAGTTTCAAAATGTCTAAGGAGGCTGTGAATATATGGGAAGCAACAAAACCAAAATCATAATATTAGATTTAGCTATATCATATGATTTTATAGAAGAGATGAACATTGGATTACTTATAAATGTGTATAAATTCCTTATCTGCTTAAAACCAGTAAAGGTGTTTAAAAAGGCAATCTTTTCTTGGTTTGTTGGTTTTATTTTGGGTTATATATTCATTGATTCATATACACATTGCAAAATTCGTTAGGAGACTTGATCAAAGGCTATTTGTCTTTATTGGTTTTCACCGAAATTAAGGTGAGTTTTGTTGAATTCCATGTAGTCGCCTTGTAGACTGTAGAGTTTATATATTATAAGCCAAGTACATAAATGACTGGATCATTGTTTAAATTAATCTATTTATTTAATATAACTTTTGTAACTCGGAAACATTTTCAGTAGTTTAATTTTTGTGGTCTATCCTTGTGGTATAGTTTGTTCACTTTCATTCTTCTACTTAAAACCTAACTGCCTCTTTTTCAGCAAAATTATACCATTTTAAGTGAAGCTGATATCCGCCAGCGACAAGAGGAGGACATAACCCAGATATGTGCTATACTATCTGTTTCACGGAGTGCAGCGTGCAGCCTTCTTTGTCACTATAAGTGGTAACAAAGATAATATCCAGCACTCATTAGAATTGCATGCTTTTGATTGATACTGTAGATTGCCGTAGTCCCAGTTCTTTTTGGCATCTTTGTTACAAACTTTTCTTTGTGTATGAGTGAGTTAACTCAAAACCACACAACATTTAGTGATATTTCCATTTCTAAGTGTTTTCCATTGATAAATTTCAACTTGTTCATGAATGTAGTAATCTGTTTCAATTATTCTTTTAGATATTTAATATGAATTTTGTCATCATTGATAACGAGACAATATTTGATGATTTAGCAAGTGATTTCTTTGGATATCTGTGCTTACATCTTCAGATGTCATTTTTGCAGCATTTTTTTCACCTGTGCCATCAGTTATCTGTTCAAGCTGCATAATATTTTGCATACATCAATATGGGGATATGTTAAACCTTTCCAATTTGGCAAGTGATATATGGCTATTGATTTGATAAGTTGATAGCCAAAATTGGATCTCTGCCAACTGTTGCAGAGTTATATCAGTTTTCCTGATTTAAAATCTCTATTTGTTGTTGAAGTATCATACCATTTGTCTATATACTTGCAACATATGTGAATGATTGGGTTTTTTTGTTTCAGTTTTGAATTTCTTTCATGTTTCTTTTATTGATTATGCAGGAATGTCAGTAAGGTGCAGGATGAGTGGTTTGCAAATGAAGAAAATGTCTGCAAGGTCGTTGGCTTGTTGCACAATCTTGTCAACACTTCAAATAGTAGGAAAGTATGCATCTTTTTTACTTTTGATGTTCACAAGGTTCCATACATGGAATGCATAATCATTATCTACGTAGCAATAGGATCAACCTTTTCCCACTTTTTCTTTTGTAAAATTCAGTATGCTAATGCTATTGTTTTGTGGCAGCTAAATTGTGGTATATGCTTTGAAAGCTATGATCGTTCTAAGATGAGTGCAGCTTCTTGTGGGCATTATTTCTGCAATGCATGCTGGAAAGGTTGGTTCATCTACAAATGGTTCAATTTCAGTTAGCTGTCATCTTGGATTTTTTTTTTGTCCACAAAATTCTGTTATTTTAATTTATATTGTTCATGATTTGCTCTTTTTGTATTATTTGATCTCGCATATGCTAGTTGGTTTGCAAAATGTTCCTAGAAGTCTAGAACTACCATCATTAATTGCTCAAGTCACTAGTAAGTAGTAAACACTACTCTTGTTATAAATTCAGCTCCAAATTGGGGTTTTTAATGCTTTGATTTGTTTTTTGGCACCCTGCTATGGTTCAACATCTGTCGTGAGAGGAAATTAGGAACATTAAGTTTGTTTATAAGGTTGGAATGGTCTACTACCATAAACTTAAATATTTTAGACTAGTAGTTCAGGCTATCAAGTTAATGGATCTGTTCTCACATCAGGATGGGTTGTGATAAATTGTTTTAGAGCTGCCCTAGTACTATGCAAGCTGAGTGGCTTAAGTAGAAAAATATTTATATTTGTGGATGGAACTAGAGCAACATGACAGTGAAGTCATCATTGGGTTGGGCATTCTACTAGATATTTCTAGTCTATCTTTAGGTCTTGACTAGAAAGTCAGGCCTCAAGGGAGATTGTGACACCCCAGTTCGGTCCCAGATTTTGGGTGAGAGGGGAGTTAGTTTATAACACCTGATGGTGTACTGCAATTAACGTGGGACCAATCATTTTGGGCTAGTAGTTCATACTTACCAAGACAGTGGATCAGTTTTCTCAATGGGTTGGCAGTGACATGTTTTTATTTTCTCTTACCTTATTTTGAGTCACTGCTCTATAATGCAAGTGCTTCCACTGCCAGATCCATACAGCTTATGCTGAACATACATTGCAGGATATTTTCTTTCTATTTGATACTACAAGAATTTTGCATTTAATAATAGGAGAAATAGTTAGCTCAGTTTCCTGGAGTCTTATAGTATATTTACATCGAAAACTTATCAATGGGCAAGTAATCAAATAATGACCTCCTTTATGTATAGCGTACATGCCTTGTGATATCATATATATTTGTGTTAACAAATTTATAATCCAATATGTATTTTGAAGTTTCTAAAGGTGACTTAGGTACTGATTTTAGTTGCATATATTTTGGTGTAAGAAAATCAACAATATGCCTTTCCTGTTTAATCTAAATCATCTGAACAGGGTGCAAAGTTTTAGAAGTCTTATAAAGAATTTAAGATAAAAGAGGTGAGAAGAGTAACTGAAGATATGAGAATGTGTCAGGCTCTAGAGAGGCAGAATTGAAACATATTAGAGATAACTTTGTTAAGTTAACATTTGATCTCTAATTTGAAGATTAAACTGACTAAGGACACAACGTGGGAAGGGATGTTCTGACTTTTATTATATAATGTTAGTATATTAAGTGTTTTGTGGCATTTAGGTGAACTTTTATGTTCATCTGGATACTTCATTAGTTAATTTACTGGTCACTAGGCAATTCTAAAATGGCATCTAAGTTTTGGTCCTTTGTTAAAGCATATCTTTGTTACTGCATCACAAGCAGACAATATTTTAATTTATTGCAGTTTCTTTTTCCCGTGATATTCATCCTCTTTATTTGGACCTAGTAGCCAGCCCTTCTTGGCTCTCAACATCTAGATGACTGTACTTGGTCAAATCATTCTTCTACTGGTTGCTTAATTAAACAACCATTCTTAGAAGTCTGATCCTGTAGTATTTGTCCCTAGGTTACATTTCCACATCAATAAATGAGGGCCCTGGATGTTTGATGCTGCGTTGTCCTGACCCATCTTGCAATGCTGCTGTTGACTGGGACATGATTGATAGACTTGCTGGATTTGAGGAGAAAGAAAAGTATGCACGTCATCTTCTTCGTTCATATGTTGAGGACAATAAAAAGGTGCATCTATATTCCTTGAATTGTTTATGACTAGTATAAGAATCCTTCATAGCAACGTTGATGCAAAAAATTGCTATTGGCAATTACATCCTGAATTCCTAGGCATTCTTCTTGAGAAAGCTAAAACTGTAGTTTCTTTTTTGTATTTCACGAGTGTCAGATGCAACATGATTGGTTTGGTTTGTGCTGTAGGGTCATTTTAATTTCTTAGATATTTTTCATGGAAAGTACATGGAAAAACAGTTACTGACTCCATAGTCCCATCGTTCCATATTCATGTTAACTTTCTTCCTTGAGATATATCAAGTTTCTAGGAAGAAAGATTTCATTTGTGATACAGCAAACTAGTTTATATCTATTGGCAGATAGTATGCATTTTGAATGTTCATGATCCATGTATATTAATTTTCCTGGAATCACATGAGATTTGTAGATGTAGCAGTTTTTGTAATTGATCTTTGACATCTTCCTCATCCATGCATACTGATTTTGCTGGAAGGATACAAGGTTTTGCCATCTTTAATAATTGGATCTTCCTCCTCGTTTTCTTATTGTTTGTAGATAAAGTGGTGCCCTTCTCCTGGATGTGAGTTTGCGGTAGACTTTGATATCAACAGTATTAGCTACGATGTTTGTTGCTATTGTTCCCATAGCTTTTGTTGGAATGTGAGTATCTCCCAAGGATGTGTCTGTTGTTCATCTATTACTTTTATTATGTTTCTTTTCTTTCACCATTATCTGAGACCTCTGTATGGTATGCAGTGCATTGAGGAAGTTCACCGTCCAGTGGACTGTGGAACGGTGGCCAAGTGGATTATAAAAAACAATGCAGAGTCGGAGAATACAAATTGGTAGGTTGTTGAAAGTTGCTAATGGTTGGTCCCTTGTTTTACACAATCCACTACATTTAAGATCCTGCTAAATTCATTGGTGTATTTGTCTTTCTTTCCTTTTGTCCATTTATGTAAATACATGTTTTAGCATATATTGGCATATTTACAAATATCTAGAGCTGATCAAAATTTCAAAACTATTGCAAAGTTGCCTTCTTTCTTGCAAAACAGCCAAATATATATTGTCTATCATTTTGTATCAAATTTGAGTCTTATTTACCTTGTTGAATTATATTTTTTTTGGAAGGAAATGCTGTACTTGAATGCTGCATCTTTAAGATATGATTGTGTCATAATATTTTTTAGACACACAAACATGTGAAAGTTTTGTTATCTTTGTTTGATTTTGACATTGAAATCAAATCCTGATTAGCTGGAACTACTACCAACTTCGTTTCTTTTTTCTTTCAAGAATGTCTTTGGATGATTAGATTTTTGGATTAGTATCTCGATAAATTAGTTTTGTTTTAATATGTCATGTCTATTTTATATGATTTTATTATGGGTCTGACACTCTTTTATGCATACCTGAGAAGAAACCGATCTGAAACATGAGTGAGGACTACATCATCAGAAGTCATATGTGTTATATTCTATGCCCAACCCGGTAATGTTTAAAACTTTAGATTGGCAGACAGGCTTTGATTGTAAGAAAAAAAAGCAGTTGTAATTATTTCATCAAGAACAAGCAGAGATTGTCAGTATATGCAGCTTAATTGGTATTGCTTAATGGATTCATGTCAATTACAACATAAAAAGTCTGTAAACATTTAGAAAATATCATCCTTTGTTTCTTCTGGTATATGGGAAATGTGTCCAGGAAGAGATGAGTCTTCAAGATATATAACTTATATGGTTTACAAATTTTTTTGTACTGGATTTTAGTGGGTTGTGTATAATGACTTATTTACATATAACTATTATTTATTTAAGTTGGAGTGGTAAGATTCAATTTTCTTTTGCTTCTTTATAAAAAAGGATATACTCAATGCATGACGCTCCCATCAATGCGGAGTCAGGCCAATGTATGCAGTCTTACTTCAAATTCATATGTTTGCTTTTTTTTTTTTTTTTTTTGTATCGCTTGTCCTTTTGAATGATGAACTGCTGCAGATTTCTTCATGACTGGTGTTCTACTTTACATGACAAAATTGCTTCAGTTAGTTCATCTGGATCTCATTCTATTTTTATTGTTGTGGTAAAGTTAGTAGAAAAAACCATGTTTTCCCCTCAAAGAATTCTTCTGTATATTTTGATATTATTTATATTTAATAATTCAGTAAACAATCTTTTGCTGTCCAAAATGTTTAAGGTCCGTTGTATCTCATTATCACTTATGTCTAGCAAATACCTTTTTTTAGCAGTTTTTAATATTCTATATTATTTGATATCCTGATCTTGATGAAATTTCACTTTGTGACACTGTACCCCATGTCGATACATTATGATGTGGGTTTCTTTTTTCAGGATACTGGTTAATTCCAAGCCCTGTCCAAAGTGCAAGAGGCCAATTGAGAAAAACCAGGGCTGTATGCATATGACATGTAGAGCCCCTTGTAAATTTGAATTTTGCTGGTAGAACTTTTTGCTCCAGCATCTTGACTACTTTGATTTTGCTCTTGCTCCAACATTATTATCTTTCAATGATCCAGCCTGATGTGCATCATATTGCGCTCTTAGGTTATGCCTTGGTGCATGGTCAGAGCATGGGGCTAAAACTGGTGGTTTCTATTCTTGTAATGGCTATGAAACAGCAAGGCGTGATGGGATGGTCGGTTATCTATTATTATCATCTAATTTTGTTTCATAATTGTTGTTTGTGTATGCAACTCAACATTTATTGTGTAAGCCTGTTTGGAGAATCCTTGACTATCATTTTCACATCCAATCTGACTTCAGTATGATGAATCTGAAAAGAGGAGAAAGAGGGCGAAATTTTCTCTTGAGAGATACACTCATTATTATGAACGCTGGGCGACCAATGAATCAGTATGTTTAATTTGTGACCATTATTCTTGTTTCTTCATATGAATGTGTGTATGATTATACTATTCAATGAGTGGGTATGTAGAGGTTGTGACCAGTGAACATAGCAACAATGTTGGACTCTTTTTCTTTGAATCAACATCTCACTCTCTCCCTCCCATAGCACCTCTCTACACTAACCTGTATCTAAGTTATTTAGTCCTGGTTCCTTATTGTTCTATGAATTTCTTTCTTTCTGATTGCATATTATATTTTATCTGCAGTCAAGAAAGAAGGCACTCGAAGATCTTCACATTATGCAAACTAACAAGGTAAGCGTCATTGCACCATTGGTTTCTCATTTCCCAGAAAAAAAAATGATTTACCTTCATTGTGGATATAAGATCAGTAAACGTTTAGGAAATAACATCTTTTGTAGAATGGCCATGTAAATGCAAAAGCTGATACATCTTTGTGCGTATTTCTTAAAAGGATTTTAATACTGTGGAACTATTCCTCATCCTTCATTACCAGTAGTGCATGTCTAGCTCACTTACAGTTCCACAAAAATTATATAATAATAAGCATGTCTTCATGATTTATTACTCACTACATGTCTATCATATTTTTGTGCTTTGTACTTTCTTTTGGACATCATTTTTATCCTTAAAAGAGTACTTGTGGTTTAGGACATACTAGGATTAAGCTTATAGTTGTGTTATGCTATAATCTAAGATGCCAAAATTTCAAATTAGTTATCTGATTTAGGATTTATGGAGATTGTGTTTGAAAAAAACTTTTAATCAGGATGAAATCAAAATTGTCCATCCATCTTTAGGAAATTTTTTTTTTCCAGAAATTCATTTTTGTGTTGTCCTAGAACTGGTTTCTGTTGAACTGTACACCACTTATTGTTGTGATCTCAAGGGTCTAGACCAATTTCTAGAAAATCTTACATATGTTTTTCATATGTAAGTCTTTCTAGAAAACATACATATGAAACCTAACCTTTCTAAATCTTATGATTTAGATTTTTACTGTGTTGTTTTGCAGTGAAGCAATTTTATCAGTTCGGTTATTTATGCACCTCAAAATATCCTTGCCATATTCGTATCAATCTATTAGATATATATGTTGAGTTGGCCAACTGCCTCAACAGTTTCTTGAAAAGATATATATATTTTATGTTTCATTGTTTTCCATTCTACAGGATATAGAAGTAATAATTTATCATCATATATCTGTGTATATTCTTTTCTTCTTGCCAAATCTGACACATGAAATTTAATAGAATACTCTTCTGAAACAAATTGGAGATTATTTATCATCGTCAGTCTTATGTCTTGGTAATGCCTATAAGCCACAATCTACAAAGGTTAATCTCATCAAAGCATTGTAGATATTCATTACCCAGTATACATTTAATCCACAAAGTTTAGCAGTTGATAGTGAATGAGCAAATGGGAATAAAGAATAGTGAATTAGTTCTTTGTGCAGAAACAATGAGTTTCTTCTTTAGTAATTGAAGTCTGAAGATGCCATTTTTTGGCCAACAATGCAATTTTTCTTGTCCTTTTCTGGAAAGAACAAAGACATGAACAAGAGGAATACAGATACAGGGCCTGATAATCGTGTTTCATATCTATGCTGATGTGATACTCTTGTAGGTGTACCATTCTTTTGTCAGAATGTTTAGTTTCAATAATGTAAGCCTGGTGGCACAATACGAATCTTGAATCATGGGTAGAGGCACAATTGATGTCATTAAGCTTTGGCTTCCATCTGGCTTCAAAAGAAATCCATAAAAAACTGTGTTCATTATTGATGTTACCTTTTCTTTTGGTCAAGCTGATCCCTGAAATTCTACCTCATCATTGTTTCCTTAAGGTGAAGAAATATGTGCTGGTGCAGATAAACTAGTGCTATGAAATCATAGCCAAAGTATCTAACAATGGGGTGCAATATGAAAATAAAAAAAATTTCACATGTTAGCATGCACTCAAGAAATAGGTTCTTCATTGCTCATTGTAGTACACAAGATGATATGGTCTACTAACACATCAATTTTTTTAAAGAGCACAGATTATATGATTGTTAATGGAAAATCTTATATGAAAGAGTGACATCAGAATTGAACTTCCTTTAGTTCATGGTCGATAATATAACAGTTAACTCTATGATCATTGGTTTTCCTTCAAATGTGAATACTCGCTGTAATATAGTAATTCCGACTTATTGGTCTTGTTAGTTTATAATTTAACTTTTCTTAGTTCTCCAATTGTAAATGCTTGTGATTTTTGGTATGCACAGCTTGAGAAACTGAGTCTAAGACAAGGCCAGTCAGAGGCCCAGCTCAAGTTCATAATTGATGCCTGGTTACAGGTAAGATAAAAGATATGGAATTATCCTTTTGATACTTTGAGTTCCTTGTAATTCTGTTCTGTTATCTTGGGACATTTTTTTTTTTCATTCCATTTTGTAGATAGTGGAGTGCAGGCGAGTGCTGAAATGGACATATGCATATGGGTATTACCTGCCCGAGCATGACGATACTAAGAGGCAATTTTTTGAGTATCTTCAAGGTTTATAAACTTCTCTTTTTAATTGCATCAACTGATAAGCTTATTCTTTCACATAGAGTTACCATGATGGTAGTCTTGTGCAGGTGAGGCTGAATTTGGCTTAGAACGGCTTCATCAATGTGCAGAGAAGGAACTCCAAGAATTTCTTGATGCAGATACCCCTATGAAAGGATTTGATAATTTCCGTGTGAAACTAACAAGACTAACTAGGTATGTATGTTCACCTTGTATTGTAGCCAATCTATGATTGTTTGAATCTTATGCTTTGACCTAATGGTTTCTTTTTAGGTTAATTTAAAGAAAAAAAACAAGTTACCTTGTTTAGCTTCGTATGATTCTTTGTCAAAATATTGCAAGAAGCTCTTTCTTTTATGACTAAGCTCCTGTATTTATTTTTAAGGCCCTTGTCGTCTGGCGTTTGCTCTTATCATCATTCGTCATGCTTGCTTTTAAAGGTTTCTTCTGCATGCATTTGTTCTTAGATATTAATTTTACTTAATGCCCAATGTGCAACATGTGAATTGTATTAACTCAGGTTTACGGCTCAATAATTTATACTGTTTTTAGTTGTTAGCCTTACGTGATAGAATGCAAATAGTAGATACTTTCGAGTTAAATTGTCTTCATTAGTAATAGAATGCCAAATGTAAATTTCTCTTTGTCTGTAACATGGGTAGAAAGATCCTCAAGTTTGATTTTAACTGACATTCAGAGAGAAACAGTAAGAAATATTGATGTGTTTGCCAGTCAATCTAATTCCTGATTTTAAGCTATAAATGTCATGAAATCGAAGCATGGCGTTTCAAAGCTTTTCTACTAATATATTGTTGCTTTTAATAAAACTGCATCTGAACTGTTTTTTTTTTTATTCTGTTACTCAGTAAGCAACAAACTTGAACTGTATACCTTCATTTATTTTGTGTTTGTGCACCAAACAGTGTGACTCATAACTACTTTGAGAACCTTGTTCAAGCGCTAGAAAGAGGGCTGATGGATGTAGATTCTTCGGACCCTCAGAGCAGCTGCAAAAGTTATAGTTCCAGCAGTCCTGGCAACATGCCTGGGAAAATGAAAAGTAGCAAAGCAACTGAAGCAGATGATCCCAGCTAGATATGGATCCCTCATTTCAACATTATCATATCTTTCTGGCCCTGCTATGCACTTGTCATGATGCCAGTTCTTTGATCACATACTAAAAATAAAACAAATTCTTCAGATCTTTTCGTGCGCCACCGTCTTTTGTGTGCACAATAAACAGCACCTGTTGTGATGTGGAAAATTGTACATGATGTGGAACCGAAAAGGCTATATTCAACCTGAGGTCCCAAAGCATGAAGTATTGGGGAGTAGGGAGAGAAATAAGTTGCCTATGAACAGTAGAGACATCTTAGTTATCAGGTGATTTCTGTATATATCTGTATATACATTCTTGAGTGTTTAGATACACAGTTTTACTTTTATTTTGTAGTCCAATCTAATGTTAAATATGGTTTCAGCAATTACTCTTGTGGGTTTTTAGATTTGTGTATTATTTTGTATGGTGATGCAGATGCCCTGTGGGGAAAATTTTACTACTTGCATTATTTGATTGGGTTAAATCTTCCAAGCTTGTAATACTGGATCATTGGTCGATCCAAAACAACCTTTTTTGATCATTGGGTCAGATTGCATGTTTAATTAAAAATTTTAAGATATATAAAATAAATTAAAATTATAGACCTTATTGAAAATTGTTTTTCTTAAAATATCGATATTGCTAAAAATAGAAAAAGGGGGCATGTGACTGGTGTTCTTATCAAGAATAGATTCGACATTAGGAAAATAAGGAAAATGTGAAAATGTGAGGCATCTTTCGAAAAATCTCAAAAGAAAAAGGACTTTTTTCGAAAAGTCTCCCTGTAAAGTTTATCAGCGGTTCCTCACAATCTCTTGGACATAATAAAACCAATCAGATAAGTGGATTGTTTGGTCAATGCTTTTATTTCGATCAAGTTCTGTCCTTGTAACACGGAGCCATATATACACCCGAGTCTCGGATAGATGTGCTCCTTAAGTGACACACAGATCATCATCAAACCCCGTCGTCCTCCGCAGGTGATGCAACTCCTCGTTGCTCCTTCAGGAGGGGATCCTCTCCAATTATTGTTCGGATCCCAACGATGATCGTTGAACCGTGGAGATGTGCACACCGGAGGCGTCCAACTAAAAGTGGCATTGCAGCGGATCCTCACCCTTCTGCCGATGCTATAAACTTCGTTCAGCCCACTTCACCCCTTCCCGATTCGCTCACGAAACAGGATCAAGGCCAGTATGGAATCCGTCGCCCGCCCGTTCCCAAACCCTAACTTGAACATCCGAACCCTCTCCTCCTCCTCCCCCCGCGGATCCTTCACAGTGTCCCGCGTCCCCTTCGATCAGTGGCGAAATCGCCCCAGCCTCAGAGCCGGGCGGCACCGACCCGTCGCCGCCGTCGCAAATCCAAGTTCCGAGCACGACGTTGTTGTCGTCGGCGCCGGGATCATCGGGCTGGCCGTCGCACGCCAGCTCCTGCTCTCCTCCGACCTCTCCGTCGCCGTGGTCGATGCCGCCGTCCCCTGTTCCGGCGCCACCGGAGCCGGTGAGTATGCTGTACTTTTTTTGGGCGATACTTATGTCGATGTATTCATGGATGGCAAATGTGCTTGATTTGTTTGTTTGTGGTGGCGTCAGGGCAGGGGTACATTTGGCTGGCGCACAAGACGCCGGGTAGTGAGACTTGGGAGCTGGCTGCGAGAAGCAAGCAGTTGTGGGAGGAATTGGCAGAGAGTATACGAGACCAGGGTAAGGACCCCGCAGAAGTACTGGGCTGGAAGAAGACAGGTATCTCGCTCTTAAATTTTGTATCTTGTGCTGATTTTTGTGATGCAATCTTTGGATTATGGTTATTTGTGTTAGGGTTAAAAAATGTATGTGTTGTTGAGCCGTTATACTGATCACATTCCAAATATAATTCTTGCTTTACCTGAGTTTCAAATCTGCAAGTTTACATGGATAGTTACACAGATAATTAAAAATGAAATTTTGATGCTGGAATTGAGCATGCTATTAATCTGGGGATCTCAAAGCTAATAATTGAATCTGATTCTGAGCTCATGATTAAGATTTTGAACGAGGAAACTCCTCCATTGAATGTTTTGAATTATTATAGGAGTATTAATAGGTTCATTGATTATAAATTCACTCATGTATAGTGGGAGGGTAATGATAGTGTCCATTGGTTAGCTAATCGGGCTAGATCTTCTAAAAATTCTGCTATCTGGAGACAGTACTGGCCTCCAAAACTATGATCTATTTTGTGCTCCGAAAATAATGGAGTTTTTTGTAAGAGACTTTTAAAGCAATATGGTTTCTTCTTTTTTGGAAAAAAATGAAAATTTGGATCATTTTTATAAATGGAAGCTGATTATGTAGGCAAATTTTCCAATATCGATTAGTGAGGGGCTAGAATTGCTTCTTGCTATTGAAGTAGACAATGGGAGGAAGTGCTTAGTCATGATGATAGATGATACATTGGCTCGTGAGGGTACATTTTCTTGCAACACTAAATGTGACTCCACTAGCTTCATAAGCATGCATTGGCACAAAACTATATTTTACAAAAATATATATATACATCAGAGTAACTCAGGTGTACATAATTATGTTTGTCTGTTTACCGCTATATGCATACATCTGTAGTATATCAATGTGTGGAGATGGATGGTGGATGGGTAGGACGGCCTTGGTGGGGCTCTACACTTTTTGTGAAATCTCAACATGGAATTGATCATAGTAGACGGACGATGCATCTCTATATGGAACATCAGAACCATCAACTATAACAATATTTTGGAGGCTTCCTCGTTTATCAAGATAATTGTCTAGGTTCCAACTTATGATAGTGCTGATAGCTGAGCTAAAATCATTCTGTTGAGGTACAATGTTTAGAATTAAAAGAACACATCAACTGTCTTTACATTGATGAACCTGCTCTAATCTAAAATGTGTTGTCACCAAGATGACTAAAGGAAAGAAAAAGACCAACAAGGAAAACACCACTGACCATCTAGCATTTATTTATTGACACTAACATCCTTTGTCATTGTTTTCACACTGGAATCCGCCATTAAGATGATTGAAAACCATACATATGTCAGCAAAATATCAGAATGGGCATAGAGTTGTTAAAATTGGTTGTCTAATGAATCACAGGAGGGAATATCTGGTTTTATTTTCCTGTTCTCTGCTTGGTTGTAAGTTCTAAACTCATATTTTCTGGACATTACTGTCCTGAGTTCTTTATGCAATTGAGCATCATATAAGAAAACTTAAATTTCATTCTTTTGACTTTAAGTTTCGTCAGACATTCGGTTGCAGACTGTAGTGTTGATAATCATCTTTTTTATTTTTGTAATTAGAATGAACTGGTCATCAGAAACTCCTATAAGAAACATGTAAATATTGTCCATGTGTCGATTTTTAGGAAGTTTGTTAGTTGGTAGAACTTTGGAGGAGTCATACATGTTGGAAGAAAGGGTCAAGCTCCTAAATCAGGCAGGGTTGCAAGCAGAATACTTGCCTGCATCTTCTTTGCATTCGGAGGAACCAGCATTGGAAATTGGAAAGGAAGGAGGAGCTGCTCTTGTACCAGATGACTGCCAGTTGGATGCCTCTCAGACTGTTGCATTCATTGAAGAGGTTACTTTTATTTCTTATCATTTATTCATGCATCTTCAGTTGCTAACTTCTATCCCATATGTGCTTTATCGGATAATGATCTATGTCATTCATGCTTTTTTTTTCCCAATATGTCATTCATCCTTAGTTGTCGATGTTTTGCATTATTTTCTAGGGTAATAAGCAGTTCAATTCACAAGGCAGATATGCTGAGTTCTATAATGACCCTGCTCTTTCTTTGCTGAGGTGGACATTTTCCTTTTATAAGGATCAGATACTATTGTTCTACAATCTAATTCCTTTGTACAAGAGCTGGTATACTTTTCTTAATCCTAAAACCTTGCAGGTCTTCATGCACACAAATGGTTGAAGGTGTTCAAACATCCAAGAACAACTTGTATGCTAAAAGAGCTGTTGTGATTGCTGCAGGTGCCTGGTCTGGGCCCCTAATGCAAAGCCTCATTGTGCAACCAAATCTTTTGCCAAATATACCTGTCAAGCCTAGAAAGGTAATATTGGAGTTACGAAGTTTTTGTTCTCTTGCATTATTTATTCTCCCCCTTTTCTACAATACAATATGGTCACAATACCAAAACTGAGTTAAGGCATAATGGTAATATTAGTTTATTCATGATGCAATTTGAAGTAGCCTCAGTTCTTGTTCATTTGCATATGTTGCCCTCACTTATATGTGCCATGAACATCTGCATAACTATCATCATTCGGGTATTTGTGGAATCTTTATTGGTTGTAACCAATATAATACATGACATGCATAAAGTAGTCTTGGATACGGCCTACAGGCCCTTCACAATGATGGACCTTAAGTAAATTTGGCTCCAATCTGTTCTTGCTAGTGTATCAAAGAACAATTCATGTGATATCATGCAATATAGGGATAGTGTAATGATCATCAAACAACTTATAATCTGTTAATCCTCAACCTAGCTATGTGAAGTAAACTTCCATTGCAACCCATTTATCATTTATTATTTTGTTCTTATACACATGAAAATTGTACAATACATACAGTGGTTATAAGTTTTGATTGGGCAATTTGGTGAGTATTCAGTGAGGCCTAAGCAAAATTGCATGCCAAAGCTTATGCTTGCCCTTGCTTTCAGTTGGGTTTGTTGAAACATCGGTATTCGTCCAGCTTTCCCTTTTTCAATTAAGAAAGTCATTATTAAAAGAATTGCAAAGAGCTCCCCCTTCTAAACCTTCTTCCTCTCATCCATTTTTCCTCAAAGCTCAATAAAATAGGAATCTTTTTCATGATCAATTTAACATTTGTAGTTTAACTCAGCAATAACAACAAGAAGCCCAATATTGTCTCCGAGGAGGCACCTTGGGAGATAGTGTTGTGCATGAAGTCAAGAAGTGGATTCTGAATTTCGCAGCCTTTAGTGCACATGTTTTATAATGTAATATCTATATGGAGTGAATTAGTGAAAAATAAAAGAAAAAGAAATTCAGTGTTCGATTGTTTATGAAGAATGTGATCATTTCTGCAATTATGCATTTAAGGTTTCACTCGATTATATATCAAATCTAACAGTTAATTTTTTTCTTCCCTTTTTTTGGTTTCTTATATTTAATTAGAGTGAGGTTATCCTGAAGAAAAAATAGTTTTTATTTGCTTCATATTTTCGTTACTTATTTTTATTTTTCAATCAAAATTTCATGTAAAAGGTATTGAAATTTTAGCTTCTGTGGTCGTTTGTGCAAATGTTAAGAGTCAACCTGACCTAGGATTATCTTGACATCATGTTAAATTAGACATTAGGAAAGGCCCATCCAGACATACATTAGATGCTGATGTACACTCCATGTGATTTTGGGTTTTTGGAGCTTATTATTATTTGTTAATTTGGTGAAAGTAGTTTCGTTTTAACTAAACCATTTTTCACTCCTATAGCTAAAAGTCTGTAGATACCATATCATTTTTGAAATCTCCATAAAACTTGATTCAGGTACCCACTTATTACCCAAGTAATTGGTAAATGGCCATTGAAGGAGGTACAAATGGATGCCCACATTATCTACGAAAATGGTTGAGATGAGCAATACACCAAAAGAACATTAAAATGCACTCTGATTCAAATACTTCTATACATGCAGTATGTCCTCAAGCAATACACCAAAAGAACATTAAAATGTACTCTGATTCATATCATATACTTCTATACATGTAGTATGTGCTCAAGCAATACACCAAAAGAACATTCCAATATGCACTTGGATTCAAATACTTATGTATATTCACATGTGCTCAAATCAAGACCAGACAGATTCACAAGTAAGCGGTTGAGTTAGATAGAATTATTCCAATGACCAAACATCTTCATTGACATTCAATTGAATCACTCGAAGGTGAACAGAAGTCACCAAAACTGCTCATATTTGTATTTCTGTATATTAAGAGAGGCAAGCTTATCTCTTGGGTTGAGACTTGTACTGATTAAATCAATGTTTAAAATCTTGGTACCATGCTGGTTTTGACACCTTGTTGAATTAGTTATGTTACCATTACACCGGATGGAATACTAACTTGTATCATCTGGTATTACTGAAAAAAAAAACAATGAAAATGAAAATACCAATCGGTACTGAGTTATATAGTCCATTACCAATTTTTGGTTGGAGCCATACATATCGGTTGGTATGTACCAGGGACTAATAGATACTGGCTAATGTTAGAAGTCTGACCAGTATTTGGAATCTTAAATTGAATAATGCTCTGCTGCAGTGATTTATTGGACATATATGTGAGACAGCATAACCTATGACTCAGAGGTTGGGGTTGTCAACCTTGTCATGCTTCGGACTTGGTAGCTTTGCAGAATCATCGCTGTTGCTCTACTCTTAATTAGTCCATTAGACTGTTCTTCTGAAACATGCATGATGAGTCTTACCTACATTTTTCTTTCTGGTACTGATGAACTTCATTTAGTTAGACATAATGTTGCCTCATCTTTTTCTGATTAAATTAATTTGTTGCTAGAACTAATTCTTTGGATTTCTAGTGGCTAAATGTTTACCCTTGCATAACTAGGGCCATCTTCTTTTATTGGAGAATTTCAAGGACTTACAACTAAATCATGGTGTGATGGAGGTTGGATATATTGATCATCAGGTTTTTACCTCGTCCACCAGGTCTTGTACTCCAGGAGCAGTTGAGGATGATGATAATTTGTCATCCATATCAATGACAGCCACTTTAGACGTCAATAGGAATCTTCTACTAGGTAGTTGTCACAACTTTGACTTCTTCTAAACCCTTAAACAGCAAGCACTTACTTTAATGTGATTACTTAATGTCTGAGTTTGTGCCCCATTCTGTTAATTCTCCTGAAGTTGCTTTTCTCCATGGAGATTGTAAAAGCACTTGCTGATGGAATTTGACTGCTGTATTCATCCACATAAAGTTGGCTAAGCTTGCCCATCATTATCAGTGTTGATTATTACTGGCTTACCCTCCCTTTCTTGGTCATTTCAGGGAGCAGTCGCCAATTTGTTGGATTCAGTAGAGAAATGGATGAATCTATTGTTAAACAGATATGGGATCGGGCCGGGGAGTTCTTTCCTGCTCTAAAGTCTCTTGATAATAAAATAGACAAGATACGAATAGGACACCGCCCTTATAGTAAGTCCAATTTTCTTCCTTGGTCTTGTGTAACATCTTGTGACATAATGCCTCAAAGGCCTATTTCCTGAAGAGCACTTATAGCTAAAAAGCATTAACAAAAAATTACTTCTTTCAGTGCCTGATGGGAAGCCCGTCATTGGGCCAGTTCCTAGTTTACCAAATGTTTTTCTTGCAGCTGGGCACGAAGGAAGTGGTCTTTGCCTGGTAATTTTCATCAAATCACATATGGCATTTATTTTTGTGTTAAGGAGTATTTTACAAGTGTTTTTACCCTTTTTATTCACAAGATAATATACTATGATCCATATTATCTTGTTTATTTGAATTTTTTTGCTGTCCATTTTGCAATTCAGTTTTGGGACTCTGAAATACATGGTCATCACTGCCAAAGGAGTTAACTTACCGTGTGAAAATTTAAGATGCTTAATTTAACACATTGAAAAGAAGGGTTCATCATGTCTTAATACTAGAATCTTCACTGTAACAGTAGTCTTGGAGAACCGCTTGGAAGCAGCAGTTCTTCTACATAATGTAGATATGTATCCTGTGCTTGCTCATAAAATTATCTGGCAAAAATTGCAATCCAAATATATCCCAGAAGCCTTTCCCCAGGTGCAGAGTTAGAAATGCCTCTGCAGTGGCTAGTGTTGAAGAACTTGAATGTTTTGAAATCTCTAAGCTGGCTTCTGATTCATGACTGTCAAACATTGAGAGTTAAAGCAATTAAGGCATCTCGTAACTGGTAATTAAAGTAACTAGGGGATCCTATAACAGTCTCATTTTCTTCCCTAACTTCAGTCATAATTGTGTTATGACCCATTATGCGAACATTTCAAATTGGTAAGTGGCTTATGCTGAATTTTTTTTTTTATTAATAATTTTGATGATCATTGCTCGGTCTGCTTTCAGAAACTGTGTAGCCGAATAGTAGAAGCTTTTGTTTTCTGTGTCAGACCCCAGGTCTTTTTCAACATTTTGGGGTGAATTTTGGCATATCTTTTTTCCTCTATGTCATGATGGTTTACTTTGCTTCAAGTTTTTTATCTGTTTACCGTCTGTGCTACATTCATGTTATTTGCCGCAACCATTAAAAGATGGCATTTGACTTGTTAGTTAGGTTTCCATATCAATGTTTATACCCCGATGGTCAAAAGAAAATGCTGATTGGTACTGGGTTTTCATCATTATTCTTTTAGGCATTGGGCACTGCAGAAATGGTTGCTGATATGATACTGGGGAACCCGATAACAATAGATCATACACCATACAGTGTGGAAGGCAGATTCTGCTGATATTTTATTAGCTGCCAATGAATCCTTTATCATAGCTAATAAGGCTGGCGGATTTTGCTGATAGCTGCTTACACACTCCCAAAATCTTATTTGCTGAATTGATAAGGTGCAATTTATCAACTTAGTTAAATCTGATTATTCTTGTAAACTTGCTTGTAATAATAAATGAAGGGTCACAATATCAGCAGAAGCATGTTTCATGTCTGATGTTTCAAAAACCTGTATATTATGGTTGTTTCTGGTAGGACTTTGTACAACTTTCATGATCATATTTCCCATCAAGAATCTGCTTTTGATTACAAGAGGGGATTGGTTTGAGTACATATCAAAGACAAAGACTGCTCGACCAAGATGAATGGGTTTTAAACTCTGTATTTGCCGAAGACTTTGATTCGACATTTAATTTTCTGCAAGCTACGGCAGTATGTCTATTGCTGAAGATTAGGGAATAATGAAACCAAGATTGCTCATCTGAAGGCTCTACAAAGGGAGGTGTGAACATGGCCAGTCAAGTCAGGCCTGAGCCACGATATGATGCACACGATTTGTACGGAATAAAGAAAGTCGACTCAGATTTGTTTACATCACAAGGGTTAGTGTCTGAAAATGATAATGCTATATAGTCCATTTTGTTGGTGGTTGACTGTGAGCACTAATCTACTGAATCATCACAAAATGTTCCAGGCATCAGGATGCCACTGGATATGTGCAGTGCCGTGTTAGTAATGTTACTGGGGATGACACCAGCTCATGTGAATCAAGTTTGAATCGTTTCTTCAATGATTAATGTTCAGTATGTATATGTAAGAGTGTCAGATGAAGTGAATTCCAAGCACCAATACATTCACTGTATCTTGTAACATTTTGGTATGGAGCAAGATCTTCCACCTGCATTTGGTTAGCTTCTAGTTGAAGTGATTGCATGGTGATCAAGTGGCATTCCTAGGCTTAAACAACATGCTCCAAGGGCTATCTTATTGGACTGGTTCATGCATGACTCACATTTGCTGCAATCCAGCTCTGACAGTGTCTCATGTGAAATCTTCTAAATCATGTTAGCATTCTGAAGCCAAAGGAGATGTTGTTTGGGATAAAAGAGGAAATAATTGCAGATCTCAGTTCACAATCTGATGTCTAAGATTTGCATGCCTGCCATTGAAGATCTGGATCCAAAAGGCTATGAATGATTTTGCCATGTTTGCTACAGGGGAAACTTGACCAGAGCTAATCTCACTACTCCCATATTTCTCATCTCATCCAGTGAGCTATCAAATTATTACTAGAGAACGCTGCTCGCCAAATGCAGCATCAAATTACTCACAAGCTTCATCAAAAAGAAATCAGGGATGAGATAACAAGATGGTAAGTTGGTTCCAGGGAGAAAATTTTGCTCTCAATTGCCACTCTATTTCTACCTTTGATGGTTGTGGAAATACAGGGGGAAAATAGTGACACATAATTGCATCACATAGGTCAGTCTTCAGACTGCATTAACACAGGCATAATATTGGAATAACTTCATACAGAATCAAGATAAACAAATAAACACATAATATTTGTTTTGTTGGAGTCCAGCAGTTCATAGTCATTGGATTTTTGCTGCACAAGTAATCCTCTCATACCCAAGCTAAATAAAGCCAATCTCTCACCAGATAGACAGCAGGCAGAGGGACTCCATTTCTGTCCATTCTACGGCACCTGCTGCATGAACGGAAGAACTAACAAAAATAGACACCATCTGAACCCGCAAGCACGAAGCCTTTTGCGTGCAGACCATCACCGTTGCCGTCCACGGCGAGGAGATGCTGCGTGGGGAAGCAGCAGTAGTCTGGGAGCAGCTGCGCGGTTCTGCTGCTCTCCACTGCTTCGATGACCATCACCACCACGTAAACCAACCCCACGGCAGCGATCCCCATCACCAGGCACGCCTCCTGTGTTGGACTAACCATGACCATCCACAGACAGAGGAAGAAGGAGATGATACTACAACTCATGGATGGAAAAGGAGGATTCATAGGCGTACCGCATATATATGAAGCGGAGGGAGAGTTGTGTGGTGCATCGAATTCAGGGGGTTCAATGGATGATGCTGAGGATGGGGTCAGAATCCACCATGCACAGTGACCGGGTTCATGCGATGGGATAGAATGCTGAAGCCGCAAGGCTCGTTATGATTTCGATATGATGCCTCACCGATTCGATTCAATGAACCTAAATTGTTCCTAAACCTTCTTCACGTGCTCATTATCCAACGTGACATATTGACGTGGGGTTTTCCTGTCTCGGCTGCCGGGATGATGTCGCGTCGGACGCGTATGGGATTAGCACTCAGATTCCATGTGTTTTATTACAGATCTGAAATGAAAATCTTATAGAATATTAACGGATGTAAAATGATTATCACTTGAATTTCATGAGTTTATTATAGATCCGAAATGAGAATCTTATTAGGTTTGAAAACAAACGATGACTAGCACTCAGATTTCATGAGTTTATGATAGATCCAAAATGAGAATCTTATTGGGTTTGAGAACATTAACGGATGCAACATGACTGACTAGCACTTGGATTCCATGAGTTTATTATAGATCTGAAACGAGAATCTTATCGGGTTTGAGAACATTAATGGATGTAAAATGAGGATGAATATGCATTGAACTTCCGATCGGGTTTGGGATGTTGTCGAGCTCCTTTTAGATCGATGATTAATTGATCATCACTTAAACGTAATATTATGATGGTTAGTTGCACTATGTAGGAAGATGATAAAGAAGAAAAAAAAAACTTGTATTTGATTATATTGGGTAAATCCCTAAAACAAACTCTAATTATTTTTTTTTTTTCACATAGCATTTTTTTTGTTTTATTCTCTTTATTTTTAAAAGATGGGATTATCTATTATCTTCGCTTTGTCCCTCATTTGTTGTTATCACTACAACCATATCTATTACTGTCATCACTAAAATCGTCATTTGTTGCTTATACCCTCACCCTCACCTTCGTCGGTCTATGGCCTCCAAAAACTCATCCATGATCATGCTCCTCTGTATCTTCTTATTCGCTCTCATCTCTGCTTCCGCATAATCATTCCATCCTAAGTTTGCCTTATCTCCTCACCCATTTTACCCATAGCAAATTTGGTATCCATCGTTCTATTTTTTAGGTTCTCTTTCGTTTTTTCTATTCTAATGATGACTTGGCCATCTTTGCATCTTTTTTTATTATCGCCCACTTGATCGCTAACCTTTTATTTTTTTTTTTTCCCCCACCTCTCTCATCATTATTCAATTGTCCACTAATGGTCGTTTTCTTCCCCTATGTCGATGCATGAGGATGGCTTGACGATTGATATAATATAAGATAGTGGGGTCTCGTGACAGAGGTAGTGATCATGGGTAATCTCATCTTTTAGAGAAATAAAGGTCGAGAATAAAATAAAAAGAGAGTATTATGTGACAAAAGTGAAAAGTCTGGTTTTTTCCTTTATTTTTCTGAGAAATTTGTTCAATTATATTTTGCAATTTTATTATATATATAAGTTATAAGATGTTATAACACGGTTATCGTAAATGCCCTTATAGCTCAGTGGTAGAGCGTCAGTCTTGTAAACTGAAGGTCCGTAGTTCGATCCTGCGTGAGGGCAAAATATAGTTGTCTTAATTAACAAAAGTATTTTTCAAACAAAATAATAATTTAATAATTAATAAATAAATGTAAAGTTTTCCAATTAGAACATCGTTTAATTTCACTAAATATATATATATATATATGTTTTTTTCCTTGAAAGACATTAATTATGTGTGTGATCTAATTATTTCTTAACTAACTTTAAAAAAAAAGAAAGTGTTTAAAGTTAGTTATAGTTTTCATCAATTATTTCTTTCTTTCTTTCTTTCATGACCCTATTTAATGAAATAATTAATTAGTTTATCGAAATAATTAGTCTGAATCATTAATTTAAAATATTCACAGCCAAAATTAAGAACGCATGTCAGTCATGTGGCTGCTGCATCCATACTCAACTGCATTGTAACTTGACCACCCCCATTCCATTTCATTCCATTCCATGCTATTATGTTCATAAGTTTTCAGTCATATGATGGATGATTTGTAGACATTGTGTGTTGCGTGTGAATATATAAACAACAATTTACATTACTAAGTCGTAATTTTATATTTTAATAATAATAATTATTATTATTCATTTTATACAGGTGTGGAAAAAAGAGGATGGAAATATTATTTTAAAAAAAATAATTATTTTTTTTTTGTAAAATTGGATATACCTTTATGAAGAGTGAAAATATTCTGATTAATAAGATTATCATAAGAATCTATTATTAATTATTTATGTGATTGTTAAGCTTTTTTTACTTATGATAATTGTCATCTTGTAAATACTAAATAGCACGAAAAGTTATTATTATATTATTTTTAAAAAAAAGGTTACTGAACCACACACAGTAAATAGAAAAACTTTTGTAATAGATTCATTGTAAAAACTATAACTTATCCTTCCTCACAACACCTATTGTCATGGTTTTTGCCCATAGTTGTAACTATGATTATAACTGTTGGCATATATAAATGTTATAAGAATTACTTACATCCCGAATATATCTCTATGATGTTTTTAAGTTGGAAAGTTTCGATCAAACACCCATAGAGAAAACCTATTTCTAGTGTGAGATCATCATTAAAGTTTCAAAATATTTTATGTACACGGTGGTTCGATTATAAATGAGATTATGAAATCGTGTATCAAACTCGGTAAGATCACAATCCTATCAACTCGATATCCATATCATCAACTTTGTGGCTTCTAAATGATATATTGATCAATTGAAAATGATATATCATTTGTCCCTCCTCGTCTCATCCTCGATCAAATTAGCACATCAAGTTTCATGGAGACATCAATTGGCGCCGGATTATTGTCCTTGTCAGCGATAGATTTTACAGAAGCATCAGGTGGTGATAGCATAGAGTGTTGGATGAAGAAGAGTACCAGGGTGCCAGATGGTTCTGAATCAATGAAACCAGCTGATGCTCAAGCAGAAGAACCGGATGTTACCACAGTCGGCATCCGGTGGAATTGCTGTTCTTGCTTACAACTGAACTCGATGATGAATTGGTATAACCAGTGTTCTGCTGAGCTCCAATGTCTTGAAGATCCATCACGACGATGGTTATATATTATGTTTTCGTATGGTCATCTTTTGGCAAACAAATCACATGGATGATGTCTCGAAAGAATGAAATCCTAGAATCATGTTAGCTCTGCGTTCTGATGGACGCACGCTTCATCGTTGGAGCCACATCTATTCTAATGGTCTACAAGTCATATATCAACAACATATCAACTGATGCCACCATGCGACGGACACCACATAGAATCGGAGTGAAAGAGATAGTCCCTATAGAAATTTCAACACCGGACGCAAATCCACTTTCTGTGGAGTGCTCACGAGACAGCAGCGAACAACAGCTTTCGATTAAAGAAGCAAAAAACGAGATTAACTTAGACAGAAACCAGAAAAAAAAACACATGAAAGATCGAAGCCGACCAACAGACACAACATAAAAAAAATAAGAGAGGAAAGAGAGCGTGGGTGTTGATATTGGGATTGTGAAGAAAACTAGAGTAATTTTCTTGTTTGTATGAGAAAGAATTGAATGATTGTGTGTCTCTTTTCTTCTTTTCTCTTTGAGATTAAATCTAATATCAGTCATACAAGTGTCATAATCTCCATGATATGATATGAGAGTCAATCCTGTCTTGATCATTCTTGGAGCCACAAGTTGTAATTTTCAAATCTCAATCATCACAAGTGGTAGCAATTTAAATCTCAACCCTACGACATGTAAGTATTTCAATTTTTAATTGTGAAAATTATGATTTCTGTTTTGTGAAGACGAGACTTTATTTTTTTTTCTTTTTTCACTTGATGTATGAGCTTTGGTTAAGAATTGTTATGATGATTATGATATTATAGGAATAATGATAGGAGATCAAACGATTAGATAACAAAAAAACTCCTCAAAATATTCAATAAAGTATTTCAAATGACATGAGAGTAAAAAAAAAAGATTTTTATTTTTATTTTTGACATAACACCTCATTTCAATATAAAATTAGAATGAACAATGGTGTACACTCATAGAAATGAAAGGAAAGAGCACAATTGATGTTCAAACAAAAAAATAGGAGTTAAAATTTTTCATAATGTATTATTTATAGCTCAAAACCTATTGAGTGTTGGACAACTTATGGATAATGAGTATTTTCTATATTTTGAAGGTGATAAATGCACCATCTTTGATTAAACAAAAAAAAAAAAAAAGATAGAAGACAAATATTGACACAAGTAATAATAGTGAACAGGAGCTTTCCAATCTCAAATATATAAATGATATTGGTAGGATAGCAAATATGATGAATGATTCATGGTTGTGGCTCAAGAGGTGAATTTTGATAGCCTCTAGTTTCTTTATCTTTATGGTGGAAGGATTAGGAAGAAAAGCAAGGCATTTGTGAAGGATATATACTTGGAAAGCATCATAGGCAATTATTCCCTAAAGGGGGGG
Organism: Musa balbisiana; assembly: GCA_004837865.1. NCBI lineage: Eukaryota > Viridiplantae > Streptophyta > Magnoliopsida > Zingiberales > Musaceae > Musa > Musa balbisiana. The sequence continues at coordinate 19,424,750 of CM017193.1, read as the reverse complement.
TTACTTAGAAAGCAAGAAAAATATTACAACCAGTGCATGCATGCATGCAGATATATTTGCAAACCCAAGAAGACTCTTTCTCATGCATATAATAGATATTTCATTGATGATTACACACATATAACTTGGGTTTATTTTTTGAGACAAAAATACAAAGTTTTTACTATTTTCAAAAAGTTCAAATATCTTGTTGAGAAAGAAAGAAAAGTGGTCATTATATTAATACATTTAGAACTAATAATGGTAAATAATATAAATTTTATGTGTTTGATAACTTTTGTAGAGATAAAGGTATTATTGAAAGATAGCTTACATTATCTTATACATCCAAACAAAATGGAGTGATAGATAGAATGTAAAAAATCAAACAGTGTTAGAAATGATAGGTAGGATAAATGCTTAAAGAAAAAGATTTACCCAATATATTTTGGGCTGAAGCAATATATACAATTGCATATCTTCTTAACAAGTGTCCAACAAAACACTTGAAAAATAAAATTACTATTGAAGCATAAAGTGGAAGAAAGCCCTCAGCATAATATATATTTTCAAAAGAGATAAGACACAATGCATCTTTCTTAGCTATATTATATAGTATAAAAACTATAGGCTATATAGTCTAATAAGTAAGAAAATGATAGTAAGATATTAAAAGAAAGACAAGAGGAGCGAGCAGTCTTGAAATGAGAAGAAGAACAAGAGGAGAAAAAAAAAAAAATGAAGGAGGTTCATTCTCAAACACCTCAAGTTCTATTGCATCATCAGCTAGTTTAAGTTCAGGAACTCCCAACTCAACTCAAGTTAAAATGAGAAGTTTGAATGATATTTACTAGAGGTGCAATTATTGTATGCTAGAACCAGAAAAGTTTGAAGAAATCATCAAAGTTCTAAAGGAATAGATTGATGAAATTAAAGAGAATAAGATTTGAGAATTTGTTGATAGACCTCAAAACACAAATGTTGATGTCAAATAGATCTATAAGGTGAAATAAAATGCAGATGTTCCAGTGCAAGTTAATAAGACAAGATTAGTGGCAAAAAACTACTCACAACAGTATGGAGTTGATTAGTTGATTATGATGAAACTTTTTGCACTAGTTGCTTGCCTTGAAATAATTAGAATTTTGATTGGTTGTTGTATTAAACGTAATATGAAATCAACATTTTTGAATGAAGAATTGAAAGAAGATATATCTGTTGAGCAATTATCAGGTTTCATTGTTGTAGAAAACATTGTATAGATTTAAGGCAAGCACTGGTGAATCTACTTGGTTCAGTGAGATCGATGGTTATTCCATTGTAAAAGGCTTCAATGAAAAGTAAGAATGAATCTAAAATAGGAGGAGACTTAGGTATAATTATTGTTATTATTTATGTTGTATGATTTCGTATTTGCAAAAAATAGTGGAAGAATGATAGAAGAGTTTAAGAATAATATGGTAAACAAATATGAAATGAGTGATATGAAAATACTAAAATATTGTCTTAGCATTGAATGTCATCTTATTTACTTCTCAAAAGAATTGTGTGGATAAGATTCTGAAGAAGCTTAGTATGTATGAATGTTATATTGTTGCAACACCATTACTAGTTGGTGAAAAAAATAAGGAAAGAATATAGATGTTACTCTTTCTTTACAAAAGTTTGATTGGCAATCTGTTATATCTCACAGATAATATTATATTTGTTGCAAATATGATTTCTAGATTTATAAATAGTCCTAGTTATTTTGGAGCTGAAAAAGATTTTCATATATTTGTAAGATATTAAAAGATTTGGAATCAAGTTTGATAAGTAAGAAGACGATTAGATTTTGTGATAATGACTAGGGAAGACATATAGATGAATGACATCAAGTATATTTTTGGTTATATTATTTTTTTCTTCACATTTCTCTGCAGAAGCTAAAGCAATTTGACCGAAAAGATTTCTTGAAAATATTGGAGAAAAACAAATTGAAGAAACCAAAGATGCTTTCTAGCAACAAATCAGTAGTAGCAACAGTTAAAAATCTTATCTACTATGGTCACACCAAATATATTGTGCTCAAGCATTATTTCATCAAGAAGCAATTGAAGAATGTATAATTTAAATGAAATATTATAGTTCCAATGATCAAGTAGCAGACATATTCACTAAAGCACTACTAAAAAAAGGTAAAAGTATTTTAGAAAGAGTTATGAGTGTCATAAAACCATACATTAAAAGAAAAAAATAATTAATATTAGTGTATTGGTGATTAACAATCTATGAAAGGTTGTTTGGGGTAGTTTAGAAAATAAACTGAGTTAGTAGTGTTATAGGGACCTTTTATTCTTTTGTGCAACTTCAATTTTTTTTAATTCCAAAGTTGCTGAAACCTGAATCTAGTGCTCATTATGGACAACTTTCACTCACTATTCTTCTTAATTCAATTGCAGAATGGCAGAGCTTTGGTGAAGGCTTATGACATGAACCCATTTCTTCATTCCTCTATTTATTGCTTCATGATTCCTCCGTTGTTGCTGACATATATGCTGTGTACAAGACATTATCAGTTCAGATAAAATTGATCAGCGTTTTGGGAGAAGGGGTGAGGGGAAGTCGTTTTTCCCATATTTCTTCAGATGGTTAGATTTTCGAGTTGTAGCCAACAGAAGGAGGAAGGTTAAATGAGGGAAGGGAAAGTAGATCCGACACTTGGATTCTCATCTACTTGCTGCATGTTTGAGCTGTCGACCGGTTAAGACTGTTGTGGGGATGTTAGGCATGTCCCTATGGTTCTCTCCATGTTCTGCTATTACAGAAAACAAAAGTTCTTTTCCCATCGACATCACTGAACAATTTAATATATTTCAAGTGTCGAAAGGACGTCAATGTTAAAAGGGTATTTGTCTATCGGTCACAGTCTAAACTATACACAATATTGACTACAAATCCTTACTGAATATTATCAAGTTGATGAAGTTTGATGAGAATGACTACAAACGTCTATTTACTTTTTTCCTTCATTGATTTTGCGTTGAGGAATAAGCAATGACTCCGAGGGCTAAACGTTGCCAACCTCACTATGGCCAGTGTTCTTCTTGAGTGACATGGATTAAATCATGCTCTCCATGCAGTATCTTACCGTACGGTTCATAACTTTACAGTCCCATAACGGCCAACTGGTATCCGATTCCTTTTGATATATAAATCTTTGTCCAACAAGTCTCTGTAGAAGTTGTAGCACAGCTTGGACAGTATCATCAGCCCCAGAATTCAGAAGCATAGTGTTTGATCTCTAATTCTTCTCAAGCAGTCAGCCACAGCTTAATTTCTTCCGCTAATGCTTTTCTCCGTAAGCTTCAAGAGTCGATTGAAAAAGGCACAAGAATTTTGAGTTCATTTCTTCACTAATCCGTTCCTTCTCGCCGTGAGATCAACAACAAAAGTACAGCTGACTTGTGTTCACCAGTAATCCCCACAAGAACAGGATCCATCTTCAAAATGGTGGAACCGGTTCCTGTCCCTCACCACTATCCTTCTCCCTGTTACCTTTGCAATGATCTTAATCATGGAATGGCAGTCACTGCACACTCTGAGGTTCTTCACTATTCGCAGTGTCGTACCTGGCTCGGTCGCGATCAACCCGAAGCATATCGCCAGCCTCTCACTGTGGATAGCCAAAGCCCATTCCTTCTCTTCCTCCTCTATGTCTTGCAACACAACATCCTTGGCTGGGACAAATCCTTCTTGCCTCAGCACACCGTTCAAATCCTCTAGCTTCATGTAGATCTCTTTCCGCCGAGGGTGTCCAATGTCCCCAAGTAGGAACTCATGGATCTCGTTATCTACTTCAATGGAGCTACACCCTGGTTCTTTCAGTATTCCCTTTCCTCTCATATTCGCTCTGATCCTTGCAGCTTCTTTCCATTTCCCGAACGACGAGTAGACGTTGGAGAGGAGAACAAAGGTTCCAGAGTCAGCAGCTTCACTATCGATCAGAATCTGAGCTACCTTTTCGCCTAGGCTGAGGTGGCCATGGATCTTACAAGCACTGAGCAAAGCACTCCATATAACATGATCAGGCTCGACTCTCATCCCTTTGGCAAACTCGTATGCTTCCTCTAGGCGTCCGACACGGGCAAGAAGGTCCACCACACAGCCATAATGTTCGATCTGTGGTTCTAACTCATAGTCCTTGTCCATAGATTCGAAGACCTCGAACCCCACGTCCACAAGCCCGCTGTGGCTGCAAGCATTCAGAACACCGACAAATGTTAGCTGTGTTGGTCTCACACCGTCTCTGACCATTTGCTCGTAAACCTTTACTGCTTCGTTGCTCCTTCCATGCATTGCTAGGCCAGCAATCATCGAATTATATGTTACTACATCCTTCTCTTCCATTTCATCAAACACCACAAGTGCTTCCTCCAGGCTTCCACATTTCGCGTACATGTCGACGAGTGCAGAACCCACGAAAGTGTTCAACCTAACATTGTTCTTTCCCACGTACGAATGAACCCATCTTCCCAGCTCCAGTGCTCCCAACTGAGAACAAGCCGATAAGATGCAAACGACAGTGAATTCGTTGGGTCGGACGCACTCCCTCTGCATCTCTCTGAACAAATCCAACGCCGCATTCGCCAGCCCATTCATGACATACCCATCAATCATTGCGGTCCAGCATACAGTATCCTTATCTAGGACGCTATCGAACACCGCCCGTGCCTCCTCCAGCAAACCATGATCGGAGAGGCTAGAGACCAAGATGGTTGCAGCAACAGCATCCCTCTCGGGCATTTCACCAAACACCAGTTTCGCATCCTCGAATAGCGCGCACCTGGCATACAGCTCCATCAATCTCATATTAATGGGCCGTTCACGACCGAGATCCAGCTTAAGAACCTGACAGTGAACCTGTCTGCCATCGGGAAGAGCCGACACCGACGCACAGGCTTTCAGAACATGAGCGATCACGACGGCATCAGGTCGGATCTGCTCGCCGACCATTCGGAAGTAAAGCTCGATGGCACTGCGAGGCGAGGCGAGTGCGACGTGCCCCTCCAAAAGGGCGGTATAGTGATAGACATCCGGATCGAGGATCGTCTCGAAGACTTGCAAGGCGTAGTCCATGGAACCGAGCTTGGAGCAAAGACGAAGCATCTTGAAGAGCACCAGGGGATTCCGGTCCTGGCCGGCCTTGATGACCAGGGCGTGGAGCTGCGGGATTTGGCCGATGGATTTGCAGCTCTGCAGGAGGGGGATGAGCTGGCTCACCCCATGGAAGGGCCGACTCTTTTTCTTGGACGCATGGCTTCTTGAACTCAAATTTGGAGGGAAGGGAACGGCAAGTTGTTGCATGGAAAGAAGCATCGTGGGCCTTCTGGGCGGATGCAATGGAGCAAATTACGCTTGTAAAGCTTCTTAAGAAGCTTCAATTGATGGATCTTAGCCTGCAAGAGAAAGAAAAGCAAAATATTGAAGGAAAAGATACAAAGGCCTCACCACAACTGAGTGAACGAAAGGATACCAGAACAGAAATACTGCAAAACAAGCAACTGACAGTAGCATCTCTTGGTTGAGTTACAGGAGACCTGAGCGGAGGAGGCCTGGCATTAGCAACCACAATAATTGGTATAAGAGACGCAACAATCTGATAACATTTTTTACCACGGACGATGTGGAAGAAAACCAAACTTGAGGCAATCACCCGGAGAAAACCTATCCGAGTTCAAGTTGGTAAGCTAAAGTAGCCATGAGTATTGAAAACACACACTACCATCACAAGTTCCACCAGTTTACAAAATGTATTTCCCAAAGAATGTTATCCTCGCATTCTGCTCCTATAGACAAGCTTGAACAATACAAATGATGTCCTGAAGAGCAATTCTACTCCATTAGTTTATGGGCCTCTAGAGCTTTCCCAAGCTCGGCAGTTCAACTACCGTGATCCCTCAGCACCCTTAATTGGGTTTTCGAAGGCAGAGAATCCCCAAAAAGTCTTCGCACATGGCTGAGAGATAGTCACTCCTCCATCAGTGATTTTGGCAATCTGAAATGATATATCTTAAAACATAAGTTCAATTACAGTTATATTTAAGATTGAATACAGAAAATAATTTAATTTAGGCATTGGTTATCTACCAATTGGGACTATGCATCATCTACCATGGTATATTGCAACAAGAACCTAAAACATTATCGCTCCATGAAAAAGTCGCCAAGTGAAAATCTAAGCTATCTTGAGTTCAGTTACAATTCGAGATTATAATTGCTATGACTAAAGGTAACAAGACTTGGTCAATGCTTGTATAGTCTTTAGTATTATCATCTATGTCCAAAGTTTGCAACAATAGATCCAGCAGAAAAGAACCATATAAAGTATATCAACATATGAATAGAATTTACACATCACTCAAGTGCAATTTGTAAATAAACCCTCATTTTTTTGAAAATTACAGAGAGAAGGAACTGATCAATGAAGAATATAAATCGATACGTACAATGTTTCAGTAACCATTTAACAAGGCATGATATCCCAACTATTCAGGACCAGCTTCTTCAGTCTTCTATCCAATTGCATCACTAATCCCACTCATCTTATTTAATTTATGCATTTATAAATAACCTTCGACATACTCCTCGAGAACTTTTTCTCAACTTATTCTATTAGATGATGAAGCCTGATAAATTAATTTCTATTTGTCATCAACAATAAGTTTCCCACATTGGAAAATGGTAGATCAGACTGCTGCAACTATTGGATTTCCAGTATTTTTGACTACACAACTAATGCAAAAGGACTACATGGAACAAGAATAAGCTAGTCACCTATGTTTCATGGCATGGCAATCAAAATGTATAAAACAAATGCATCTAAAGCACATACTGCAGAGAGTCAATCAATTTTAGAAGACATCTTTAAAGGGACTGATTATGGAAAAGCAGACATGGTAAAGTTCAATGTTGTATTATGCAGTGACATTTAAAATAAATGTCACTTTGTTGTTAGTATTATGTACAAGAATATTCAATAAAAACAAGGTGAACAAGACAAGGAACCAACAAATCTATGGCAATCAGTTGAACTAAATCAGAAAGCCTACCCCATGCATAAGAATTATGTCAAACAAAGATATATAGAAGGATATCATTACGTCTTTTGGCAGAAATAAGCCAAGATCAGTGGTTATTGCTGAGTAATTTATAACAGAAATTGATGAAGTGACAAACACACATTGGCTTGAAAGCCAAGAAATAAACTTCTTGGCAGCAGATTTTTTCTTGTTCTCCACGTTGTTATCAAAATCAGCTTCACAAAAGCACATTCAGGATTAGGACCCATTGAACATATCTCCCTTCCATCTTTATTTGTTCAAACCCAATCTTTATTATGTAATTCTTCCAACCCTTTCACCATATTGGTCCTCCCACACCAGGCTCTAACACAAGATCAAGTTATGCACTCTGCGACATAACTGTACCTGATATTTGTTAATAGCTATCTGTCTCAATATAAAAGCACAAGCAAGCATTTCTCCAAAAGCTTAACGGCCTCTTCAAAACTCATGTCTTCACGCCATTCAGCACGAAGTATCGGCCTCGCAAGATGATTTCCAAATCCAGTTGCAACATGGTTGTCCTCAAAATGTACCGATCATGCTAACCTAAATAGTATTTGGGACATCTATGTCAATGCACTAAACTAAATAAAAGGAAATCAAGAATAACAAGTTAAATGCATGTCCAGGCACAAACTGTTAATATACCATGCCAAGATACTTCCGCCCACATTTCACTCCACCAAGAACAAGGGAATTCCAGAGAGGGTTAAACTTATTGCGCCTATTATACATCACCCGATTTAGATAGTTGTGTATCTCTCTTGGTCCCAATGAGTTCCCATCGTCCCACATATTATCATACAGGCTGAGAAAAATATAGAGAAAAGGAGATGTGGTTTTAATGCTGCAAAAATAGTAAAAATATGGTGCACATAAATAAGACAACTGTTTTGCACATAGAAACAAAGGATGTCAATAGCATAGTTTCAGATTGACATGTCAGTATCCAACAACTCCTTACATGAGCTCATCAAGATATCTTAAGATCTCCTGGAAATCACTAATTTCTCCACTTGCTCCCAGAAGAGAATGTTTGCCAAGTGTCTTTATACGCTCCACGCTTTTGTAACGTAAAGTAGATCCATATGAACCTGCAAGGCATCATAGTAATAAGCATATAGGTGCAAGTGTCGATATGAATTCTGTAAGTATCAATATGAATTTGGAACTCATAATAAAGCGAAATAAAAAAATATTAACTAGTACTAATAATTAATCAAATACCATATATCAAATTCATCCTTTACTATTGTTGTTCCTGACTTCAGACTTCTTAACCAAAAGGAAGGGGGTTCTCTTGGTTGTTTCTACTTTTGGAATTCTTCCGAAGGAATTGGTGTCAGGTATATCGATGTTGAACATGCTTTTTAGGCAAAGATAGGTGTAGAACCTACTGAATGTGCCTGGTTGCATCAATCAACACTAATAAATCTTTCCCCGTCTCTATGTTATGGTTGCTTGAAGCTCAACATCACAATGGCAAAAAGCAAGGAGAGAAATGTTTCATATCCAGGCTCACTATTGTGCTTTCTTGGCCTCTATATTGTTCATGCAATTCAGAAGAATAATAATGGCTTTGAAGGTCAAGTATTTATTTACAGTGACTTTTCTACCTCTGGCAACCAGTCAATGAGGAAAGCCTGCATCACTCAATGATGTCAAACTGCTAGAACTAAATCAGGATAGACAGAGTTTGAGAATTGCAAACCTGTAAAGTACCTCGAACAGTGGGTCTTTAGGGCAATGACTCAAATCTAGAAATTATTCATGCTGGTCCATTTGCTATGCTTTATGACTAGATAACTCTACTTTTTGTTATAAAATCATTGAATATATTTTGGTCAATCTTACGTGCATCAGTGTGTGTAACTTTAACACCTTTCAACATGAGCTTTAACATCAGTCTACTCATGAAAATGATAGAACTGCTAGAAATAATATTGTGCACCAGACATGTCTATGGCATTATTACTTTTTCATTGTTTGTGATAAATTTCCAATTTAAAACTTGTTAAATTTGATATAAAATCAATGTACAACCACGAGGTTATATTGCTTCCAAAGTTCCACCTTATAGGAACATTTCACCTTCAACCATAGAACTCAAGAAAATCAAAGCCTCAAGCTGTCTTGAAAGAAGACTAAGACGAGGATCCTTTGCTAGTGCAGGTTCATCAACTGCCTAGAACTATAATCACCAACAACGTCTTTGTAAATTAACATGTACCAAATACATTATTCTAACTACAGATGACTAGATATAAACTGCATCTTCTCTTTTGAGATTTGTGGCATAAGATCTAGTATAATCCAAAATTTAACTCAGCATATCCACTACAATTCTGATTGTAGATGAGTAGATAACTAAGATTCTATGACTCTGACTATAGATGATTAGATGAATTAAACTTGAAGTTCTTGGAGAAAATCCAACTAAGTTGATACAAAAGCTTTGACTTTTTTAACAATGAGGTATAAAAAAAATTCGAAATTCATATGTTATTATATCTATCCATTTATAAAAAATTAGACTGACCTTAAACTGCAGAAAAGATACTATGTGATAGCAGTTATGAATATCAAAAACTAAGCTCCAGTATCTGCAGCCAAGATAACAGCATCTTTGTATTTCATTCCAATAACTGATGTGCCAGTCACATAAGGATACCTGTTGATTGATTTATCCATTTCATCTTTAAATAAATAAAATGAGAAGGTGAAGAAGGAAATATACATCTATCGTTATAAATATAAATATAATAGAACAAGATACTGAAGTCAGAGCCACATAAGACAGACAATCTTATAGCTTTTCTTAAAGGGGAAGTCATTATATTTCTCCGAGTACTAGGATTAAGTGTTGAGTAATAGTGAAAACTCAGAAAAACGGTGTGGTTGCATGCAATTGTAGATATCAAACAGAAAGAAAAAAAAAAGATAAATAGTTTGTTCATCTGACACATATTGATAATAGATTACTTTAGTGAAGAGAAAGAAAAATCTTAGTAACATAAGGCATCTACTACTTGCTAAAGATTTTCAGGATAGCATGTTGGCATCAGAAGGGCCTATATATAGTGATGAAACTCAAATATATCAATATTGAAGGTGGATATATGTTGTCTTTCAAGATAAGTAATTCCATTTGCCATGATGCGTCTCATAAATTTTGCACTTGGCATACCAAAATCAGCCATCAAATAAAAGTTTAGACACTAAACAAAATTACAACTGTCCTAAGCTGTAAAATTCTGCATGGTTGCCGAGGAAAGTAACAGCACATATCCATAAAAAACAACAAAAAAACATAAAGATGCTGCAGAAACAGCTGCTGCTGTTGTTACAATCATGCCTGCACTTCACATGTTTCCTTTACACTAATCGGCAAAGATGAGTTGTCTCGGGATGTACAAATCTTGCAAACCCCAAAACGTCAAAAAAAATCAAATCATATCCATTAAGCCTAACGGATGAGTCTTTTTACAGAACCTACGTAGAGTTTTCGTTAGACCTAGCATGATACGTGGATCAAATCATGACACGAGGAGCAGCTTCGGCATTGGCAATCGGGTAAATACAACACTAAATATCCAGATCCAAAGGTATAAGATCAAATAACAGAGAATCGAAAAGATCCATACAGGGACCTCTCGAAGGAACCATCCGAGATCGCCGATTCTTTGCTTCCCATGGGTACATCCGTTATCTGCGCCCCAAAGAACAAAATGATAAACAAGTTGATGAAATGAACAAAGATACATCCGAAACGGAGGAGTAAAGCCAAGAACGAACCTCCATCAGGGTCTGCTTCCGATCTCGGGTCGAGTCGAGGGAGAAGCGAACCACTTTTTCTTCTTTGATTTCTTAGGGCTCAAGGAGATATAAAAGCGGGTCGTATTTGTTAGGCAGTTTCTTGATTTGACCCAATTACCTGATGTGGCGTGCTGAGGCCAGCCAGGCAAAGCAGGCCCCACCACAATGTCGACGGGTTGAGCATATATATATATATATATATATATATATATATGTATATATATATATATGTATATATATATATGTATATATATATATATGTATATATATATATATGTATATATATATATATGTATATATATATATATGTATATATATATATATGTATATATATATATATGTATATATATATATGTATATATATATATATGTATATATATATATACATGTATATATATATACATGTATATATATATATATATACATATATATGTATGTATATATATGTATATATATATATATGTATATGTATGTATATATATATATATATGTATACATGTATACATATATATGTATACGTATATACATATATATACATGTATACATATATATACATACATACATATATATATATATAGAGAATATTCTTCCTTCGATTTTTTTGAAACCATGCTCACTAATTTAAATGTTCCTACTCAGTCGCTCACCCTCTCCTCCTCTTTCCTTCCTTCCACGCGTCTTATCCTTTCCGAGTAATGAGCTTTCATAATAACACGCTCATGTTTGATTTTACTAATAATCAAAATAATTTTAATAAAATTATAAAAATATGATGATTATCTTTTGATTATGTTTGACTATAATTTTTAAGAACTGAATTAATTTTTTTAATAAACTAAATTATAATTATTTAATTTGATTTAATTAAATCTTAGATTGCTCATTATTTTTTTCAAATTACCCCCATCTCTTCCACCCCTCCTCGCCTCCTCATTACCTTCCTTCTCCTCACTCTCATCCTCGGATTTCTCCTCATCCTCCTTCCACTCCACCTCATCTTCGACTCCCACCACCTTCTTATTGGCTTCCTTTTCACCCTTTTTAGTTTTCTCCTCAACCTCATCCAACACCACCTCCTCTTCCTCTTCCTCTTCCTCCCCCTACCCTTCTCTCATCCTCCTCCCTCACCCCTTCGTCTCCTCTACCTCTTTTTTCTTCTCATCTTCCCCTTCTTCTCTTTGGATTCCTTCTTCTCCTCCTCATAGTTTATTTAGATTAGTTATTATACTTGAGTTATACTCATTGATTAAACATATTAAAAAAATATATTAATTTTTATATAAAATATAATTTTTTAATAAAAATAAAAATTTAAGTTATCCTTAAAAATATATTAATTTTTATATAAAAAATTATCTAAAAAAGTCATCACACTCAAGTTACAATCATTCCCATAATATATTAAAAAATATATTAATTTTTATATAAAATTATCTTTAATCTATCATAAATTAGAAATATGTCTCAGTAGTTTTGGAGAAGCTTTGATTAGTTTGGTGAAAATTAACTCAAGTTATAATCAATTACAGATACAATAAAAATATTTCCTCAAACAAATGGTGATATCGCCCACCAAGCAGTGTATCACCCATACGTCCAATGGTGCATTGCTCAGGAGTAGTGGTATTATATAAACTTACAATGTTTATTACCTAGTGGCTAATACCCTATTTAAATATTATAATCATCCTAAATTTATAAAAAAAAAATAATATAAAAATATCTTATATAATTACCCTAAACTCATAAGAAATATATAAAAAATAATATTATATATCTTGTTATCACGTGCTAATAGTTTGGAGAAGTTTGAACTCAAATTATGCTGGAGTTATATTTATTTAGAGATTCAACATAAAAATATTTTTATTTTAAAATTAATCATCCTAAATTCATAAAAAATGAAAAAAATAAAATATTAAATATTTTAGCATCTCATCTTAATAGTTCCTGAAAAGTTTGTATAAGTTTGGTAAAAATTAAAAGAGTTACACTCGATCATAAATTCAATCTGAAAATATTATATTTCAAAAATTAATCATTCTAAATTTATAAAAAATTAAAAAGTGATACTAAATATATTATCATCTCACTCTAGTATTTCTGGGAAAGTTTTGCTAAATTTGATGAAAATTTAATGAGTTATACTCATAATCGATTCAACTTAAAAATATCTAAATTGAAAGATTATTCATCATAAAATCATAAAAATTGAAATAAAATGATAATAAATAACTTAGAATCATCTGCTAAAAATTTAGGAGAAGTTTAGATTATTTTAATGAAAATAATTAAGTTATACTTGCATTATACTGGAATTACACTCATTCATGGATTCAATAAAGTTAGAGAAAGAAGGCTTGGCAAGCTCATTTTTTTTCCCAATTAATCGTATAAATAAGATAGTAGACACCCTGACCTTTCCGGGCAATTGCTTGACTATTTTCTTTTCAGACCTTTGATCTTTTGACGTTAAACACTGGAATATATATTTTCGAAAAACTAAAATATCCTCCCGAAAACAAGATATGAGTTTGACAGTCACGTTCTTTATGGCGTAGGGCAATCATGATCAACTCATTCGCGATCTATGCGAAGAGATACAATATTCTAGACGATGTTGTTTACTATCAGAATATATAGTTGTACACTGCATAAAATACCAAAATTTGCAATGCATCTAGAGCAATCACTCCCCTCGCGAGTGTGTATTTGAAGCCATGCAACTCCTTGAAAGAGCAACAGACATGTGATCGATTCTACAGAACTACTGACTGCTGATGGCTTTCCTTTACTTCCATCTCCAACCGCATTGACGCCCAGATCTTTTCGCATCTTCTAAGTTTTTCTGACAACCGAATGAGAAATGCTTCGATCCATGGCTCTTTATCCAGTCTCTGACTCATATCGCAGGGCACTGTAAAACTGGTTTGAGAATATGCGACCGTCATCAGAATAAAACGATGCCACACAATGAATTAGCTATGAAAATTTCTGGATGCACAAACAAAATTTTATCAAATCTTTTATTGATTTGAGAGGTAAGCAGTTAAAACATGAGACGAATCAAATGATGGATATTATTATGGATAGTGAAGTTAACACCTAACAGTCGGTCTAAGTTGATCAGAAGTAGCACACAAGATGATTTCCTGTCTAAGGCACTTGAGAACGTGCTTGCCTCAAGTGTAATCCCCTCATCCATCATGATTCTAATTATCTTTTGTAAAGGTTATGTTCATGAGCTATGTACCCAAGGTTCCTTAATCTGCTGCCATAATGTACGAACCAAAGCCCCTATTATGACCATATACACAAATTTTAGCTGCATGGACTACTGAGATAGAACGCATGATTCAAGAATTGCTAGTCGACTGACAAATGTAATATCAAGAAAAATGAAAAATTACCAAGCTATGATACCAGCAAAAGAAGTAGATCTATTTTCTATCTCAATTATTCAGAAGGAAATTCAAGAAATGGCAACATCTTCAGCTTCTATTGTTGCAAACAATTCCATATGAGCAATCTCAGGGAATGACCATCTAATTAAAAGGCATATGTTGCATCCAAATTTAACCACGCTTTAATGTGACTTCAGATTTAAACAGAAAAAGACTTACCTCATTAGTTCATTTTCATAGAGTTGAGAACCAGATGTTTTTCTGCAAAATGACATCGAAGGTTAACAAAATACTAAAGAAAATTGGTGCCAGATCCAAAAGTAATTTGAGGATATGAATTTAAATTTCAACCTGCAAATGAAAATTTTGAATATACGAAGAGACTTGGTGGAAAGATTGAATGAAGCTTTTTCAGCATGCTCCTTGCTGAACAAATATGTAACAGGATAACCAAGAAGCCACCTGCAGCAATTTCAGGACCAAGCAGATTTGTAAACTAGAAGATATGAGGATATGTAGTTCACAAGTCTCAGTCATGCAGTATATGAAGATTATAAACATTGGTAAGAAGAAAAGGCATATGCACAAGACTGAAGAGTTGTTTGATACAACATATGTTGGATGAAAATAGAAGATTCTTGTAATGGTAGACATACTCTCATAATTAGTAGGAGTGAGCACCATCCCAGTGGCATCTGCCCTAAGACTTATAAAAGACACCGAAAAAGCTCATTTCAGATATATCAGACTACATGTATTGTGCTAGTCATTACGCAGAAATCATGAAAGCATCCTGGCATAATTTAAGTTTTTCCCTACAAAGAAATGTTCTAAGTAAATATTAATAATAATTGCGTTAAAAAGCATAAGTATAATTTCCAATCATTCTCACTAGAAGAGAAAACATTACTGATGCTCTGTAACAGAAGTTCACAATTAGGACAAACTTAGGCTATGCCGTCAAAGAAAACATAGTGGAAGTCTCCTGAATTTTAAAGAATCTGGATGAGAGGAATGATAAGGGTGGAACTAGAAGCTAAGGAACACGGGAATAAGGTAAAGAATCGAATACAATAATTTAGAACACAAAATGCGAATGGTGATGGTATATCTAAATCAGACTCAGTGCACTGGCCTAATCATTGCCCAATTAGGCTGGGTTTGATCAAATTTGAGCGATTTCAATAGGCGCCCGGGTGCTCACCTAGGTGCTCGGGTGAGGCGAGGCGAGGCGAGGCCCGAGCGCCTCGCTTCAAAGAGGCGTCGCCTAGGCGCTCGCCCGAGCCCAGGAACCAGGAGAGCGAGCACCCAGGTTAAACCAAGCGACTGAACCAATGTTTTACGTCTGGTTTGGTCTCCGATGTTTTAGTTGGTTCAATAGAACCAACTAAAGTACCAATATCAGCCTCCCAACATCCCTCTTGTGACTTCCCCAACCCTAATCCTGCTCGTGATTCTACCGCTGACATTTCCTCTCTACTGCTGCTGCCTCTCTCCGCTGCCATTGCCTCTCTTCGTTGTCACTACTCTCCGCTGCTGCTACCACTGTCGCTGCTTGCCATTGCTCTCGCTGCTCGCCGCCGCTGCTGCCATTGCCACTATCGCCGCTCCCGCTCCTACTGCCATTGCTCGTTGCTACCACTACTGCTTCTCTCAATCAACAACCTCAGTGTTACTCTTACACTGTGTCCCGCTACTGCTACCGCTGCTCATTGCTACCACTATCGCTGTAGCTGCCGTTGCCACTACCGCTGCTCGCTGCTGCTTGCCACTATTGTTGCTCCCGCTCCCGTTGCTGTTGCCGCTACCGTTGCTATTGTTACTCTTACTTCCTCTACCTCACATCGACTCGATAGTATACTGTTAACAATATATTAACAGTATAATATTAACTGTATACTAGTAACAATATTTTTTTATTTATTAGATTAATAACATTATTTTGATTTTAATCATTATTTTGATTTTAATACTACTAATTTTTATTTATTAGATTAATAACATTATTTTGATTTTAATACTACTAATTTTTATTTATTAGATTAATAACATTATTTTGATTTTAATACTACTAATTTTTATTTATTAGATTAATAACATTATTTTGATTTTAATACTACTAATTTTTATTTATTAGATTAATAACATTATTTTGATTTTAATACTACTAATTTTTATTTATTAGATTAATAACATTATTTTGATTTTAATACTACTAATTTTTATTTATTAGATTAATAACATTATTTTGATTTTAATACTACTAATTTTTATTTATTAGATTAATAACATTATTTTGATTTTAATACTACTAATTTTTATTTATTAGATTAATAACATTATTTTGATTTTAATACTACTAATTTTTATTTATTAGATTAATAACATTATTTTGATTTTAATACTACTAATTTTTATTTATTAGATTAATAACATTATTTTGATTTTAATACTGAATTTATTTGAAATTATTGTTATTGTTTTGAATTTTAAGATGTTTTGTTAATGGGATATTGTGATTCTGTAAGATTTTTTAATTTAATATCATATTTTTATTTAAATAATTATATTATATATTTTTATATTTTAGTGTCTCGCTTCGCTTGGGCGAGCGCTTGGGTGAACGCCTAGCGCCTTGGGCATTTTTGGACCTTGACGTTTTTTGGGACCTAGTGCTTTTTAAATCACTTATTTGACCAATGAATGGGCAAGGTCAAGATACAATTTTCAAAAGCCAATCAGGACCCAAACTAGGGCAATATACCTTTATCCCTGTCCTCGACAATACATATAATTAATTCATACTAATACATCACAAAATAACTAATTTATGTGCTTTGATATTGCATGTAATCCAATAAGCTATTCATACTGGGACAGTGCAGAAAAGTTCCAATGCAATCAGTTTGAAGTCCGAGAATGTTGTTGTATTTATCAATCCGAGCAAGAGACAAGAATAAGGCAGGGCTTTTGAGTGGCAATAGGGATAGATTTGATAGAAACTACCCCTGCTCCATCCTAACGTTGTTGTAATTGTGAATTTGGTGATAACGACAGTCTGATGGTTTTCCAAACTGTTCAACTAGTAATTTCTTATATGGTAGAAAATAGAAGAGTGTTCTCTATGATTTTATGTGGAACTAACCCGTTCAGAGAAGGTAAGGTGATCCTTCCATCTTGTAGAAAGGCTCGTTTTTTACCCGTTCAGAGAAGGTAAGGTGATCCTTACATCTTGTAGAAAGCTGCATAGATCAATAACATCAGCAGGTTGAGGAGCAGAATGCCGCCTTAAATTAGCAAAGCCCAAGACCAAAGCATTTAGATGTGAAGTCTCCACTCCTGGTTTTTCCAAGGAAGGAAGCACACTAGGCAGGTGGCCTTTTTCAGCTTCAACAGGAAGATGCTGATGAAAGTAGCTTTTGGATTAAGAAAAGGTCTGATGCAACTCATTCTCTTCTCTTGGTGAAAGGATCTGCAACTTCACAATAACAAATAATGACAATGATAACTAAGTGAAGTAGCAGAATCTTTGGAAAATAAAAAAAGGAACCTTCATAGGATACTGCTCAAGATCCAGAAGAGTTAGCTGGTGCTCTGAGCTGAGACATTGATAATACATGCTCAGCAAGTTCTTTGACATGAATGATGTAAGCCATGTCATCTAAGATCATTATTCTCAAATATTGTAAATCATTTGATTCCTGCAATAGAAATAAGACAATCTAAAAGTTGAGCAGAACCAAAAGAAGAAAGAGTGATCAAGCAACACAACTAAAAAGTTGTAAGTATGGATTCATCAAAGGCGATATTTGTAAATTTAATAGTTATGTTAACCAACCCAGTTGCTCCATTCCCATTGTTCTACGACTGGCAAGTAATTAGTATAAAGAAGCAGTCCAATGCAGTATGAATTTGCATAAATAGCATCCAGGTGTCATCAACTAAGTAGTAGTACTATTTTTTATGGTCCTTGCAGGAGAAAAAACTTCCATGCATTATGATCCATTCAAGCATAATTCATAGTGGTGCTTCTTCATAGTATTGGAAAGAGTTTGACCTTCCATTGAAAAATTATGTCAAAGAAACACATTAAGTGTGTAATTTGGGCAGTCCTAAACCTTAGAAAGACAAACATCACACTGTCTTATCAGTATAGCTTGAAAGCCACATTTACAGATATCTAACTAGCCACTCATTAGCATTAGTTTTCCTTCTGCTGAGAAACTTGACATTTTCATTTAACAAGGAGACCAAAAGTATATGAATCATCAAAATATTTTGGTGAAAAATTCACATGGAAACAATTGTCATTACAAAAAAAAGTTTCAACAACACTTTTCTTACCTAAACGAGTGTACACCATCTGCTTGTTTGACACAATATTAATGATCATACAATGAAGTAGACACCTTAAAAACATAATTTTAGATGAAGAACCTTTTTAGGAAGTGACAAAGATTCAGTTTCTCATCATTCATGTAGTCTCTAGAAAGAACATGTCTAACCTTGCTGGAATCTGATAAAACATGTCTCACCATTTCAGTCAAAAAATTAACATAATCAATTATGGACTAATCCAGTGCAACCAAAAAAAAAAAACATTTAGAATCTAAATAAGGTAAGAGGATGTTGTAGTTATCATCTAGAAACCAAATGAAGGAGATGTAGATGTGACACAACTACTAGAATCAGAAGAGAACATAATATGGGCTGAATAGATAGGTTGTATCATGTATAGAATGAACTATAATAGGACAAGAAGAAAGATTTGAGATTATTCAAGTTCAAGACCTTCTGAGAAAGAAATAAAAGTGCAGATAGATTCTCTTGAAGTTTAGGCATAATTCCATCATAGTCCACCAATACCACAGGTCTCAGTCTTGTGCACAAAGCCAGGATATCTGCAAATGGAATCTTGAGTAATAATTTGTCAGGATATATGACAAAATATATGGTGTTTTATACTGATCGAGTCATATTTATTTCAAGTGCTATGATACAAAAAGCGATGCTTTTCAGAAAAACATATGCAAGTTTGTCTCTTTTTATAACTTCAGCATATATGTCCTTGGGATTGCATTGGTGTAACTACAGACCCCACCGGAGGCTTGCCACTATCATGAGGCAAAGTGATGGATCATTTGTCATGTTATGCAAAACTCAAGCAGTGACCTAGGTGATGCCCTGCAGATTCCTCGGAAATTCCTTAGCATGCACATATGGAATGCATGACCATTAGTAACAAATCAATATCCATATATGTAGCAGATGGCAATTACTAAATGAAAAGCTAGATTTATGCATCTATGGATGGACCACATATAGTTTGTAACCAGCTAATATGTTTCTTTGTTCTCGGATTTTAGGACAAGTAAATGTAAGAAGAGCTCATGGAAGTATTTGGGCTTGCCTATCTTGGAAGGAATAATAGATATGAGACCATGAAATTGTAGTCTCAATACAATGGGAATGTGATAAGGATCCTCTTCATCATTCTACTGTGAGAGCTGATTTAAAGCTCTTAAGGATCCCTCAATCAAAATGATGTAGACCACCATTGGTCACCTTATTGTGGTTGCAGTGGAATGTCAATATTTAAGGGCACATGAATATATGATTGAAAGTTCTACTGCAGCCTTGTCTTTGTTTAGGATCCATTAAGGCAATCAAAATGCTGAAACAACATCTCATCGTTTTCAGATATGCAAAAGATACGTATTCTAATACAAGAGGAAGTCTGTGAAACAAAATATAAACGATAAGTAAAATAAGAAAACTAGAAACAATAAAGAAACAACTGTTGCTATTATTTCATTGAAGTGACAATTTCTAAATCAAAATTTTTTAACGAATATGCCTCCTCAACCCAAACCTTACAATAGATAAGGTATTACACATTCTGTCAAACGATTACTGGGAAGCAAAGGAGAGGGGTTCACGAGTTTTACATTAGACCCAGAAGCATATACAATTCCAGGAAAGTAATAGAAGGAATAGACTGAAAAAAGGAGAAAAAAAAGCAACTAAAATGGACATGATTGGTGTTGCTATTTTACAGTTCGAAGTTCCAAATTGTGGACTCGGAACAGATTAGCATCTGCAAGTTGCTACATGCATCCCGAAAGTGGGCAAAGATGGGATATTGCTGCTAGGATGAACCTTTAACTCACTAACCCATAATGAACAGTAAAATTATAGAAACAAGGCACTAAATCAACTATTATTGAAGAGAATGATCATCTTTAGTCTCTCAGTGACCCTCCCTCCCACCCCCTTCCCCACGTTTCACGTTGCTTCCAAGATCAAAACTCTAGCATTCAGCCAAAACTCACCGACGAAAAGAGCTTCAATTCAAAATATTTCACAGAAGACCAAAAAAATTGACCCGAGAATAATAAAAGGCTGCTGAAATCAGACCGGGCAGCACCACAAAAATCCAATCTTTAGAAGGACCAGGAAGAAAAGCAACCAAAACGATATAGAACGAAATAATAAATAAGGGGGAAGGGAAAAAAGGACCCGTCTCGAGACGACGTCTCGCCAAAGGTCTCAGGCGCCATTTGATGCGCGACAGGCACGAGTCCAACACCTTGAGCAACTCCTCGCAGTCCCTCAGTTCCATAAGGGAGAGCTCGAGCAAGGGATCGAAGAGACCCGAGGGCCTGCGCCAAGATGCACAGGGGCCTGCGAGGTAAACGGAAGGGGCGGCTCCACGCGAAGGGGTCGAGCGGACCATACATATACATCTATTGTGGACATATCGGGAGTCTGCCAAGGCTCCTGCAATCCTTGAAATAACGCACGTTTCAATTGTTATCATCTGTTATGAAATTTTATAACGAAACGTTATACGTTTATGACAGGTTCGCTTGTTTTCCCGTTATAACTGGCCTTGTAGGTCTTCACGAAGGAGCACAGGCGTTCGTCTACTTCACAGAGCGACAGATGATCCGATCCACCCTTCCCTTGTGTTTCCTCCTTGCCACTTGGCTCGCCGCCGCAGCCCTCGGCCTCGGCGAGCGACTCGGCGCTAAGGAGTGCGAGGACTTAGGGTTCACGGGTCTCGCCCTCTGCTCCGATTGCAACACCCTCGCCGAGTACGTCAAGGATGAAGGTACATCCTCCTCGTCCCAATTTAGGTGACTTCTCCCCTCTTTTCTATCTTAGTTACGATCCGAGGCGACGCTTCCTATTTGTGTGCATCTTTCAATTTTCCGTTTCCTTATTCTTGATGCCGCAAACATTGATCATCTCAAACCCTAGGGTCCGCTGCGATCCTGAGATGAATAGTTTCTATATTCTGACATTTCTTTCTTTCTTTCTTTTGGTACTCTTGAGTTGCTTAGTTCGTATGAAACGCACATCAGCTGTTCAACCTTGGCTAGTTTGAATAGTTGCTTCTCGCACCAATGTATCCTAGTGGGCCCATGATGCGTTAAAAAGAGGCCATGTTTGCTGATTGAGTGCTGATCCTGGCTTAAGCTATGATAGACTGGCATGGCGCACATCATGGGAGCCAGAGGGGTTGGGATCCTGGGGTCCGGATGGTTGTGCTTCTTGATTTGTCTTGGCACAAGTTATTACAATCTAGCTTAGTGCACATCAAGGAAGCAACA
Source organism: Musa balbisiana (assembly GCA_004837865.1). Taxonomy (NCBI): domain Eukaryota; kingdom Viridiplantae; phylum Streptophyta; class Magnoliopsida; order Zingiberales; family Musaceae; genus Musa; species Musa balbisiana. The sequence continues at coordinate 19,402,829 of CM017193.1, read as the reverse complement.
GTCGTTTGGAATCAGGATGCTGTGCTTTTCAGTGTGTGTCGGCACTTCATCTAGCGGCATATTGTTACTTAATTGTTTGGCAACTACGTCTCTGCTCTAGTGATTTTGTTTTTTAGATTTTTTTTCTTCTGAAACCCCAAAGAATTATGAAGAATGAAAGAAATTTGTAGAGACTAGTTTGACATTAGAGAGAATTGAAAGAGTTTCAATACAGAAGAGCAGTTATGGTTTTATCGAAGGTTTTAAATTTTGGTCCAACACTGGTACTGGAACCTGGTCAAACCATCATGTACCATGGTATGGTAACATGATACCAGCAAACTCGTACTAGTATCCTGTAAGTGCTGTGGGTATATGGTTTAACCTTGGTATATGGGTAGTAGACCATGGCACTAGTGTTTCATTATCCGCTGAAATTAGTACAATATAGTCTATATTCTTGAAAATTCATGACAATTAATGCTATGGTCTCATCAGTTCAGGCATATCTCTCAGCATTGCTCAGCCCACAAAATGGCTTTGGAAGCTAAAACCTTATATCTTCCTTCATTGAACTGTTAATTGAACGTCTTGCTTTATGTAGTTATTCCTACAATTGCCCACCACCATTATTAACAACAGGAAACTGTAAGGCCCCATTTATTTGCTGTTGGATGCATGGACTCTTTTCTTGTCATTTAGACAGATCTATGTTCATAAAGTTTTTTGTTGGCTGTTAGCAGCCTAACACAGTTTTTGTCCTTTGTTTAAGCTTGCGCACAGGAAAAAGTTTTCCTATAATATGTTGCTCCTTCCTGGAAATAAAAAAATATTGGCAAGAGAACCATTCGCTCATCCGCTTGTACATCAAAAGAAATTGCAAGTCTTTGTGTTTATGGTTTTTGCAATTCATCAAAGTTGCTATGCAGCTAAAGACACTAATGGGTATAGCTGATGACATGTATTTGGATGATTTAAAACTTCTGTTTTGAAATATCACATTAAAAAATGATAAGAAGTCAGATGCTATAAAAAGAAAGTATGTGAAGTGTTCTGTTTGATTTTGACTGCAGAATTGGTATCAGATTGCCGCAAATGCTGCTCAGAGGATTCCAATGATTCCATAAGCAAGGTTTGTACTAAAAATTAACCATGTTGATTCTAAACCTTACAAAATTACAAATACAAGGCTAGTATTTCATCAACTTTTGCCACTAACTGGGAATTGAAATTTTGTTTGCATTTATTCCTGTTTCCCTTTTGACCATTTAATCTCCCTCATTTGATTCGAGTTGCAATAAAATTATATGGTCTACTTGATTTGCATCTGCCAGGCACTATCTTTTCATTCTGTCCTAGGTGCAGTAAGCTTCATGCTAGGTTGTATAATAAAAAGTTTCATCAAGATTGATGAGGAGGCTTGGAGCTCTGATAGTGTGCATTCTATATACTTAATTTTGTATGTAAGTTAGATGACATTACGACTTAGGTTCTATTCGATGTTGTTATCTTGATGTTTTTATCCTAGATATGCAATCAAGTCATCCATATTGTCTCACAGGCCTTGACGATGTTACTTTGCATTAACAAATCTAGCAATCTGATACTGGATATGTTCTCTGTAGCAAAATTTCTTCTAGAAGTTGGAAATGTCATGGATCTTGAGTGACCTTTTCCAATAAAATAGGAGCTTTATAATTTATTGGTTGTTTACAAAGAGTTATCTTGGTTTAATCTAATATTTCTCTTAATGAAAAAGAAAAGGTTGTGATGTAGGATGAGAGTGGTAGAATAATTTTTTGATAATAAAGGAACATAAAGAGAGGAATAGAAGATAGTAATTGAAAGATACTAGGAAAACAAATAAATAAATACCAAACTTGCTTGGGCTTCGAGTCTTTGGTTAAAGGAGAAAACTCCCATGATGGACTTGCACCTCCGCACGTCTCACATGTGAATGATTGACACGAGAGCGCCTAATTTATTACAATCAACTTGTGTGGACCTAACTGATGCTATGGTATTCTCTACTAGCCCATAATGTTATCTCATTGCCTTTTACTCAGCCCACTTAAATATGACAGCTCATGAACACATTCCTTAGATAAAGTTATAGCTGTTTCAAGGTGCTTTTCTTCATGACTAAAGAATGCATTAAAGAAGTTGGTTACTAGCTATAAAACGCATAATTTCGTAATTCCCTGAAAGGTTATTTCGTGCACTAGTACTTATTTTGGTATTTAGGGGTTAAAAGAAGGTTTAGAAACTAATGATATTGACAAAAGCTCTCTTGGAGTTCTTTCTTAAACTCTGTATCTCTTGGATGCTTCCTTAAGTGGTGAGTTTTTGTTTTCAGTTCTGTATCATTGTTTATTATCCTTGGGGTGGTAAATTTTTTGTATTCCTTTGTGATTTTAAACTTGGTGGTAAGCTCTTTTTTTCGATTTTATTAAAGTATTATCGTGAGTTCGTTTCTTTCCTACTATCGGCTTTCTTTTGAAATTCATTCTGCATTTACCCCCTATATCAGTTTGGTATTAGAGCTAAAGGTTAGAGATCATGGCAAGGCGGAATGGAAAAGATATAGTTAGTGAAGGTAGCGGCCATGAAGATGATGTCGAGTCATTGAGGCTGCAGCTACGAAGATCGCTACGTAGCCTACAAGAAAAAAAAATGAAATAATTGAAGAACTTCGAAGTACAAACAACCAGCATGAAAATGATTCCATAGAATTTACTTCTGATGATGATACACCTTCTCATCCAAAGGAGTCGAGAAGATTTCGGGCAAGACATGGAGTCCAAGATAAGTGGCAGAACAAATACAACCGAAGATTGGATATTCCAGAGTTTGAAGGTAAAATCAATGTTGATGACTTTATCGATTGGCTTAATACAGTAGAAAGAATTTTTGATTTTCATAAACTACCAGAATAAAAAAAGGTAAAACTACTGGCACTCAAACTAAGACGGAATATATTTTTTTGGTGGGAAAATCTGAAGAAACAAAGAGAACGTGAGGGCAAGAGTAAGATCATGACATAGGAGAAAATGAAAAAGGAGCTGAAGAGAAAATATTTACTTGACAATTATAGGCAAGAGATCTTTTTCAAAATCTATGATTTCAAGCAAAAAGATCTTAGTGTGGAGGAGTACACAGCAGAATTCGATAATATCATATTAAAGGGAGAGCTTGTGGAATCAGAAGAGCAAACCATAGCAAGATACTTTAGAGGTATGAAATATAAGATTGCTAAAGTGGTTCAACTGCAACCATATTAGTCTTTAAATGATGTGAGTAAGTTGACTTTAAAAGTTGAAAAGCAATAGAAGTTTGAAAAGAGTTCTCGGCACGGGTCAAAAAAAGGCTATACGAAAGGCTCCATTACAACCTTCTGAAATCAGTGCACCAAAGAAGGAAGTTAGCGCTTTTATGTCTATAGTGAATGCAAAGGTGAATTAGATAGGGGTGGTCATGTTTTGTCTCTAGTAGTAGTAGAGGAGAATGAACAACACAAGGAGACACCAGCAATCATGAAACCAATCCTGGAGGAGTTTCAAGATGTTATACCGGAAGAGATTTCACATGACCTTTCACCTTTGAGAGACATCCAGCATCGTATTGATCTTATTCCGAGGCCTATTCTACTTAATAAGGCAACATACAGAATGAGTCCTAAGGAGTATGGAGAACTTGAAAGGCAAGTTGATGAGTTGATGAAAAAATGGTTGATTCGGGAGAGCATGAGTCCTTGTGCGGTTCCAGCCTTGTTGGTGCCTAAGAAGGATGATTCTTAGAGAATGTGTGTGGACAGTCGCGCCATCAACAAAATCACTATTGACTATCGTTTTTCTATTCAAAGGTTAGATGATTTACTTGATCAATTGTGTGGTGCTTCAATTTTCTCTAAAATTGATTTGAGTGGCTATCACCAAATAAGAGTAAGGCTTGGAGATGAGTGAAAAACAACATTTAAAACTAGAGAAGGCTTATATGAATGGTTGTTTATGGCATTTGGACTATCTAATACTCCTAGCACTTTTATGAGATTTATGAATCACATACTTAAGTCATGCATTGGGACTTTTGTTGTGGTTTACTTTGATGACATATTGGTATACAGTAAGAATAAAGAGGAGTATATGAATCATCTTAAAGAGATCTTTCTTATTTTGAGGTAGCAAAAGCTTTATGCTAATTTAAAGAAGTGTGATTTCTTTACTCCTAGTATTGTGTTTTTGGGGTATATTGTTTCAAAAGATGGAATCATGATGGATCAAAGTAAGTTAGAGGCTATTCGTAATTGACCAACACCTGTTTCATTGCCTGATGTGAGGAGTTTCCATGGTTTAACTTCCTTTTACTAGAGATTCATCAAGGGTTTCAACTCTATTGTTGCTCTAATCACTGAATGCCTGAAAGGTGATAAATTCAAATGGACTAGTGAGGCTGATGATGCCTTTGAATTGATAAAAAGAAAGATGACCGAAGCTCCTATCTTAGTTCTACCAAATTTTGACAATGTGTTTGAGGCTGAATGTGATGCCTCTAATGTGGGAATTGGTGTTGTTTTGAGTGAAGATGGAAAGCCCATTGTTTTTTTAGTGAGAAGCCGAATGATACAAGAAAGAAATATTCTACCTATGATAATGAGTTCTATGCCACTTATCGAGCTTTAATTGGTGCTGTTTTGAGTGAAGATGGAAAGCTCATTGCTTTTTTAGTGAGAAGTTGAATGATACAAGAAAGAAATATTCTACATGATAATGAGTTCTATGCCATTTATCGAGCTTTAATTGGTGTTGTTTTGAGTGAAGATGGGATGGAAAGCCCATTGCTTTTTAGTGAGAAACTGAATGATACAAGAAAGAAATATTCTACTTATGATAATGAGTTTTATGTCATTTATCGAGTTTTATCTTATTGGAGTCGGTATCTTCTTGTCAAACCATTTGTCTTATATTCTGTTCATGAGGTATTAAAGTTTATTAATCACCAGCACAAGCTAAACAAAAGGCATGCAACTTGGGTGGAGTTCTTACAATCTTATAACTTTACAATCAAGAACAAATTTGGTGTTCAAAACATAATTGCTGATGCATTGAGCAAAAAGCATTCTTTATTATTAGCAATGAAAGTCAACGTGGTTGGATTTGAGACGTTAAAAAATCTCTATGAGAATGATATGGATTTCGGCTCAATATGGCAAAATTGCAAATCAGGTTCCTTTCAATAATTTTCTCTTTGATGGTTTTTTTTTTCGAGCTAATGCTTTGTGTGTTTTATGTTGTTCTTTGAGATAAGTAATTCTATCTGAAGCTCATTGTGGTATTTAAGGAGGACATTTCGATAGGGACAAGATTTTAGCTCTTGTTCAATTAAATTTCTATTGGCTCAAGATGTTTAGAGATGTGGAGAGACATGTAAAACAATGCCGAGTGTGTTATTTGGCAAAAACAAGAAGTCAAAATTCTGGTTTATATACTCCATTGCCAGTGTCAAATGCTCCATGGGAGGAAGTGAGTCTTGATTTCGTTTTCGGACTACCAAGAACTCAAAAGAATAAGGATTCTATCATGGTTGTTATTAACAAATTTTCAAAAATGTCTCACTTTGTTCCCTGTAACAAATCAAATGATGTATCTCATATTGCTGATTTATATTTTAAGGAGATTGTTAAATTGCATGATATTCCAAGAACTATAGTGTCTGATCGAGATTCAAAATTTTTTAGTCATTTTTGGAGAACTCTTTGGAGGAAGCTAGGTACTTCTTTGAATTTCAGCAGCTCGCATCATCCACAAACCGATGGGCAAACTGAGATAACGAACAGAAGCTTAGGAAACTTGCTTAGAAGCTATGTTGGCAAGAACATTAAGCAATGAGATCTCATTCTTCCATAAATTGAGTTTGCCTACAATCGTTCTATGTATCATAGCATTGGTAAGAGTCCTTTTGATGTTGTTTATAGTGCTAATCCTACTGGTCCTTTGGACTTAATCCCTCATTCTACAACTAAGCAATTTAGTGGAGATACTGATGAAAGAGTCAAGCAAATAAAGAAGCTGTATTAGGGTGTTAAAGTAACCATTGAGAAGTAAAATGAGAGGTACATGCAAGCTGCCAACAAATGCAAAAAACATGTGGAGTTTAATGCAAGTGATTTGGTCTGGATTTATCTAAGGAAGGAGAGGTTTACACCAGACAAATTTGGAAAATTGAAACCAAAGGCTGATGGTCCATTCAAAGTGCTTAAGAGAATTGGCAAGAATGCTTATGAGATCGAGCTACGTGAAGATTATTGAGTGTCCCCAACATTTAATATGGCTGATTTAAGTCCTTATTATAATCATGTTGATGAAACAAATGAGGACTTAAGGACAAGTCTTTTTCAACCAAGGGAAATTGACACGGGAGCGCTTAATTTGCTATAATCAACTCGTGTGGGTATTCTTTACAGCCCACAATGTTATCTCATAGCCTTTTACTCAGCCTACTCGAATATGACAGCTCATGAGCACATTCCTTAGATAAAATTACAACTGTTTCAAGGTGCTTTTCTTTATAACCAAGGAATACATTAAAGAAGTTGGTTACTAGCTGTAAAACACTTAATTTCGTAATTCCCTATGCATGAAGGGTTGTTTTATGCACTAGTACTTATTTTGATGTTTAGGGGTTCGAAGGAGGTTTAGAAACAGATGATATTGGCATAAGCTCTTTTGGAGTTCTCTTAAACTCTGTATCTCTTGGTTGCTTTCTTGAGTAGTGAATCTTTTGTTTTCAGTTCTGTATCATTGTTTATTATCCTTGGGGTGATGAACTTTTTGTATCATTTTGTGATTTTAAACTTGTTGGTAAGCTCTTTTTTATTTTATTTTATTAAAGTATTATCATGAGTTCGTTCCTTTCCTATTATTAGCTTTCTTTCGAGATCCATTCTGCATTACCCCTCTATCAATGATGGAATCATGCTATCGGAAAACAAATATTCCCTTGCACCATTCACATTCAAGGTGGAAAAAGAACTCATTTTATTGATCCATTTTTTATTTTTTTTTTGCATTACAATGTTCTTGCCCATATATACTTTTTATAGGCTAAGTACAAGAAAAGAAAAGGAAAATATAAAAGTGAAAAATTTACAATTAAATCAAATTAAATATATTATTTGATCTTCTTGTCAAAGAAGATAATATTCTTGATTAATATACTTTTATCTTCGTAGAGATCAATCTTCACAAAATCTTTCATCAGAATTTGAAATCTTCAATCATTTTTTTAATTCTTTCTACATTTTCTTCTTCGTTGAGTGAAGTAGGAAACTAAATCAGAATTATTGAGTATGTTGTCATGTGACGACTTATGATATGCAAAATAATCTCTAAATCAATCAAATTTATTTGAATACATTGAGTAAAGTAGGAAACTAGATCAGAATTATTTAGTATGTTGCCATGTGACGACTTATGATATACAAAAATAATCTCTAAACTAATCAAATTTATTTGAATAAGAGAGATAAGATTGGTTCCACGTTATACGCTTCCGTTACATAGGAACTTGCCCTGAGTTCATATAATTGAGACATGGATCGACTTGATGATAGAATATCTTTGCTATTTCTGATACCAAATCTGTTGTAGGATGAGAGAGCAAAATATTTTTTTTGATAATAGAGGAACATAAAAGAGAGAAATAGAAGATAGTAACTGAAAGATAATAGAAAAAGAAATGGATAAATACCAGATTGCTCTAGCTCAAGAAGAACACTCCCAGGATTAAGGGCTCTCACATTCACACGTAGACGTTGGAATTATGCCATCGGAAAACAAATGTGGTCTCACTCCACTCACACTTAAGTAGGGAAAATAACTTATTTCATTGATCCATTTTTTATTTTGTTTTTGCATTACAATATTCTTGTCCTGCTAAGTGCAAGAAAAGAAAAGGAAAATGCAAAAGTGAAAATTTTATAATTGAATAAAATCAAATATGTGATTTGATCTTCCCTTTGAAGAAGATAATATTCTCGATTGATGTACTTCAATTCTCATACAGATTAATCTTCATAAAATCTTCTATCAGGATCTGAAATCTTCAATCACAATCATAATTTGATTTTTTTAAAATTCTTTTCACATTTTCTTCTTCCTTGAGTAAATTAGGAAACTAGATCATAATTATTCAGTATGTTGCCTTGTGACAATTTATGATCTGTAAAATAACCTCTAAACTAATCAAATTTATTTAAGTAAGAGATAAATAGGATTAGTTCCGTGTTAGACGTCATCACAAAGTTGAATAACATATATAATCAAAATATTTGAATATGGAACCTCTTCGGTAGGGGGTTAAACTTGGCAGTCGTACACATGGTTCACCATGCCAAGCTATACGGAGCGGTACGGGTGGTACATACCGGTCTGATAGGGAATCGACACATGGACTGTCTTGTTTCGGGCGGTATATAACAAGGGGTCTTGTATCACCTGATATGGGGTTTGTACCAATCGGAACGGTCCAAATTCAATGGCGGTTGGATTTTAATTGATACCGATCAATGGTTGGGACTTGTTGAATTTAACCGTTTAAACTAGATCTAATGTTTTCAAATCCTTTCTACCCCCTTATTCTCTCCTCTTTCACTCTCTCTAACTCAGCTACTCTCTCAATCATTTTTTTACTTGTATATTTCTCTCATTCTCTCATATACACTCTCTTGAATTCCATAAAGCTGCGATTTGTGGATTGTATCAAGCTTTAGAGGCTAATTAGGGAGGATTAACACCTAGGTTAGAAGAAGAACTCTCTGATCAAAAGTATGTAGACAACTTCTTAATCGTATTCAGGAACCTGCTCGGTCCGGAGATATGGCAACAACGTGGATAACAATGCCTCGACCAACGATGGCGGCAACACAAGGGAGTTGATGGTCCCATCTACATAGTTTGAGGGTGGTGCATGGATCGAGGAGTAGTATTTTATACATTCCACTCAAGATTTAGATCATAGAGCTTAACATGATAGTTGGTCATTCTTCTCCGAGCAATAGTATGGTGATCGATCTTATGATACGGAGTACAAATCAATGGTAAAAGTAAAAGTTTTAACATTTTCCATGCTCTGCACTAATACTTGTCACAATCGTACTTGCCTCAAAAGTCGCTTTAGACATGTGTGATTCACGACGGTCAAATTACGATTATCACCACATTGATGCACCAATGGCATACGATGTATCATTATACTGTCATGAGATCAATTTTAGGATTGGGTCCAACAAACATATCAAATTAATATATAGATACATAGGATTGAGGACCTTAATCAACTATTCGTGGAGTCCTATCTTTTTTTTTTTTTGTGGTAGAACCAAGTCTATCCATTAATTAATTACTTGATTCATTTGAATATGAAAGCTTAAGTTGTTTAATAAATAATCTAATAATTCAAATTATTTCTTTGTAAATAATTTAATAATAACAAAAGGACGATCCAGAATGTACTATAAAGTTACTCCTCAAAATCTGAAAAAGATATGTGTTACTATTCTTTCATAATTTAGATTATTATTTTCTAAAATTATACTGAATTTACATTTATTTTGAACTTAAAAACCCTGATCTAATTTTTTTCATTTTTAGGAAATTTTCAAGTCATTTTTGACCATTTTTCCATGTTGTCATTATGCTTTGTCATATTGACACATGCTATGTCGATATGAAGTGGTACTTACTATATCGTCGAACGGTTGGTACATCGGTATACACCGGTAAGGCGAACCTCATAAATGGGATTGAAAATTTGTTTTATCGGAAACTTTGAACTGTTGTTTCCATCTTAACATCATTCATTCTTGTCTAAGACAATAAAGTAGAAAAGTTGTTTCCTTTAGAACTTTTATGCAATGTATATCTATAACTCATCTAATAGGTTTATCGTGCCACCATTACACCATGAATATCACCCCGTCTAATGTATGAACAATAGTTTTGAAGCAGATTTAGGGTGAGATCGATCATGCTTCTATATATTATCTAGACTGACTGGTCTTGATTAGCTGGTGTGCTAATAAACAAAATTGTGATATAGGCACAAGGTTTGTTTAGTAGTTAATGATGGTTATGCATCTTTGTTCTCCTAAAATCAGCAAAACATCACAAAATAATAGGAATCTTTTTTTTTCCTTTAATCAACTGAAATGTGGCCAACTTTGACGCTTGCAGGTTACATTCTCCGGTGTAATTTTGGAAGTATGCATGAGGAAATTGGTATTCTATCCTGAAGTCGTAGCATTCATAGAAGAAGAAAAAGATGAATTCCCATATGTCAAAGTTCAATATGCTTATGCATCTCCTCCAAAACTTATCATGCTGGATGGTGAGGGTAATCAAAAGGAAATCATAAGGTCAGTTGGTAGAATGCTCTTTTTGTCTTGTGTGCATAGCATATTCAATATTTTTTGAGAAGTTGTGCTTGACTTCTACGGATCAATATATCTGGTGCATGATGGTAATGGACTTATTTCATTATACAATATTAGCAGATGGTAACTCCACTATCTATATCTGTTCTGAGATTCATTACTGATGAACATGAAAGTGTTCAAGGGTGTAAATTGTTCTTGTATATTGAGTTGCATCACATGTTTCACATGCTTTCTTTCATGAATTTAATTGCCAGTTATCATATCCATCATGCCTGACCATTGGAATGCTAGGTATGGTACTACTTGTTTCTGACATGTACATTGATCCTGTGCCTGTATTACATGTTGGCAAGGCATGTGTTTGCCCCATGCCTCATCAGACTTGTCACAGCGTCGAATGGCACAGATGTGACATTTAGCTTTTGCTTTCCTGCCACTATATTCTGCATTCCGTATTCAACATACCATATTAATGGAACTGTTTTTTATCATCCAATAATATCATGATGACCACTACTGTTCTGTAAGTGTTAACTATAAATATATGACCATTTTGTATGTTTGTGTCCTTGTTTCAGCGCCTTCTGAAGATTGATTTGATCATGTTTATAGAACTATTCCCCTGATCATAATTTTACCTGTAACTGCCATGTTAAACATCACCATACCTTGTTTCTGCCAAGCTTAGTCATTTGAGCCATATAGACTATATGCACTTTGGTCTCTTTGAAGGGGGATCATCTGATAATAGCTAGTCTTAATCAAGTTAGAAGAACCTGCCTACAATGATGGTGTTCACTGAGTCATTGTTGTACTTGTACTACGAAAAAGGAAAGGAATTTATTGCTTGATCTCTGAATTGCTGCTTATGTGCATTGTTCAACTGTAGTCGTTGATGACTTTCAGAAGGGTCAGAATAGGAGGGCAGACAATAAATGACTGTGTTCTTTTATGCTTATAGTAATGTCTTTGAAGAGACAAATGCTCTACCTTAGTCTCAAAGAAGGTTTTCATCTTTGTTCTGGGAATAGATTAGAGGTGTACTTAACTGTGTTTCCTCCTGTTGATCTAGAACATTTCCATATATCTGACAGAAAACCTATCATCATTGATGAACTGCCAATCATTTGAAAATTCTAGTTTGGTTCCTGTTTTATATTTTCGTCAAGCCATAATTTTTGGAGTCTGAATAGATAGGTCCAAATATACATGAGTGGTTTCACAAGTATCTACATGACTCCAAGGTTATATTAATCTTTTGGATAGAAAAATTCCTTTTCATACAAGAATGTCTCGAGGCTTGGCAATTTGCTTCATGGTTTGAAATACTGGAGTTGTGGACCATACAACTCAGTATCTCTTGCTATACAGGTCTTTTTAGTATTTTTGTCAGTGATACTGAGCATCACAGGTTGGTATGTTGATGTCTCAATACCATTTATATTTATTCGGAACAAAATGGTATCAGACTGATAACTGATATTAAAACCTTGGTTTGCTTAGCCCTCCGGCTAATCTTTGGAAGACTTTAAACTAACCCTGTGACATTATCATATACCCTACATGATGTTTTATGTGGTAGGTGTACATATGGCCATTTTAGGACCTATATAAATTATCATCAGCACATGATGGTGGTGAAGATTAATCTGTATATTCTATGATGAAATGGATTATCTTTTTCATGTGATACTTGTATCGCTCATCTTGTTTCTTTCTCCCATCGATTAACAGAATAGACAACTGGAAACGTGAACACATTCGGCAGTTCCTAAAAGAAAAAGTGAAGCATGACGAAGCTGCGTCCTGAAGGTTCGGTGTTGCTTAAACAACGTCAGAGATATGCATCTTATCTGAATACGTATCACATGTAACCATGCTATTTGGGTGTTGACAGACTTGATACGATGGGCATTGATGCTTCATTCACCATCTAAATGTGTGTTTCAACAATTATAGGCACATAAGATTTCTTGTCTATTTTTTTTTTTTTTCCTTTGGAGTATGAATGAATGACATTGGAAAATATACCGAGTAATGTTTTAGATTTTGAAGCTTTTGTTAAGTTTTAATGGGTCGTGAATTAACATTCATGTACCTTAAAGCTAAGGTCTAGGCTTTTTGCCCCTTGGTTGTAGTTTTATGAACTGAAGTTTTTTTTTTTTTTTACTTTACTGGAGCTAACTATTCAATTTTTATACTTGTTCATAGAAGTTAAAGTTATAACATTATTTTTTTTATGTCAATGGTATCATGACACAACCAGTTTTTATTGTAATGTTGTTTGTATATATAAGCACAATATAAGGGTCAAACTATGAAAAAATGTAAAAGCACTTGAAGAACAAGGCATCTAAATCCTGATTTATATTTATTGTAAGACCAGATACTACCTAAGATAAGGAGAACAGTATATATTGTGATTTTGGAGAGGGAGAGGGAGAGGGAGAGGGAGAGGGAGAGGGCATAAATGATTAAACTGCTTAAACAGAAATGCCGAGAAATATAGTTTAAATTTATCGGATTTTAACCAAATAAACATAAATCAGAAAGAATTTAAGTTGATAAAGAAATGATTCAATATATTTATAAAATTTCAATATCCCTCCCTATTGGTCAGAGGATGAGCATTATTCTCTTTCTGTAAAGTTTATTTCTCTAATGTCACTTTTAATCCCTTGTATTTGCTTGAGGAGTTGTAATGTAACAAAGAGAGTGGAACCACCGTTGATGCAATATGATTTATTTTTAATAAAAGTTTTGTACAAATTATAGGAAGAAGGGACAAATGGTTTGGGAGACCTTTTATTTTTGAGTCATCTACTAACAAAGTTCAGAATACTCATGCTTAAATAAGACTGCAACCGTTCAATCTTCAGCGTATCGACTGACTACGTTATATATTGGCATGCATAAAAACATTTCTTTCAATGTGTCGACGACTAAGTCAGTCTTTTGTTTTCTTCCTTAAAATCTTTTTTTTTTTTTGTTTGTTTTTGTTTTCAAGAAATTTACAACTTTTGGACCAATTAACACTTTCTTTCATCACGGAAAAGGAATTCTGTGTCTCTCGTTTTTACAGAGTACCTTACCTTACCTACCACCAACAAGTAAAAACATCTCTGTGTCTCCCTAGTTGCCGGGGTCCCCTGGGGCTCGGCCCCGACGGCAACCTCGCCATCCACGACGCCATGGCCGTCCTCGCCTTCTCGTACATACCCGGGTACGCCAGGTGGCTCTCCCCGTCGAAGCAGCCACCCGGCACAGCCCTCCCAACGCTCGACAAGATGACGACCGAAACGACGAGCACGACCAAGATCACGCGGCTCCATCGATACCCCATCCCCAGACGCACCCTCGCCTTCAAAAAGCTATTTTTGTGCTGGAAGCTGATGCTTGTGTGGAGTGAACGAAGGATCGATTGCATGAGTGGAGGAGTTTATATAGAGCATCAAATGCTTGGAAAATTGGAGCACGAAACGGATGGCTGGTGGCAGGATGTGCAACTTTGAACCCTATGCTATGGGTGCCTGCCACATGAAATAAATCACACTGTTAATGACTACGGTCGCCTTGGAATGGTTGACCATGCTGCTTCAAGTGGTGGAGACTTGTGCACTTGTGGTTCAAGCATGTGCCTACCAAGAACCAACGTGGGAGGCACGTGCTTGGATTACATGTATACGTGAAGGTGTGATTCCATGCGAATGGGCTAGACTTTGTGCAGGTAGTGTTCTTCACGGTGTGAGTTGACCCGACCAGCCAACGTTCGTTCATTACACCAGTCCGCAAGCACGATGGTTTACCATTTATTGCCGTCAGCACAGCACGTGTGACCTGAGTTATTATATGCTTCGGAAGGAAGATTTTTTATTATTCTCTCTCTCTCTCTCTCTCTCTCTCTCTCTCAATTACAGGATATTCCGTCTGTACAAATATTTTTAATTAGAATTATATATATATATTTATCATAACATCAAGGTTTTTGTACAAAAGGTTTGGCTTATAACTCGAAGAGAGAATAATTCTTATATTTAGTTTTTTTCTTATAGTAAAAATTTTATTTTTTCTATTGCTTCTGTTTTTTTTTTTTTTTTTTGTTTCCTTGGTTTGCTGATTTTTAGGTTTCTTTTTTTTAATTTAAATACCTTCTCTCTCAACAAACCTTTTTCTAAGAAAATTGTAGTTCTTTTTTTTTTACATGGTTAACAACATACATGAAAATGTAATCATTTTCAGATGATGCAAGTAAGAAAGAAAAACAACAAAGAACTAATTGAAGTTTCATCAATTCATCCAATATCTATCACTAATTGGAATGTTAAGATCTCAGAATTGAAATATTGTTTGAATATAAGTGCAAAGTGTGTATATCTGAGTGAAACTATTAACGATCATTTTAGTAGATGTTCTAATATAAGTGCATTAGCAAGATGTTCTAAAGATTATGCACCTCATTTTCTAATATATTATATTAACGATTATAATATAAGTGCATTAGCAAGATGTTCTAAAGATTATGCACCTCATTTTCTAAAGAAATATACTGAAAACCAACCCAAGTAGTATAATCTAATGATCTCACCTTTGTATCTCAGCAAACAAACAAATATATATATATATATATATATATATATATTTATATATATATATTTGGATTTCTTGAATCGTCTTTGTTTAGTAGATGGCCTATGAACAATAAATTGCAAAGAAAAATAAATAATAGCTCGAATATATTTAAATCCTTGACAAATGTAATGTTCCTCACGTATTGCTCTCTCCTTATTTGAACATCAACCAATGTTCAACCATTCAACCATGAGTTGAAATATGACTACCCACCGACAGCCTAAACACCACACACCAACATTACCTTCCAACCTAATCCCTCAAGTAAACCTGGAAAGCAAATGGAACGGCGTTGTCACCGCTGCCCACGATGAAGGTGTGTCGCCCCGACGGCACCGCAACGTAAGCCGAGTCCGTCACGATGCTCAAGCTCTTGCACGAGCTAAGACTAAAGGTCACGTTGCTGCTCTTCCCGGCTTCCACCAACACTCTTTGGAAGCCCACCACCTGCTTGATCGGAGCACCGAGGATGCCGTCCGGGGCCTGCGAGTACAGGATCACGGCGTCGGAGCCGTCCAAGTTTCCCGTGTTCTTCACCTCGACGGTCACGCTGATGTCGTCGGCGCAGTCGAGGTCTTCGACGCGAGCGGCATGGCAAGGCGGCACGTAGGCCGACTGGTTGTAGCGAAGCAGCGTGCAGTGGCTGTTGGGCGCCAGCTTCTTGTCGACGTACCTCTGGGTTGAGACCACGGAGTAGCTGAAAGTGGTGTAGCTCAGGCCGTATCCGAATGGGTATATAGTGGTGCCGTTGTAGAACTTGTAAGTCCTTCCGGGGTAGCCAAGTTCGTCGACCGGGCGAAGCTTCATCGACGTCATCGGCAGCCGGAGCAGGTATTCCGGCGTGTACCATGTCAGCGGAAGCCTTCCTCCTGTATCAATGCAAATCTATGAGTTCCTATGCTCAAGGTGTGATAGAAAACAGCATACTGAATCCTACCAGGATTGTATGATCCGTAGAGCACGTCGGCTAAGGCATCACCGCCTTTCTCGCCGGGATAACCAGCCCACACGATGGCGCTGATCTTGTCAGAGACATCGAACTCGGTAACGTTGACGCCGCCGGCCGAGAAGATGACGAGAACGACAGGGCCCTTCGAGGCATCTGCAACTTGTCTGATAAGCTGGTTTTGATAGCCTGGCAACTCGAGGTCGGTTCGATCGTGGTCTTCTCTCTCGATGTCAAGGTTAAGGCCTGCAACGATGACGGTAGCGTCTGCGTTCCTCGCACTCCTCACCGCAGGGAATATGAAGGTCTCATTCTGGCAGCGGACGTCGGCGCAGCCGATCTTGTGATCGACGCTGGCATACCTTCGGAGGCCGTCGACAGCTGTGACATACTTGCATGGAACGCCTTAAAAAAAGACAACACAACGAGGCCATCAATTAGCTGCGGCTTTTACACGTTAAGGAGCAGATCAAAGCGAAGCAGAAGAACCTGCGTAGTTCCCAATCTGAACAGAGTTGTCTGCAGAGTTGGGCCCGACAACGGCGATGTTCTTGTGCCTCTTGGTGCTCAGAGGCAGAGCACCATTGGAATTCTTAAGCAAAACGATCCCTTGCCGAGCTGCGTCGGTCGCCAAATCGAGATGCTGCTTCGAGCAGACATCAGAGACAGTCAACTTATCATACGCAGGTTGGCCATCAAAAAATCCAAGCCTCAAGAGGACAACGTAGTTATTGATCAAAGCCTGATCAAGTTCGCTTTGTTTGACCAGTCCTCTGACCGTAGCTGACTCGAGATACTTGGTGTAAGTATCACCACAATCCAAATCCAATCCTGCATTAACAAAAGATGCGTCCATTTATCCCAAAATGATTAGATATGGCATCTTCTTTCAGAGGATTTACCTGCTCTAAGGACTTGGGCAACAGCATCCTCTGGTGTGTCGTCTAAGAACTTTTGAGTGTTGAGAAGCACATCAATCGAATCACAGTCAGAAACTATGTACCTGAAGTAAAATGTAGATCATATTGACAACTAAATGTAGAGAAACACTAATCTTTATATAAAGAATACCCGTGAAGTTCCCAGTCGTTTCTAATGGTTCCCCTCAACAGCCTTGCGTCGACACAAGTCGGAATGGCATTGACTTGATTATATGAGCACATCACACTGCTAACATCGCCCTCCTTAACGCACATCTCGAATGGGCGAAGGAACGTCTCCACCATATCTTGCTCAGTTACCTTCATACGATCAATGATCACATAAATGAAGAAAGTAAATAGAACTACCGAATTAAGTGGTACCATCGAAGCTTACATTGGCATTGAAATGGACGCGATCGACCACAGCACTGCCGGTAGTAGCCCAGTTGTCGAGATCGTAAGCAGCGTAGTGTTTGCAGCAGGCGGAGACTTTGAGAGGCCTGGTGTTGGGATCCTCGGCAGTTTCCTGGCCAACCACATCTTGCATGCCGCGCACGAAGTTTACAGCGTAACGCCCGACGATGAATGGATCCTCACCAGGTGTTTCTAAGATTCTTCCCCATCTCGGATCCCTGACGACGTTGATGTTAGGGCTCCAAAAGGTCAACCCTGCCATCCCTGCATTGTGCATGGCTCGAGCCTCCGTGGAAATAGTCTGCAAGATAACGTGCATTGTCCTGTAGCTTGCTACGTGCTTTCCTCATCATGTTCGATTGATGTCAGTGACAGTATCTTTCGTGTTCGTACCTGACCAATAGCCTTCCACAATTGTTCGTTAAATGCGGCGGCGGACGTGATCGGAAGTGGGAAGCTGGTGGCGCCGGGGACGTTCTTGCCAAACCTGGAGCCCCCGCCGAAGTTCGAGACGCCGTGAAGCGCCTCGGACCACCAGTTGTAGCGGGGGAGTCCGAGGCGCTGCACGTCGGCGTTCTGGTTCCCCAGAAGCGTCACCTTCTCCTGGAGCGTCAGGCTGTCGACCAGGTTCTTCGCCCTGGCACGGTAAGGCAGCGACTTGTCGCAGAAGGCGAACTTGGCAACGCTGAGGTTGAGCTTCTTGTAGCGGTTGGGGTCGCAGACATGCTTGAAGTCGTAGGGGGGAGGGAAGTCGTCAGCGTAAGAGACAGCGGCGATCGTTGCGGCCACTGAGAGGAAGAGAAGGATGGACAGAGGAGAACAAGGAGCCATGGATCTTAATTCCTTGCACAAGAAAGAAGAAGAGATGAGAAGGGAGAAATGCTTCGAGTGATTCATATAGCAAGGGAGGGTGAGAAGGAAGATTGTGAAGAACTCTGTTTAGCTTTGGATAAAAGCGAAGTTTATCTTAATCTATCTCAACAGTAGCAGTAGATAAGATTTGATTATAATTCATAATGAAACCCTAGAAAAGGAATAAGATGTTCACGTAGCAGTTGCATGTAGCATTACGAGATCTATCTTAACCGCCAACGACAGATCCATGCAGATCTTAATTTGGATCGATCTTAACCGCCAAGGCCTATGACAATTTGGATCTCTCTTATGGCACAGATTATAATTATAATGGTGTTTGAGTAAATAATTATTGATAGATTTTCTACGTATAGAGACCATTGGCTTAAGCATTGGTAAGGCCATAATTTGTTTATGATGTAAGCGTGTTGATGCTGTCTCGATATCCTTGATCGTAGAGTCGTCATGACTCAAACTCATCCAAGTGGCAATCGAGGGGTCATTGGAAGAGATTTGAGTAGGGAGCGTATCCGATTAATACAATTCCAAGATGTTGCCTATTCGTCGAAGATAAATTTGATATCATCTCAAAGTGCGCTTTAGCCTCATCGAAATCTCTACACAAGTGATCAAAATTGGAGACTGTTTCCGATCCGACTCCTTTGATGATAAAATCATTTGGGAGTAAAAATAATAGAGACACTTGTCCCTTTAGGTTTTGGGGTTGGGTTTTATATTGATCGACCGATGAAAGATTGTTTGCATAGGTGACTAGTAAAAAGGGAAGAAAGAAGGAATGAGTCTTGTTGTTGAAGATTAAGAAAGAAGGACCGTGCTCTTATCGTTGACTACATGAGACGGCACAAGTTCTTTCACGCTCATCACCGCCCAAGAGACGGTCTGACCACCGGATAAGTAAACAGTGACTACGTTATGATCTTTTTTGAAGTCTGAGTTTCCAAGATAGTTGGAATCATCATTGGGAGGACTAATCCATCATCAGTATCTCGCTCTGCGTCAATTATATTGAATACAAATATTATATTGTATTCAAAATTAAGTCTAAATACTTAATTATATTGCAATACACCAAACCCAACAAAATTTAATATGCAACCACCAGCAGCCAACCGAACGAGTCCCTCAACTTGTATACGCTCAGCGCGAATTACAAGCTTAATCAAACTATATAACCGAGGCTTCAATGCATCGATGCTTTGAGGTTCCATAAATCACAAGTAGCTGCTGATGATCGAGTGAAAACAATATCTTAGCACAAACACCAACCAAAGAGGTGTTGAAAGATGATCTCCACGATGGGGAATACTCAACGAGTCCATCGAATCAAAAGCTACATACTTCCCTTGCAGAGTAGAGAGAGAGAGAGAGAGAGAGAGAGAGAGAGAGAGAGAGAGAGAGAGAGAGAAACAAAAGCTGAGCTACTCGAATATCCAACTTCAGATTCAGACTTCTTGTACGCTCAAACCTGCAACATCAAATAAACCCCAGATCACCATCATTGTACTACTATCAAAGCTAAGCTAATGTTACTTGCCAGTATTTAGACTCTTTGCAGCTGTTCATGTCAAAAGTTCTTTGCAGCTCAGCATAGAAAATATCAGTTAAGTGGTTTCCTTGTATCGAAAATTTATGGTCCTTTCGAATGCGCATCACGTCGAAGCAAAGATTTCCAGCAACAGCAGCGACAACATTCGATTCATATGCAGCATAGGTTTCAGCTAATGATATCATCAAGATGAACACTACTGTCTCTCATCAGGAGCAATTCACATTATCGTCATGCATGCAAACCCCAGAGAGACGCTGGAAATCTAGCCATAGGTGCTCATCAATCGATCAACCAGCAACATAGCAGAGGTGCCCATCTTGATGTTACTTACTTAGTAGCTCTATTCTTTATAGCAACGAAAGATATCAGCAATGACAACTTCAATAAGCAAGATCACCTAAAGAATGTAGTGTTCATAGCATGATTCCAACCTCTCTTTACATTTTGAGACCATGGCAATATCAATCATAACAAGCAAGCAAGCAAATGAAGGCAGCAAAATTAACCTGGGGGAAGAGATTGCTTCAACTTGGTTGCCTTCTCAGAGTCGAACACGCAAAGGGTGTAGAGGTACTTGGCGCAGCGGACCTTGAACTTCACCACGTCCCTGCTCCTCTTTATCTTCACCGATCGGGCGTCTTTCCTTCTCGCCGTGAGAAGGAAATCCTTGATCTCATGAGTCTGCTTAGGCTGCAAATAGCCAACGCCATATCGATACGTCAAACATGTGTAGAAACACGAGCAACGGAGAAAAGAGAATCAGAACTTTAAGCAACTCAGAACAATTTCTTCCATGAGTGGCTGCACATCACAATCCAAAGAAGAACTTCCACTGGAAAACACTAGAGTGAATTAATCCTACATCTTCTAAGCAGCCATATACCAACTAAGGTTACGAATCGAAATCCTAAACCGCAGCATAAGAAGAGTCTAAAATCAAACCGCCACCGTACATCATTTGATTCGATAAACATATGAACAAAACGGATCGAAAAGAAAGATACCATCTCGAATGGTTTTAACGGCAAAGACGGCCGCCGCTCCCAACCGTAATTTCCCAAAAGTTCAAGCGATGTTACGTAAATGCCCGTAATAAAGCTGCATAATTGCCATTTTTAATCAGGCCCACTACCAATAGATTTGGTGGTTTGGGTCAAGTCTACGTTCAATTGTGGACCCAAATTTGGGCGTAAAACCCAATAATGAATGAACCATAGTTATAAAAAAAAACCATTAGGGCGAAGGTTAACCACAAATATTGATCCGATAGTGGAGCAGTAGGTCGGTCCACTTATCCAAGTTTGTTCCGCAGCTCTCACTTACTAAAAGATTGGAAGTTGAAAATGTTCTCTAAAAAAATCTTAAATAAGGATGTTAATTATCTTAGTTAGTAAAGACTTTGATGTTGATGATAATATCTAATCGGATCTCTTCTTGCCATTTAGATATTAAAAAAATCTGATAAAATTCATGTGACATTTCTATTTATATTGCGTGAAGGATCACTTGGAAAGTAGATGGATCAAGGTTAGTGGTCACTTGGAATTTCTCTCTCTCTCTCTCTCTCTCTCTCTCTCTCTCTCTCTCTCTCTCTCTCAAGGGTATGAATAATATTTTTAACTCTATCACAATCCAAATTTAAAACCCAAGATAAAAAATTTGATTACCTCAAAAAATATTTAATTTGCATTCACACACTATAAAATATGTATAGTTTATAATTATTCAATATATCACTTGATAGCTTTATAAAATCCAAAGTTAACTTAAAAATTATTAACAATCATTTATGAACTCACAAGGTTAAAAAAAAATCATAATTATAAAATCAATCATTTACCACATGTTCATATTAACATAAAAATTTTATATTTAATATTCTAAGCTATCAAAACATAAGAGGTCTTTTAATATTTATAACAACTTAGATTCTTGAATAATATTACAAGCAAAGTATTCTTTTACAATAATATTATGTTAAATTATCAAAAAATTACCATGATCTTCTAGCATTCAATTACAAACCGAGCATAAGTGTGAGTGATAAGCTAATTTAAAAAAAATTATATAGCAATTAAGTACACTATAAAGCTCATCATATATATCATTTCATTAAATTCATACTTAATAAAGGAGCAAAGAACAACAAATAAGTAAATCAAAATCAAAATACAAGACAACAAGCTCAAGAGTAGAGTTATATCTACTATTTCATTTGATTCATTCGTAACAATGGAGTAAAAAGTACTATAGGAGCATATTAAGAATAAATACAAATCATCAAGTGTTATATTTAATAATTCATTTAATTTATTCATATAAAAAAAGTATATAGTAACACATGAGTATATTTTTTAAAATCATATCGAAAGAACATAGATGATAAAGTGGGATCATAACATAATATTATCCACTCATTTTTGGATGATCATTAATATTAGTCCCAAGCTAGCAAGAGCATGCACATGTAAAGCAATATCAATCTAATATGAACGTTTGCACAATTAAATCAAATATAACAAGAATCAATGATAAGAAATAAAAAAATTTAAAGCAGCATCATGAGGGTCATTTAAGAGAGGAGTTTTAGCTAAAATTAAGTTCCAAAAGTAGAAGTAAAAATTAATAAATTTGAAAATCAATTTGTTTTAGTAGAATATGTAAGGTAAGTTGCATTGGAAATTCAGATATACAATTATGCTTTAATATATTCAAGTAAGATATGATATATGAATTTAATTTTAAATAAAATAAGTTTTATATAAATTGAAGTTGTCTGTAGAAAGTCACAAACAATTGAATACAGATAGGTCAAAATCATTTTGTCTCTGTTTAGTAAAATTAAAGGAATCAATTGAAATAAATATTTGGATAAGTATTTATACTTCTAATCTTCAAAGATATGAAAGGGAAGATCCAAGAGTGTAGTTTTTGATAAAAGACATTTTGCTTAATTTAGAGTTTTGTACATAATATTATAATTAAAATAAATAGATAGGTTAGGTAATTTTATCTCTATTTGATAGAATTCAAGAGATCAATTAAAGTAAATGTTTGGATAAAAAATTATACTTAAATTCATTCAAAAAAGATATGAGAGAAAGAATTAAGAGTCTAATTTTCAATAAAATAAATTTTGCTCAAATCAAAGTTTTGTATAGAATATGACAGTCACAATAAGATAGATAGATCAGGATTCTCATAAATTCTAGAATAGTAAGTTTGATACAATTAGAAATGACAAAGCTTTACAAATTACTCATATCAAGAAAGAAAAAACTCATATATAACAACACTACTTCTTCCTCTTCTCCAGTAATTCTTCTCTTCTTTTCTCTAGTGTAAGGTAAATGACAATAAGGTTTTAATTTGATATTTTTTTTCTTTTTCCCCTAATTACTTATGTTTAGATAATATAAAATATTATAATATGACAAGCATGGAATAAAATGACATAGTTATCAACAACGCAACAGGTATAGGTGGTACCCTAGTTTTGTTGGCTAGTGATATATGTCATTCATTTTTAAAATTTTTTATTAGCTTAATATAAATTTTTTTATAAATTATATTCATATTTTAGGATTCATAATATCACTAAGCTTCCACTATAAAAATATTTAATATAAAAATTATTAAACAAAATTTTATATTAAAATAATTAAAAATCATGGATATAATAAATAATTTAAAAATAAAGGATATTACACTCTCTCCTCTTAAAAAAAAAAATTAGTCTTTTAAATTATTATATTTCAATCAAGAAAAAGGAGATGAGTTTTCTTCATTTTCTATTCTAGCTCCCAAGTAATCTCTTGTATAGAATAATGCTTCTATACTACTTTAACTATAGAGTGACCAAACTTTTTTAGGGTATTTTTTTTCTTATCTCACATCCACAATGCATTCCATGATGCTCAAATATAAGGTAATTGATGCTTGCATTGATGTTTTGAATTTGGAAGAATCAGATGAAATATGATAGGTGAAATGAACGTCTATAAAGGGGTCTTAATCTATAAAGGTATCCTAATCACAAGTAGTTATATACATTCCCTGTAAAGCCATCAACTAATACCGATTATAATCGTAACAATGCATCAAACCCTAATATTTTATCATGATAAGATAACAAGTAAATTTTCATTTCTTATTTCTTCAAATGCATGAAACATCATATATTCAATATGTTTCCTCAATTGAATATTCAGAATACAAAAAACTAAAATATCATATTTTCAAGATGTTTCTTAAATTGAATGTTCTTGAAAATATAGAAATAGACTTATAGTACTGAAAGAAAAGTTAAAAAATTGAATGTTCTAAAACTTATGAATTAATTATGTCATTTGAAAAGGAAAATAAATTCTTAAGATAAGGTGTTGTTAAATTTGAAGCTAGAAATATTTTTTCTATAGCATTCTACCTATACAAGTTCAAACTTTTAGAAGACAAGCAACATCAGATATGGCACGGCTAAAATTATTAAAAGATCCAAAAAGTATAATAACTAATTATAAATTAATATATGACATTCAATTAAATTAAATCAATTAAGACTTAATATATGATACTTAGTTGGTCATGAGAGTCATTTAGTTGAGAAATGACATTGTGTCACTTAAATATAATGACATGTATACACTTAGGCTCATCATATAAGTGATGATGTGATGTTATGAAAACATATTTCAATAGTATAATATTTAAATATGAGCATTATGGATAACAAGAATAGTCATTGTTGATACTTAGAAAGTCTTCTCTACGCATATATTCACATCTAAGTATCTTAAACTCTTATCACGAGGCTAGTTTTTGAGTTCTCTACTAAATTAAGCATCGAAGATACCTTCCTTGGCATGTCCTTAGTATAGTTTTATAGGAATCTTTGACCCAAGAGGGGTTTAGTCACAAGTTGATAAGATATAAAGAGTTTATTAGCTCAAATGCTTTTAGATTATCATCGATTGGCTATAGAACGAGGGTCAAATAAAAATATTATTTAGGAGATATATCCAAAGCACTATAATCGACCTCGGGTCCAACATACTATCAGGCCCATGAATAGGAACACCAAAGCCTAGTTAGCCTCCACCTCCTTGGTATCAACTCTAATAAGATTATTGGTACTATCTTTGGACTTACCCAACAAATACAAGCTGTAAACTAATAGTATTAATGGGAGGTAAACTATTTGACCATTGTCCCCCTCATGCCTCAACATTAGCTAACACTAAGCCATCACACACTCTAGATCGACCCCTCTAATTGGAAACTCTAATTTATTATAATTGTAGACTCAATCATAGATTAACGATTCAAGTCGATTACCCTAATGCTCACATGTATATTATGCATTTGACACCTATTGTATATATAGTTCAACTCGACATGTCCAAATATCCTTATGGTCTCATGTATTAAACTCTCTTTATATAAATGATTTAAATTAATATGTCCTGATACCCTTATGCCTTTTATGCATTAGACACTCACTATATGATCGGTTCAAGTCGACACACACTAAAGTACTTGTGCATCTCATGTGTCAACTCCCTATATGTGGGTGGTTGTTACGCTTAGAAAGTCTTGCATGTCTCACATGTATAACTCTCCTTAGTGGGCTATTGAAGTTTTTATACCCAAACACTTGCATACTCTTTTATGTGTTTGACTTTCCTTACCCAGGTAACAAGTTGATACACTTAAACACCCATATGCACCTTATGTGTCAAACTCCTCTTACTCGAGTAATAATTCAGTTTGCCTTGATGCTCTTGCATGTCTTGTGTATTCTAATATCCTATACGAGTGATCTAAATTAACACATTCACATGCCCTTATATATCTCATGCATCTAACTCCTCCTATATGAATGGTTTAAGTCGCTTGCACATATCTTGCATATAACTAATGTAGGCAATTCTAGTTGGCATGTCCCAATATTCTCATATGTCTTATGCATATGATGCCTTCTATGCAAGTTATTCAAATCAACTTGCTCTATATTGCATGTGTTCAACTTTCATTACATGACAATTCAAGTTGGCACATTCTGATGCTGTCATGTATTCCATTAGTTTGAGTCCCCTTATGTGGGCAGTTCAAGTGAGCCTACCTGACGCCCTCATGTATCTGATGTGTCAACACTTGCTACATTGATTGTACAAGTTGGCATGCTACAATATCATCATGCATCTCATGTGTATAACACTCTTACATAAGTGGTTTAATTACATATGCTCTAACATCCTTGAGCATATCATCTATTCGGTTACCTATGCAAGCAGTTCTAGCTAGTACACCTACATGTCCTTGTGTGTCTTATCAATCCAACTCCTCCTAAGTGGGCGATTCAAATCAAGACACCTAGATATTATCACATTTCTCATATATTACATGTCTTATGTGTCTTCTTCCCCTTACTTGCGCGATTCAAGTCGATATGCCCCAACATTCTTGTGCATTTTATATGTCTAACTCCCCTACAAAAGTGGTTAAAGTCCGCATAAACTCATAACCTTGCACATCTCATACATCTAACTTACTCAACATAAATTGTTCTCACACATCTTATGTATTTGGCTCTCTTATATGAGCAATTCAAGCTTTCACATCCATTAGCTCTAATGCATCTCATACATCTGACTCTCTTATAAGAGTGTTTTAAGTTGGCATATTCTTATGCCTTATGTGTCTCATGTATTCGGCTCGTTTTATGCAACCAGTTCAAGTTAACACACTTAAATTCCCTCACTTGTCTTATGTATCAAATACTACCTATGTGGATATTTTAAATCAGTATGTTTGGATGCTTCTAAGTATTTACATGTTTCATGCACCTTACATGGGCTAAAAATACAAACATTACTTAACTATTTTTTTGGTACAAATAATAGTTGTTAAGTTCTTGAGTTAGATATTATGCTCTAGCATATACGAGCCCTTTATCTAAAGTACAATATAGTCAAATAATATGACTAAATTTGATAGTCAATCAAAATTTAGACACATCGGCTAGTCAAACCAAAGGTGACTAGTTAAGACTCAACATGTGATGTGTAGTTGGGCATGAGGGCTATGTGGTCAAGCAATGACATGATGTCACCTAGACATGATGATATAGTATCATCAAGACCCATATATTGTGATGAGGTGATACAATGCGAGCACGCTCTATCAGGACATTTAAAAGTGAACATTCTCTATGGGTAATAGGAACATGGATGTTGGTATCCCAATTTAAGGCACACAAAAAGGAGATCTTTTCAAATATATATTCATTCTGAAGTTCTCTATTAGCTTAAGCATCATAAAGTTTTATTAGGTACACCTCTTATATAGTTTTTCTTGATTTTTCGATTCAAGAGGGTTATGCTCTTAAGCAAATAAGATATAAAGTACTAAAAAAAACAACTATAGCAGAATAATTCTTTTTCCCTTTTTATGTATTAAAATGATTCCTCATTAAAATATCAACTTTTTACCAAAAACAAATATTAATCAGAGCATCATAAATAGTAGAACAATGAATCAATCATAAAGTGAGACACTGAATTTTTTACGTGAAAAACCCAATGCGAAAAAAATCATAAGATCATAGTCTATTTCAAACTTCCACTATCATCAATAATACAATAGGTCTTTTCCAGAATAACTAGATTATCACAATAACATCAAGAACATATATCTTGGCTCAATAATAACATATCATCATCACCAAAGATGGATTTTATAAAAGAAAAATTTTAGATCTCACCAAGTGGGTATTGAAAAATCTGAGGTAACATCATATACACAATGGAAGAATAGAAATTAAAATATTAGAATTCTAGCAAAAAAAAGGTTTCTTATCGTCATACAAAATTTAGTGCACAAAAACCCACGAAACTGAAAAACTGCACGTAAGAGAATTACCTAGGTAGATCGTATATCTCTAAATTCTTATAGATCTATAGGATTAGATAAAGGAGTTCAAATGCCCTCATTTCCAGTGGTGATCCATATGATAGGGGCTACAAAGACGCTCCTCAAATCACTGCTCAAAACTCGAACTCGTGCGCACCACACAATCAAGAAGGGCCTGCCCCTTCTTGCTATCCACACACCCCAAATAGAGGCTGTAGTATGAGTAGAAGAGGGAAAGAGAGGAGAATATGAGGTGGCAGCCAAAAAGAACCTAGTCTATAGCCTTTTGGTTCCCTTATATTTATAGATGCCCATTGTTAATTTAACCCTAATGATTCCTACCATATTGGGTATTGGATCTCCATTGAACTATCCAAGCATCTTAAATTAGTGGGTATCTACCCAATAATCTTTTATTAACTCTTATTGGATCTCATCCATAGGATCCAATAATTCAGGGGTTTATTGGATATCCAATAAGATATGGGTTCCAATGTATATTTTATATATGAACCTCTACTCATCTCAACACTTACCATATGTGTGTGACCCTCTAGGCCCAATATCGAGTTGGCCATGAGTAATACCTGTAAGAACTCATAACTCAGTGAATTATTATCTCTATAATAATTTACTTGATTCGTCGACTATGGACATACTAGACTACTATGTCATAGTTTCCAAACGATATAGGGGAATCCAATCCATTGGACCTGTCTATTCTCAATTACCATGTATCTATAGTCCCTCATCCATCTAATACCCTAGAGATCATATATCAGGTATGGTGCTGTCAGGCCCATACAGTTTCTACTCAAGTCTCGCTCTAATCGTATTCTCCCGGGGAACTCTTTCTCTCTCAATCCAAATAACCCTAGCTAGGTATTTGTCTGAGTAAGAACATATTGAATATTTCTCTCATGACACCAAGAGCGGATGATCCTCTATTGATACTCAATAGCCCTCGTAAGGTTGATTATCACTCCCGATAACCAATTGTACTAGATCTAAAACTTTTAGGCCTATAAGTCCGGTATCAAAGAGTGGAGTACTTATGCTCCTCATCATTATTGTTTCAAGTCTAAAGACTAGATACACTATTGAGACTATAAAATCGTTATATGACAATAAGACATCATCAATCATCTAGCATTCCGTGAGTGGATCAATTAGTAAACTCATTCTCCAATGAGCACTTGCACTATATCTCTAGTGTCCCCACACGAGCAGCTATGAGACTAGCTACCTCCATCATATGGATAGGTATATAGTATATCATTCTATCCGGTTATCTCGATGTACCTCTCGAGTAACCTATGACTAGGATTATTTAATATTTATATTTATAGGCGAATCAGTTTCATTATCGTAATCTCATCACGATCCGATTCCCATTATACAGATCCATGGACATCACAATATTTATTAATATAATAAATAATATAAAATGATAAAATATCAAATAATATAATAAGCAAAAAGAGTGTATATCATGTTACACGTAATATCACTCACGTGATTGGCTTCCATGGCACCTTCGACTAGTAGTGGATATAACAAAAAAAGTATCTTAGAGATAATACACTAGATCGGTACTATTAAAATTATAGAGCTTATTGAAAGGATTCTTCACATAAAGTTTGGGCCAAAACTAACGAATTTAGCCGCTTGATCGTCTTGCAAAAGCATTAAAACCTAACTTTCTCTCCCCTCTTCTCTCTTTATTCTTTTTTTGCACAGCCAGTATTTCCACTATTTGCACACCTCTCTCTCACGCACGTCTCCACTTCCCTTTTTTTTTAATAAATTAGATTTGGATTTAATACCATTTTTGTCCAATCCAAGTCCACCTATGAGTTAGACCCAACAATTCTTCCCCTCCAGCTCATATGGTGGACTTTACTAAGTTCGCTCTTCACCTACATACTTCAAATTTCTCCTTAGGCAAAAACTTTGTTAATGTGTTTGATCTATTCTCATTGGTATGTACCTTTTCCAAGTGTAATTCTTTCATCTCAAGCACATCACGAATCTAGTGATATCTTATATCAATATGCTTGGATTTAAAATGATATGTTGAGTTTTTAGAGAGGTGAATGACACTCTGACTGTCATAGTAAATAGTATATCCTTCCTGTTTTAAGCCCAATTTCTATAAAAAATTTTTCATCCACAAAGCTTTCTTGCATGCTTAAGTAGTTACTATGTATTCTGCTTCTATGGTTAATAGAGTAACACAATTCTGTAACTTAGACTACCAAAAGACTACTCCCCATGTAAACGTCATCAAAAGCCTTGAAGTGGACTTCTTGAAATCAGTATTACCTGTTATGTCTGTATATATGTACCCCTATAGAACAGGTTCACCATTGCCAAAATATAAATACAAATTGGAAGTACCTTTAGATATCTTAATATCAATTTTACTACTACCAAATATTTCTTACCAAGGTTAGAGAGAAATCAATTGACAACTCCAATTGGATGAGCTATATCTGACCTAGTACAAATCATACCATACATTAAACTGCATATCATAGATGAGTAAGGCACTTTAGATATTTCTTTTTTTTTCTTTCTCACTTGTAGGACATTGTTTAGAACTAGGCTTGAAATGACTTACAAGTAAAGAACAAACTACTTTAGCTTTACTCATGTTGAATCTTTCAAGAACTTTTCAATATAGGTGTTCTAAGATAGTCAAATCTTCCTATTCTTTATATCATAAAGAATCTTCATTCTAAGTATTTGTTTTACCGATCCTAAGTCTTTCATAGCAAAAAACTTAGCTCTCTTTTAAGATTCTCAATTTTATCATCATTATATCTAACAATCAACATATCATCAATATATAGTAGGAGAATAATGAAATCATTATTTGAAAACTTCTTTGTAACACATAATAATTAGATGTGGTTCTATGGTACTATTGGCTCATCATAAAAGGAATTAAGCTTCTTATATCATTGTCTAAGTGCTTATTTGAGTCAATATAAACTTTTCCTAAGCTTACATGCTAGATTTTCTTTTTTCCTTTACTTTGAAACCATCTGGTTACTCCATGTAAATTTTTTCTTCTAAGTCATTATAAAGAAATGTAGTTTTCATATCAAGTTGCTCAACTTCTTAGTTTAAGTGGGCAGCCAAACCAAAAACATCTCGGATAGAGAATATTTTTACCATAGAAGAAAATATTTCTTCAAAATCAATATTTTTCTTCTGATTGAATCCTTTTACAACTAGTCATATCTTGTATCTTTGTTATGAATTATTATTTTCAGTCTTTAATTTATAAACCCATTTATTCTTGAGAGATTTCTTCCTTTTAGGCAACTTTACTAAGTCATAGGTATGGTTCTCAAGCAAAGATCTCATCTCTTCTTGCATGACTTTAACCCACTCATTTTTATGCTCATGTAGAATAGCTTCTCAGTAAATTTCTGGCTCTCCCCCACCAGTAAGCATAACATACTCATGTGGAGGATATCTTATAGATAGTTGCCGCTCGCTTGTTAATTTTCTCAATGGAATCTCAACTAGTGATATAGGTGCTTACTCAGATTGTTTGGCTTCTTAATATTGTCATAATTATTAAATAATTGGTAATCAAGCAACACAACATCTCTGCTTCTAATAATCTTCTTATTCAATATATCCCATAATCTATACCCAAACTCTTCATGACTATACGCCAAGAAAATATATGCTTTTGTCTTATTATTAAGCTTGGACCTCTCATCTTTAGGAATATGAATAAATGCTTTGCACCTAAAGACTCTCATGTGATCATAAGAAATATCTTTTCTTTCTTATACTCTCTCGAGAACATCACCTTTTAGAGGAACTGACGAAGAAAGATTTATTAGATAAACTATAGTTCTCGTAACCTCTCCTCAAAAGAACTTAGGTAACTTGACATAGGAAAGTATACACCTAATCCTTTCTTCAATGGTTCTGTTCATCCTTTCTGCTACACCATTTTGCTAGAGAGTTTTAGAAATTATTTTCTTAAGCTTGATACCATGAAACTTACAATAATTCTCAAAAGGGCCCTTGTACTCACTATTATTATATGCTCGAACATACATTAGCTTTTTATTAGTTTTTCTTTCAACGGTGACATGAAACTCTTTACAAACATTGAGTACCTAGCATTTAGATTTCAAAGCAAAAGCTCAAACTTTTCTAGAATGATCATAAATGAAAGTAACATAATAAAGAGCATATCCAAGAGTTCTAGTTTGCATAGTACATACATTAGTGTGAATCAAATCAATAACATTTGATCTTTTAGATGACAGATATGTATAAAAGGTATCTCTATATGTTTTTCCAACTAAGCAATGATCATAAGATTTAAGAGATATACCTTGTAACTCCGGTAAACATTATTTTCTAGTAAGAGTTTGAAGTCTCTTCTCGTTGATAGGACCAAGCCTCTTATGCTAAAGATATTTGCTTTCACCCTCTTGTATAAATTTCTCTTGCTTTATCTTTCACCCTCTTGTATAATTAGAGAACATTTAGTGAGTTTTTATTTACTTCACTAAAATAGTGTGTAAATTCCTCATCATCAAATCTATCTGTAGATATCAAGTTAAGATGAATATCTGGAACACGTCTAATATCTTTAAGTATCAATTTGTTCATAATACTAGTCTCCAAGTAAATATCTCCAATACCCACAATCTTAGATGTACCACCCTATTTTGATATTGCCAAAATCACCAGTAGTGTAAAATCTGAAGAAATCACCATAATAATTAATATAGAATGAAGCACCAGAGTTAATTACCTAATTACTGTCCTCAGCTGCAAGACCTTCAACAGCAACTATATTGGTCTCTTTCTCATTTTTTTTCTTTTATTCTATCCTTACTTCCAAAACCTACACTCTTTCTTCATGTGACCTGTCTTATTGTAGTGAAAATATTTAAAATATCTTCTAGACTTGGATCTTCTTCTATAACTATGTGGATTTTTACTATGACTTCTTCTACGTATTTCTTGTTTTTGCAATAACAAATGTTAGGAAATCTTGGGGGCGACATCACATACACAACGGAAGAATAGAAAATAAAATCCCTAATTTCCCAAAAAGATGTTCATCATCGTGCGAAGATTGGTGCACAAAATCCACAAAATAGAAAACTACGTATAGTAGAGATTGTGTTACCTAGGGAGATCGTATATCCCTGTTTCCCTGTAGATCTCTAGGAGAGGGTGAGGAGGTCAAGTGCCCTCCTCTCTTGCGGTGATCCACATAGTAGGGTTATGACGACGCTCCTCAAAACTCCAAGCCTGCTCTGAGGTGGAGAGGGGGAGGAGAATAAGAGAGGCAAGCAAAGGCTCTAACCTATGAACTACTGAATCCCTCCTATTTATAGAGGTCCTCTATCAACTTAACCCTAATGGATCCTCTCATATTGGGTATTGGATCTCCATCCAACTACCCAAGCCTCCTAGATTGGTGAATCTCTATCCAATAATCTCTGATGGGCTCTTATTGGATCTTATCCATAGGATCCAATAATTTAGGGGCTTATTGGATATCTAATAAGATAGGGGCTCCGACGGATATCTCATATCTGAACCTCTACTCATTGCAATGTCTACCATATATGTGTGACCCTCTAGGCCCAATATCGAGCTGGCCGTGAGTCATACCTGTTAGAACTCCTTTTGGCTTAGTGAATTAGTATCTCGATAATAATTCACTCGACTCATTGATTGTGAACGTACTAGGCTACTACGCCGTAGTCCCCAGATGATACAGGGGAATCCAATCCATTGGACCTATTTGTCTTCAATTATCATGTACCTATAATCCCTTATCTATCTAATATCTCAAATATCGTATATTGGGAATGATACTATCAGACCCATAAAGTTTCTACTCGAGTTTCACTCTAATCGAATTCTCCTGGAGAACTCTTTCTCTCTCAATCCGAATGACCCTGACTAGGGATTTGTTTGAGTAAGAACACATGAGACATTTCTCACATGATACCAAGAATGAATGATCCTCTATCGACACTTAATAGCCTTCGTAATATTGACTACCACTCCCAATTATCGGTTGTGCTGGATCTTGGACATCCAAACCTATAAGTCGGGTATAAAAGAGTGGAGTACTAATACAGGACATCCTTGGTGTCTCAAGTCTAAGGACCAGATACACCATTGGGACTACGAAATCACTGTCTTTCAATAAGGCATAATTAACCATTCAGCATTCCATAAGCGGATCAATCAGTGAACTCATTCCCCAATGAGCACATGTATTATATCCCTAGTGTCCTCATACAAGTAGCTATGAGACCAGCTACATCCATCATATAGACGAGTATATAATACATTAGTCTATCCAGTTATCTCGATATCTCTCTCGAGTAACCTATGACCAGAATTATTTAGGATTTATGTTTAAAGGTGAATCAGTTTCATTATCGTGATCTCATCACGATTCGATTCTCATTGCACAAATCCAAGGATATCATAATATATATATATATATATATATATATATATATATATATATATATATATATATATATATATATATATATATATATATATATATATATATATATGTGTGTGTGTGTGTGTGTGTGTGTGTGTGTGTGTGTGTGTGTGTGTGTGTGTGTGTGTGTGTGTGTGTGTGTGTGTGTGTGTGTGTGTGTGTGTGCAACAAGCAATATCAAGTGATAAATGCCAAAGTATAATAGGCAAAAAGATTGTGTGTCAAGTTACATATGACATCACTCACGTGATTAGCTTGCAGGGCACATATGACTAACAATCTCCCACTTAACCCAAAGCCAATCACTTATGTGTCTAATCCCTATTAGACCCCTATGACGCTTAAAGACCACTTGAGACAATGGCTTTGTAAGTGGATCTACAATGTTATCTACGGGTGTAACTCTTTCCACTACCACATCTCCTCGGGTCACGATCTCTCTGATAAGCTGGAACCTCCTTAGAACACTTCTGATGAGATCGGGTTCCCTTATTTGAGTAATTGCCTCGTAGTTATTACAATATAAGAGAATTGACTCCCTATTGCCTGGCACGACTCTCATATCTATGATGAACTTCTTCATCCAGACTCCCTCCTTTCCTGCCTTTATTGCAACAATGTACTCCACCGCTGTGGTCGAGTCAGCAGTAGTATCTTGTTTCCAGCACACTGCTCCTTCATTCAATGCAT
Source organism: Musa balbisiana (assembly GCA_004837865.1). Classification (NCBI taxonomy): domain Eukaryota; kingdom Viridiplantae; phylum Streptophyta; class Magnoliopsida; order Zingiberales; family Musaceae; genus Musa; species Musa balbisiana. The sequence continues at coordinate 19,367,957 of CM017193.1, read as the reverse complement.
ACACATACCTTGAATTTGACTTGTTATCATCGACATTGGATTGAAAACTCGAGTCTTTATAGCCTTTAACCCTAAAGCTACTACCTTCATATACTAGTAAAGGATCCTTAATCATTCTCAAGTACTTAAGGATACACTTTATTGCTTTCCAGTGCTCTAAGCCTAGATCCGCCTGATACCTGCTCGCGACACTCAGAGCATGTGCTATATTAGGCCTGGTACATAGCATGACATACATGATAAATCATATTGCTAAGGCATAGGGTATCCTATGCATGTTCGCCCTTTCTTCAAGAGTTTTTGGGGACGGACATATTCCTAGAAAGTGATATCCCATGTGTCATCAGTATGAGAGACCTCTCTTAGAATTTTTCGTACCAAACCTTTTGACAATGGAGTCTATGTACCTGGACCGGGACAAGCTAAGCATCTTCTTGGATCTATCTCTATAGATTTGAATCCCCAAGATATAGGATGTTTCCCCTAAGTCCTTCATGGAGAAATGTCCAGATAAATAAGCCTTTACTATGGATAACATTCCTACATTATTCCCAATGACCAAGATGTCATCCAAATATAACACCAAAAGGTGATAGCACTCCCACTTACCTTTCTGTACACACAAGGCTCATCTTCATTCTTAACGAAGTCATAAGATTTGATTGCCTTATCAAATCTTATGTTCTAACTTTGGGAAGCTTACTTTAGTCTATAAATGGATCTAAGCAACCTGCACACATTATCTGGGTAGTCCTTGGACACGAATCCCTCGGGTTGTATCATATACACCTCCTCCTCGAGGTTCTCATTGAGGAATACAATTTTTACATTCATCTACCAGATCTCATAATCATAGTGTGTTGTAGTAGCCAATAGAATTTAGATGGATTTTAGCATTGCTACGGGTGAGAAGGTTTCGTTATAGTCAACATATTGCCTTTGACGATACCCCTTAGCCACTAGCCTTTCTTTATAGGTCTCTACCTTTCCATCTACTCTGATCTTTTTCTTAAAGATCCACTTGCAACCGATGGGTACAATACCCTCTAGCGCATCAACTAGGTTCTAAACCTTGTCGGAGTACATGAAATCCATCTCAGAATTCATGGCTTCTTGTTACTTCCTAGAGTATATACTTATAATAGCCTCCTCGTAGGTTTGAGGATCAATATCCTCAACATCCTCTCCTCTAATATGTCCCACATATCTCTTAGGAGGATGAGATACTCTGTCGGACCTACGTAAAGTTGAAACTTGTGTATTAGGTACTTGAACAGACTTGGACTATAGAGTAGTGCTTGAGCTAGGTTCTCCAACCTCGCTTAACTCTATCATGCTCCCATTGTCTTTGCCAAGAATGTGTTCATTCTCAAGGAACATCGCTCTCTTAGCTACAAAGACCTTTTGGTCCTTGAGATGAGAGAAATAATATCCATAAGTTTTCTTGGGGTATCCCATAAACTTGCATCGCTCCGTCCTTGATTCCAACTTATCGGGGTTGTGTCTTTTAATGTGGGCAGGGCAGCCCCAAATCTTAACAACCTTAAGATAGGGCTTCTTCCCTTTTCATATCTCATATGGTGTAGACACTACCGACTTAGTTGGAACTCTCTTCACAAGGTAAGCTACAGTCTTTAGGGCATATCCCCAGAATGAGATGGGTAGGTCAGCGAAACTCATCGTGGACCATACTATGTCTAATAGCATACAATTCCTCCTTTCGGACATACAGCTGAGGTGTATAAGTAGGTGTACATTGGGATAGAATCTCATGGTCCATGAGGAACTAGGTGAACTCTGTACTCAAGTACTCACCTCCTCGATTTGATCAAAGAGTCTTGATATTCTTTTTGGTCTGGTTCTTCCATTTCATTCTTATACTCTTTGAATTTCTCAAAGGCCTCAGACTTGTACTTCATTAAGTACATGTATCCATACATTGAGAAATCATCAGTAGTAAGAGTAACCACCAATGACATGAGTTGACATGGGTCCATATACATCACTATGTATGAGTTCCAACAGCTCAGTGGCTCTCTCTCCAATTCCACAAAATGGAGAATTATCAATTTTCTATGAAGACAAGGCTCGTAAGTTGCATATGACTTATAGTCATATAAAACTAGATATTCATCATTTAGCAACTTTTGAATCTTTCCCTCGTAGATGTGACCTAGCCTACAATGCCATGGGTATGTACCATTCACCTCATCTCATTTCCTTTTAGATACACTTACATTCATGATATGTGGAGCAGTGTCTAGCATAAACAAACCATTATGTAATGTTCCTCTTGTAGATCTCCAAGGCTTTGCCAGAATATAAAACTAGATATTCATCATTTAGCAACTTTTGAATCTTTCCCTCGTAGATGTGACCTAGCCTACAATGCCATGGGTATGTACCATTCACCTCATCTCATTTCCTTTTAGATACACTTACATTCATGATATGTGGAGCAGTGTCTAGCATAAACAAACCATTATGTAATGTTCCTCTTGTAGATCTCCAAGGCTTTGCCAGAATATACAACAAATTGTAGATGTGATAAGTAATACCGGTATCCAATACCAATGCACTATCACAAAAATCTGACAATTGGAGATTGATCATGAATGTACTTGAAGCTTCTCTAAGCTTCTGTTTCGCCCTCTCTGCAAGGTACTCTTTATAGTTCCTCTTCCAGTGCCCATCTTTGCTATAGTGGAAGCACTAGCCTTTGTCTTTTGCCGGGTCTTTCTTAGCAACATTTGCTTTACTTGGTCTGCCCTTGCCCTTGCCCTTCTTAAGGGACTTTTCTGCTTTCCTTTTCTTTCTAGTCTCACCGGTATAGAGAACTGACTTCTCTTTTTTAATAGTGCTCTTTGCCTCCCTCAACATATTGAGGAGCTCTGGGAGAGTCACCTCAAGCTTGTTCATATTAAAATTCATTATGAAATGTGAAAAAGAATCTGGTAGGGATTGAAGCACAATGTCCACACACAAGTTATCCTCTAGGACCATTCCTAAACCTGTGAGTTTCTCTATCCACTCAATCATCTTTAGAACATGGTTCTGAACAGGTGACCCCTTAGTCATCCTAGCACGGAAGAGGCTCTTGGATATCTCATATTGCTGAGTCCTTTCCTATTCCTCAAACAATTTGCGGACATGTAGGAGAATGGATCTAGCACCCATCTTTTCATTTTGTCTCTATAACTCAGGAATCATAGAGCCTAACATGTAACACTGAGTAAGAGTGGAGTCATCAATATGCTTCACGTAACGAGTGATCTCATCCTTACTTACCCCTTTCTCGGGCATAGGCATAACTGTATCAAAGACGTACGCGATTTTCTTTATCGTAAGAGTAATTCTCAAGTTGCAGAGCCAATTCGTATAATTTGGACCAGTAAGGCGGTTGACATCAAGTATGTCATATAAGAGATTTAAAAGTGATATTTTCTGAAAATAAAGATGTAGTAGAAATGAATAATATGCAGATTTTACAAAAAATAAACAATCAAGATATGAACTTCTATCTTAATATGCTCCCACTATTTTACTTGCGAGTCACGCAACACCCTCAGCATGTGAAACGGAAGTTTCCGACAGACTTCTAGTGGGGATCAGGATCCAATTAATGTCTTAGTGTAATCTCGAGGGACTTGACCAATCATACTAAGCCCAAAAGGTAGGCAACTCTTGCCGATCACAACTTCTTGTGATTCTCATCCTGTTCGACCTCCAAATCACCATGGTCTCGAGGGACTCGACTAACCATGATGCTCAGTTAAATCAACACCATCGTTACAAGATGAGTTTGATTCAAAAATATACCCTTGAGGGACTCGACCAAGCATACCATGTCCTCAGGTCACCAATGACATCTCTATGTTATAGGCAAGATAGCGAATCACGATATAGGTGAGCCTCGAGGGACTTGACTAACTCAACCTATACTAGAAATTAGTCCCTACCCTACCTATAATGATGGAAGGTCACGTGGGTCAATCTAATTGCCTCACGTTTACTAACTTAATATTATTGAGCGAGGGGTTTCTATGATTTGGTCTCCTAATATGACATGCCACACATATACATATTTAATATATATCTACATCGCATGCAAATATATATACATATCTAGTAGGTGTATAAGTAATTACACTAGATGATTATGAACTACAACCTAATGTGATCAGGCCCAAGCCAGTAGGCCTAATCACTCACATCAAGATCTATGTGTGTAACGGTGCATCTCCATGCCCTGAGATCGTCCATCTCGTCCTCGTCGGTTTCGTCGACATCTCGACGCATCTCCATGCATCGCGATTGTTCATCTCATGGGTCCCGCTATCGCTTCCATGCTCCCACTGCACCTCATCATATGATTACAGCTTAATCATAGGCATGTAGGCCTGACAATAAACAAGAAATATAATGGAGGCTCATAGGCCCCAATAATAATAATCACAAGTACACACATCACACGGTACATAATCATCCATCCACACATCATACATCACATGTATAAATCATCATCATATAAGACTACTAGATAATAATAAAATAATAATCAATTAAACTTTTTAATTAATTAATATTTTTTGAAATTAGGGACATGTACGAAATTTTCTAAATTTTGAAGTATATTTTCATAATTTGGACAAAAAGATAAAACTGAAATTTCTAAAATTCACTAGGGCAAAACTATCTTTTCACCCAAGAATGCCCTAATCCCTTTCTCCCCTGCTGTTATAGCCGTTACCACCACCTTACCGGCGGTGGCCTATGCGGCGGGGGGCGGGGCGCTACCCCTGCCCACGGGCGGCGCCACCCCTGCAGATGGGCGCCCACAGGCGTTGTTGCTCCACCGGTCGGCCGCCCATGTGGGGTTTTTGCCCACGGGTGCAGCGGCCGCAGGCGCCGCTACCTTACGGTGCCTTAGCCCGTGGGCACTACGGCCGTAGGCGCCTCGCCCCACGGCGCCTCTGCCTGTGGGCGTGGCTGAAGGGACCTAGCTGCACGCGACCAGCCTTGCGACTATCGCTGCAGGTGGCCTACTTGCACATAGATGACAGCAAGGGTAGCAATAGTTGCTATCCTTTCTCGCTTTTGTGTCAACGATTTTGATGCTAAAAACTTTTCTAAAGCACAACACAAGCAGTTCAAAATCAATCTATCGCACAAACAACTTGGCTCTAATACCACTCTCTAGCGATGATCAACATAAAAGGGCTGTGACAATGCTCCTCAAAACTCTAGGCCTGCTCTAAGGTGAAGTGGGGGAGGAGAATAGGAGAGGCAAGTAAAGGCTCTAGCTTATGAATCACTGAATCCCTCTTATTTATAGAGGTCCCTTGTCAACTTAACCCTAATGGATCCCTCCCCTATTGGGTATTGGATCTCCATCCAACTACACAAGTCTCCTAAATTAGTATATCTCTATCCAATAATCTTTGATGGATCTTTGATCTATTCATAAGATCCAATAATTTAGGAGCTTATTAGATATCCAATAAAATAGGGGCTCTGGCGGATATCTCATATCCGAACCTCTACTCATCGCAATGCCTACCATATGTGTGTGACCCTCTAGGCCTAATATCGAGCTAGCCGTGAGTCATACCTGTCAGAACTCCTTCTGGCTTAGTGAATTATTATCTTGATAATAATTCACTCGACTCATTGACTACCGACGTACTAGGCCACTACGCCGCAGTCCCTAGAAGATATAGGGGAATCTAATCTATTGGACCTGTCTATCCTCAGTTACCATATATCTATAATCCTTTATCCATCGAATATCCCAAAGACTATATATTGTGCATGGTGTTGTCAAACCCATATGGTTTCTATATGTATGTATATATGTATATGTATGTATATATGTATATGTATGTATATATGTATATGTATGTATGTATATATGTATATGTATGTATGTATATATGTATATGTATGTATATATGTATATGTATGTATATATGTATATGTATGTATATATGTATATGTATGTATATATGTATATGTATGTATATATGTATATGTATGTATATATGTATATGTATGTATATATGTATATGTATGTATATATGTATATGTATGTATATATGTATATGTATGTATGTATATATGTATATGTATGTATATATGTATATGTATGTATATATGTATATGTATGTATATATGTATATGTATGTATATATGTATATGTATGTATATATGTATATGTATGTATATATGTATATGTATGTATATATGTATATGTATGTATATATGTATATGTATGTATATATGTATATGTATGTATATATGTATATGTATGTATATATGTATATGTATGTATGTATATATGTATATGTATGTATATATGTATATGTATGTATATATGTATATGTATGTATATATGTATATGTATGTATGTATATATGTATATGTATGTATATATGTATATGTATGTATATATGTATATGTATGTATATATGTATATGTATGTATATATGTATATGTATGTATATATGTATATGTATGTATATATGTATATGTATGTATATATGTATATGTATGTATATATGTATATGTATGTATATATGTATATGTATGTATATATGTATATGTATGTATATATGTATATGTATGTATATATGTATATGTATTTATATATGTATATGTATGTATATATGTATATGTATGTATATATGTATATGTATGTATATATGTATATGTATGTATATATGTATATGTATGTATATATGTATATGTATGTATATATGTATATGTATGTATATATGTATATGTATGTATATATGTATATGTATGTATGTATATATGTATATGTATGTATATATGTATATGTATGTATATATGTATATGTATGTATATATGTATATGTATTTATATATGTATATGTATGTATATATGTATATGTATGTATATATGTATATGTATGTATATATGTATATGTATGTATATATGTATATGTATGTATATATGTATATGTATGTATATATGTATATGTATGTATATATGTATATGTATTTATATATGTATATGTATGTATGTATATATGTATATGTATGTATATATGTATATGTATGTATATATGTATATGTATGTATATATGTATATGTATGTATATATGTATATGTATGTATATATGTATATGTATGTATATATGTATATGTATGTATATATGTATATGTATGTATGTATATATGTATATGTATGTATATATGTATATGTATGTATATATGTATATGTATGTATATATGTATATGTATGTATATATGTATATGTATGTATATATGTATATGTATGTATATATGTATATGTATGTATATATGTATATGTATGTATGTATATATGTATAGATGTAGTTATATATGTATATGTATGTATATATGTATATGTAGGTATGTATATATATGTTGTATATCTTTATATATATATGTTAAGGTCAAGTTGGCACTAATAGGGGGATGAATTAGTGCAGCGATAAAAATTACATTTGCGATTCTAAATCTTTCGATAAAAACATAACGAAGAATTCGTATCGACAAGAAGTCGATTTGAAGTAAATGAATAATGTAGAGTGCAGCTAAGTAATGAAAATAAATAGTAAGGAAATAACACACTAGATTTATAGTGGTTTGGTCATTGTGACCTATGTCCACTTCCAATTCCTCCTCCGTCGAGGTCACCGATATCCACTTTCTTACAACACTTTGTCCTTTTTCAGATTTAGGAGGCACCTCTTACAAACCTCACACTTCACTTGAATGATCACAAGACTTAGAAAGGGAGGAGGAGGACACTTAACACTTTTACAATACTTTCACACACCAACACTTCAAGATTTTGTTTACACTTTGTTTTTTTGCCTCATGCAGAAAAGAGTGGGATATTTATAGGCTCCAATGACTTCAAAATTGGAGCAAAAAGTGTCTCATCGCGGGTTTCCAGAGTACTAGTGGTACCAACGGTAGTACTAGGTGGTACTATCGCTTGACACTCTAATACTAGACGGTACCATCACCTAGTCTGACGGTACTATTGCTTGACAAAGCCTTAGAGACTAGGCTCTGGCGGTACCACTACCTGCTAGGGCGGTACCATCGCTTGGTAGTCCCACCGCTTGGCAGTATTAATTGTCGATGGTACTATCACCCAAATCACCTTAGAGGCTAAGCCTCAAGCAGTTCCATCGCTCATCCTAGGTGGTGCCATCGCTTAGCATGGCTCAAACTAGTCGAGTGGGCCATCCATCTAGCCCAATTCAGTCCTATTTTGGGCCTAGTTGGCCCTTAACTAAGTTAGTGGGATTACCTCCCAATCATAACTCAATCTAAGTACTAACTACGATAATTAAGGCATTAACTAAGAAATCTTTGTTCGATATATCAATTATTCTTTCGACGAAGTCTTGATGAACTTCCGGTGAACTCTCAACAAGCTTTTGGCGAACTCTCGACGAATTCTTTGCGAACTCCTAACAAATTCTCAGCGAACTCTTGACGAACTCTCGGTGTGCTATTGATGTACTCTCAGCGAGCTTCCAGTACATCGTTCGAATCTTTGATGTATCGTCCGATCTTTGACTCCAGCCCAATATCTACTTTATACCTTATCATAGTTAATCCTACAACACTCTTCTCAACATATGGATTAGATCAATAATTTATCAATTGATTTCATCATCAAAATTCGATATTCAACAATATCTCCTTTTCTTTATGATGACAACCAATTGATGATGGAGTTAACATTAACTCCCTCTATCTATATTGCATATTGAGATAAGCAAACTTGAATTCAAAAGGAATCGTGATGATTTCAATTGATTCCTTTTGAATTCAAGTAAAACAATTTCGATCAAGACGATTGAATGCACTATATCAAATCAAATTTTCATATGTTGTATATCATTATGGTTTCAAATTATCAAAAATATAAAATGCACAATTTCATCACTTCATGCATGATAATAAATTACTTTAGGCATGACCTTCATAGTACTAAAGCATTTATCATTTCATGCATTATATCAAAATTAACATCATCTTGAGCATAACATTTATGATACTACGGCATTCGTGATACCAAAATTAACATCATTTTGGACATAACATACATGATGCTAAGATATTAAAATTTTAAGCATTTATCACTTCATGCATAATACCAAAATTAAATTAACATTTTGATAATGATACCATTCATTTATCATTTCTCCCCCTTTGTCATCAACAAAAAGAAGAATCATTCAATAATTTACGCAAGTATTTTAAACTATTCAAGTAAGTTTTTTACTAATTTATATCTAGTTTTGTAGAAATGCGTATTGGTGTATTAATAGCTTTAGCACTATCCATATTAAATCGTTTCAATAGATCTAAAGCATATTTAGTCTGACTAATAAAAATTCCATCACTTAGTTGTTTAATTTGCAATCATAAAAAAAAAAATAATTTGCCCATTAAGCTTATTTCAAACTCTTGACTCATTCTTTTGGCAAATGATTCATACAAAGATTCACTTGAAAAATCAAAAATGATATCATCAACATAAATTTAGATAATGAGAAAATTATTTTTAAAATATTTAATAAACAATATAGTATCAACCTTGTCTTTTATAAAATTATTTTGAATAAGAAAAAAACTAAGCCTCTCATACCAAGCCTTAGAGGTTTGTTTTAATTTATAGAGAGCCTTAATTAATTTAAATACATGATTCATAAAGTTAGCATTTTCAAATCCGGGAGGTTGTTCAACATAAACTTCTTTGGAAATAAAGCTATTAAGAAATGTACTTTTAATATCTATTTGAAATAACTTAAAATTATTACAACTAGCATAGGCAAGGAGAATCCGTTTGGCTTCAAGTCTAGCAATAGGAGCGAAGGTTTTTTTATAATCGATACATTCTTCTTGGTTGAAACCTTTGGCCACTAATTTAGCATTGTTTCTAACCACAATACTAAGTTCATCTTGCTTATTTCTAAAGATCCATTTAGTACCAATTACCAAATGGTAACTAGGTCTAAGAACATGCTTCCATACCTCATTTTTCTCAAATTGATTTAATTTCTCATGCATTTTAATAACCCATGAATCATCTTTTAGGGCCTCATTAATATATTTAGGTTCTATTTAAGATAAAAAGGATGCATTTGATCAAAAATTTTTAAGAGAAGAACGAGTTTAAACTCCTTTTGATGTGTCTCCAATGATTAGCTCTTTAGGATGAGCATCTACATACTTCCAATCCTTAGATAAGGATTCTTTATAAGAAGATGCATCCAAGTTGCTAGAGGGAGAGGTTTCATTCAAATTTAAAGCGTCAAAATCAAAATCATTTTTCTTAAATTTGGAAATCTCATTTAAAATAACATGAATAGATTCTTCTATGACTAAATTTCTTTTATTAAACATATGAAATGCTTTAGAAGTAGAAGAATATTCAAGAAAAGTACTTTCATCGGATTTTGCATCAAATTTTCCTAAGGTATCTTTTTCGTTTAAAACAAAACATTCATGATAAAAAATTTTAAAATATGAAATATTAGATTTTTTGTTATTCTATAATTCATAAGAAATTTTAGAAAATAATGGTCTTACTAAAACCCTATTCATCATATAACATGTCGTGTTAACAACTTCAACTTAAAAATATTTAGGTAAACTATGTTCGTTTAATATTGTTCTTGTTATTTCTTGTAAGCTCATATTTTTTCTTTTAACTACTTTATTTTGTTGTGGGTTTCTTGGAGTAGAGAAATTATGGTTATACCCATTTGATTCATAAAAATTTTGGAAATCACAGTTTTGAAACTCACCGCTATGATCACTACGTATAGATGCAATTATAAAGCCTTTTTTATTTTGAACAAGTTTATAAAATTTTAAAAAATACTTAAAACAATCACTTTTGTGTGCCAAGAAGTATGTCTAAGTATATCTATTATAATCATTAATAATTACAAAGGCGTATTTCCTACCTCCTAAGCTTGTTGTATCAATTGATCCAAACAAATCCATATGGATCAATTGTAATGGTCTAGAGGTGCTTATTTGATTCTTTGACTTGAAACTACATTTTATTTGCTTTCCTAGTTGACATGTATCACACACTTTGTCTTTGACAAACTTAATGCTAGGGATTTCTCTTACAAGTTATCTAGATGAAATTTGGGAGATTAGTTTTATGCTAAGATGACCTAACCTCCTATGCGAAAGCCAAGCATTATCACTTAAAATCAAAAAGCATATTTCATTACAAAGATCGTCAATGTCAATATTATATATGTTATTATGTTTTAAGACAATCATAGATGTATTTTTTGTTTGGTCTTTTAATAATGCAAGCATTAGATTCAAATCTTAAGATATATCTTCTAACACACAATTGACTAATGCTTAGATGATTATGCTTGAAATCATCTACTAATAACACATCTTCAATCAAGAGGTTTGATTTGTTACCTATGGTTCATTTGCCAATAATTTTACCTCTGTTGTTGTCTCTAAAGGTGACAAACCCTTCATCTTGGCTAGTGAACTTAGAAAATTGAGTTGAATTTTCGATCATATGCCTTAAATATCTACTATCAAGGTACCATCTCTTACTCTTAACTTGTGATTGTAAACATATCTACAAGAAATGAGATTTTCTTTTAGATACCCATTTGATTCTAGGTGCCTCATTAATCGATCTACCTAATTTATCATTTTGCATTGAGTCATTTAAGGTTCCTTTAGGGACCCATATTAACTTATATGGACTACACCTCTTAAATGGATATTTATGAGCATAATATCTAAATTTACAATAAAAGTTACATTTATATCGGGGTGAAACATGCAAAGTTGGGCCTTTAACAAAGATGGTTGGCTTTTGGTGAGTGTTACTCAAAAGCCGATTCCATCTCTTTTATGAACATGATCATTATTAGCAAGGATCGTGTTTAAGGATTTGCTTCCTATTTCAAATTTTTCTAACGTGTCATGTAGTAACAAAATTTTCTTTTTAAGCATATCTAATTCTTCACATTTTGTGCAAGAAGGTAATATTTCATTATCATGCTTAATCTTTAATATATTAAATTTACTAACAAGATAGGCATGCTTCTTTTTTAATATTTTATATTTTTTACTAACTAATTTACATTCATCAAATAAATTATAAAAAGCATTCAATAATTCATCAAATGATAAATGGGCTTCGATTGAGTTACTTACCTTGTCGCCAAATGCCATTAAAGCATAGTTAGCAACTTCTTTGTTGGTTAGCTCCTCGTTTTCGGATGCATTTGAAGTGCCCCAACTTCTTACATTCATAGCAAATTATTTTATCCTTTTTAAGTTCATTTTTGTTTTTAATGTCATGTTTAGTTTTGTTCCTTTTTATGAATTTTTTAAAATTTCTTGTTAAAAATGCCAAGTTATCATCATTATCATCATCACTTGAGTTTTCTCTTATGTGGTCTTCTTGAGTTCTAAGTGTCAAATGTTGGAAAATCTAAGGGCAATATTACATGCGTAGCGGAAGAATATAACACAAAATCCCCAATTTCTCAAAGATGTGTTCATCATCGTGCGAAGATTAGTGCATAAAATTCGTAAAACAGAAAACTACGTATACGAAAGATTGTGTTACTTAGGAAGATCGTATATCCCTGAATCCCTACATATTTCTAGGAGAGAGTGAAGGAGGTCAAGCGTCCTCCTCTCTAGCGGTGATCGTATAGTCCCTCATCTATCTAATATTCCAAAGATCGTATACCGGATATGGTGCTATCAGACTCATACGGTTTCTACTCGAGTCTTGCTCTAATCGGATTCTCTTGGAAAATTCTTTCTCTCTCAATTCAAATGACCTTAATTAGGGATTTGTCTGAGCAAGAGCACATGTGATATTTTTCTTATGAAACTAAGAGTGGACGATCCTCTATCGACACTCAATAGTCCTCGTAAGGTTGGTTACCACTCTTGATGACCAGTTGTGTTAGATCTAGAACTTCCAGACCTATAAGTCCGGTATCAAAGAGTGAAGTACTCATACAGGATATCCTTAGTGTCTCAAGTCTAAGGGCCAAATACAGCACTAGGACTACAAAATTATTGTTTGACAATAAGGCATCATCAACTATCCAGCATTTTGTAAGTGGATCAATCAATAAACTCATTCTCCAATGAGCACATATACTGTATCCTTAGTGTCCCCACACGAGCAGTTGTGAGACCAACTACATACATTATATGGATGAGTATACAATACACCAGTTTATCCGGTTATCTCGATGTATCTCTCGAGTAACCTATGAACAAGATTATTTAGGACCTGTGTTTAAAAGCAAATCAGTCTCATTATCGTGATCTCATCACGATCCAATTCCCATTGTACAGATCCATAGACATCACAATATATTCAAGTAACAGACAATATAAAATGATAAAATATTAGATAATAATAATAAGCAAAAAGACTACATGTCAAGTCACATGTGCCACCACTCACATGATTGGTTTGTAGGGCACTTATGACTAGCATCAAATCCTTCATGTTCTTTGAAAGGTTGTTCTCAATTTCTTCATGTGCATTACATATCATTTTATAGGTCATCAAATACCCAATAAATTCTTTGAGTGGAAAGTTGTTTAAGTCCTTAACTTCTTGAATTGTAGTTACTTTAGGATTATAATTCTTTAAAAATGATCTTAATATCTTGTTAACAAGTTCAAAATTAGAAAAACTTTTACCAAGTACTTTTAGACTATTGACGACATCCGTAAATCGGGTGTACTTATCTCCAATGGTCTCGCTTTGTTTCATGCAAACAATTCATAACTATGAATCAAAAGATTAATTTTTGACTTCTTAACCCTACTCGTGCCTCATGTGTGATTTCAAGTGTATATCAAATGTCATAAGTCATTTCGTAAATAGAAACTCGATTAAATTCATTTTCATCAAAGCACAAAACAAAGCATTCATAGCTTTAACATTCAATGAGAAAGTCTTCTTCTGCAAATCATTCCAATCATTTATTGGAAGAGAAGACTTTTAAAATATGTTTTCAACGATATTTCATAACTCGAAATCTATATATATTTTACTATTATATTAAGGTTTACCCTTAATAAATAAAGATGCTCTATTTTTAAAAAAGAAAAAACAAAAAAAAGATTCCAATGATGGTAGACATAATTCAAAGAGGATCTCCAAAACAAAAAAAAAACATATCCGTATGATTAGAACATATTCGAAAGGTGAGGGATTCATGCTGTCTAATGTTGAAGGAAAGAAATATTTTTTTTGCTAAAAAAACTTAAAAGGGGAGGAGAACCTGCTAGAATTATAATAAAGGTTAACTTAACTAGGAAGATTTGTCATGTATTTTTCCAATTTGGAAAGAATTAGAAGCTTGCTTCCCATCAATGATGCAAATCTACATTTTGATGCGATATTTAAACCATTACATCCTTCTCCCTAAGGGAAGAAAGGAAAATGTAAGACCTGATCCATTTCATTTAGCCAACTCATTATGTGCATGTAGAGATTTCCCTCTCTCTCTCTCTCTCTATAAATACCGGCACGTTGTTGTTCTGAGCATCAAAAAATGAAGTCATTTTTGGGAATCATGTTCATCGCTTTCCTGCTCTTTCACCCCAGCGAGGGTACTCTTCATATATATGATATATATATATATATATATATATATATATATATATATATATATATATATATATATATATATATATATATATATATATATATATATATATATATATATATATATATATATATATATATATATATATATATATATATATATATATATATATATATATATATATATATATATATATATATATATATATATATATATATATATATATATATATATATATATATATATATATATATATATATATATATATATATATATATATATATATATATATATATATATATATATATATATATATATATATATATATATATATATATATATATATATATATATATATATATATATATATATATATATATATATATATATATATATATATATATATATATATATATATATATATATATATATATATATATATATATATATATATATATATATATATATATATATATATATATATATATATATATATATATATATATATATATATATATATATATATATATATATATATATATATATATATATATATATATATATATATATATATATATATATATATATATATATATATATATATATATATATATATATATATATATATATATATATATATATATATATATATATATATATATATATATATATATATATATATATATATATATATATATATATATATATATATATATATATATATATATATATATATATATATATATATATATATATCATGTTCATCGCTTGCCTGCTCTTTCACCCCAGCGAGGGGTATCTTCATATATATGATGATCTCTCTACCTTTTTATATGTGCACTTGGGTGGATGTTTGATATTGTTCATTATACTTTATTGTACCAGCTACATTAGCTTTAGCACCATGATTTAGGTTTTTAGGGTTTTGTAGAACTCAAAGCTGAGATTTTACTACAAGTTTGCAATCAAGATTCATACTGTATAAGATAGACATTTAGTTTACACACTCCAAACTCACTCAGTCTCTCTCTCCTCTCTTCTTTCCTTGTCTTCATTTCCTTTCTCTTACTACAGATGTATCGGGTAAAAGATCTTTCATTCTTTCCCTCCGATTGTTTGAATCTACTGGAGATACGATCAATGAATCAGTAACGTTGGTTTAGAATCTATTGCTAATAATATGAGATGGAACTGCATAACCTATGATAACTGATTAGAATCCTTCTGTTTCTCTTTCTTGTGATCCGATTGTCATCGCAGGTGATGAGCACACGACGTGCAAAGTGGACATGTACTCCAGGGATGACTGCAGTCCTCAGCGTTGCAGCTTCTTCTGCTCGCAGTATGATCATGGAGTAGGATCCTGCCACCCAGAGAACGTCCACGAGTGCAGCTGCACTTACTGGTGTTGACATGCCTTGGCATGGTAGCAACTCATGTTGGAATGTAACGTTTGATTGCATCTAAATATGGGTTATCTTCATAACTCTTCCTCAGCACCCACATGATAAGTCTGGACATACATACATACGTACATATATATATATATATATATATATATATATATATATATATATGTATATATATGAAGCTATATTTTCAATCTCTCTCTCTCATGGCCTGTGAATTTTTTATCCTATTCAGGGTTACCCCCACAGATTAATGGATCAGATAGATACAGATACGTGGATAAAAATCTAAATTGCTGCTATATCATCATTTCACAACGGGTAAGATACGATACTCGGATCCAAACCCGAATCCAACTAGATAAATCTATGTAGTGGGAAAAATCCAATCTGCTACCAAATAATCTAATGGTTTGATGGTATAATTGACTTCTATCTTAGGTTGATGGTTTGCATCTTCATTCTAAAAATTTTTGTGCTACCAAATAGTGTCAATGATTTGGCAGTATAATTGACTTCTATCATAGGTTGAGGACTTGAATCTTCGATCTAAAATTTCTATGCCAACGTGAACCCAAATCCAACAAGCTATTCAGAAATTTGAATTAATCGAACTGAACTAAGCATCTACTTTTCTACTTAAACCTATTAAAAAGCTAGTTAAAGATTACTAAAATCCAAATTATATGGGTCAAATGGATACGAATACGAAAATAAAAATCTGAATTACTGCTATTATCATTTCATAATAATTAAGATACCAATGAATTTTGTCATACTCGAATCTTAACCTAAAAATAACTTCGGAATTTTATCTTTCCCATAATCCATCTCAAATTCGACCGGAAGGTAATTGAGTGGGTTGGATGGATCTATGCATTCCGGAAATCTCTGACTGTGCGTGATATTTACTGCGAAACAAAATGTATTGTTACTACTTATTGACTAATCTTAGATTCGCGTATAGTCCGCCGCTATGATCCAGGCATCAATCAAGACTGCACTAATCTCAAAGCACAATCATTTACTAAACTTCTTACGAGATATAAACCATGGCAGAAGCCGATCAGAAGACATGCAAAGTGGATATGTTTTCCATAGATGAATGCCATCCTGTGCGTTGTAATATCTTGTGTGGAAAATACGATCATGGATTAAAATACTGCTCCTTTTGAGGACTTTCCCAAGCGCACCTGCACGTATCGTTGAGTATTTCCCATCCACCTATTAATCTGTTTCATCAAAATGTCAATGTCTCTGGGGAAATAATAAGTAAATAAATAAATAAAATGACCCTTTTATTACGCCTCCTTGCATTGGCTGAGTTCTAAGACACAATGTTGTGTATATCTTTCAAGCAACAAGATTTTATTCGAACAAGCCAATTGATTTGGGTAACCACCCACTTACAACAATTTTGTTGTCGAAAAATAGGTCATGTGCAGCATCTACACACAAAACAACAAGACCCCTACATGTGGTCAATGGGCTTACAATTTGGAACGCCACATGTAGCATATGCTACAAGTCAAAAATTGGATTTGATTACCCACTCCGTCCCCTCACACGTTGTCTCAGCAGAACGTTGGCCCCCACCTCCTCTATTTTAATCCGCAGCCTCATCTCTTCTTTCCACTCCAAGCACCTTGTGCAACTAACATAAAAACAATTATACGTGCAACCATCTAAACGGCTCCACCGACAAGTGCTACTTCCAGCATTTTCTTTTTACCTGAAACTACTACTACTGCCTGTAAACATTTTCAACTGCAGACGATCACCATGCCCGTTTAGGCTACAATTTGTAGTTACAATCTAACTTTGTTGCGTGACTTTAAAACACTTTTGATGGAATGGATTGTTCTTTGTTCGATGAACATGCTGCTTTTATCTTTATCTCATTCAGTTCATAGCACATGCATCTAAAGATTAAGTTACCAGTATCCTGTGCAACTAATTCTGTCGGTTTAGTAAGATTAAGTATAACTCCTTTGGTCTCAAGCAGTCATGATCACAGCAAATTCCTTGTGTCACAAGTAATCAAAATTAAGCATACACTGCCAAGTCGTGAACCAAGCAAATAAACAGGGGAAAGAACAATGAATTAGTCCCCCTTGGTAAATTCACAAAACGTGGATCAAACTAGTTGGATGCTACAGTAGGAAGCATGTATAGGTAATAAAGTAATCAAAAAGATGATGGGAAATGTCATGTAAATTCTATTACTACTTCTCCAGGAATCAGAGAAGGAAAAGAAGATCCTAAAACCAGACCAGTTCAAGTTACCTTGCACTAAAAATAGGCTCAACATCTGCACTTGGCTGTGATCTTCGAGTATACTTGATAAGCAAACCTTCTGAAGAGAGCCCTGGTACATGCAAGTCCCTGAAAGAACAGAAAACAAAAATTACATATCTCAGCCGCTGAAACATTTCATATTTGGAATATGAGATAAACAAATTTAAGTTACTGGGACCTGATGTAGGGCTCTAAGTCTTTCCAATTCCATCTTGGACGCTCTCTGAAGAGAGCTGCAAACCGCTCGGCTGGTGTCGTTGGCAGAGCTGAGACTCTGAAAGCACGGATCCAAGTTTCAAAGCCAAGCTTTTCATACAACACTTCACCCTCAAGCATTTTCAAATCTGCATGCATCCCAGAAGGAACACAGTGTCTCCATTTCTGCAAGAAAATCTCCAACTTCATCTTTCCTCCACCTAAAGCTTGCAAAGCAAAGCGCAGGCAGACTTTTTTCTCATCTAAGCTCCATAAACTGCATCCTGAACTCTCCACCATATTTCCAAATGTTTCAAGGCAGTGAAGAGTAATGTTACGAGGATACCCATCAGCTTCCAAGATTGATACTACCTCATCTTCCTTGAGTGCATTTAAAGGCCACCCATGCAAGATAGAATTGTTCAAGACCATATTTAGGATTTCATCCATGGTCTTCTCATCAATGATCCTCCAGAACCCATCAATCTCTGCGGCTGAGAGGGCCTTCAATCCATCCCTCAATTCTTGTTCACTAGCTTGAATCTGCTCAAGCAGATCTTGCCATCTATATAGGCTTCTGTTGTGCTGAAAATCAGTTTCCACATCCTCATCGAGTTTGTAAGGCCTCTCATTAAGAAGGGACTTCAATTTATCTAGGCGTGGGGCAACTAGAACTAATTCCATATTGCTTGATGCCACTTTGATCACCGATGGAACCACTTCATGGACTGCTGAAGTGTTTGATTTGCTGTCATTGCATGTATCTTTCATGCAGGGAGGAATTGGCTCCCCTGGGGGTATCAGAAATACCGAGTTGGATGTACCGACAAACTTCATGGCATAAGTTGCCAAAGGAGTGCAAAGAACAGCTTCCTCATCTGTCTGCCCTCGTATTGTAACTCTTATTACACAGAGAAACAAGATAAAAAAGATAAGCAGGAATGTTTTTGTCTGCCAAATCAAATACATATAAAGAGTAGGGATATCGCCATGGGAGAAAAAAATAATAAAAGAAAGGGAACAGTAGCTTTTGAGAATGTGGAAGCATAGTTTAGAAGAAATTACTAGATGGCAAACTTACAAAAAAGAGAATAGAAGTGAAAACTAGGACCAGCCAAAATGTCTTTCAAAGCAGAACTATGCAAGCCACTATGATTAAAGTATTATTTCAAAGCAGATTCAAACCTACCATCTCTCCCTTGATCTTATAGAATATGCTTCCAGATGAGATGCTTGAACTAATCAAGATTTATCAGAAGATCATTCAGAGATTAGCTTATGTTGGGATTTATTCTGTCCACGTATCTACTACATACATGGATTTCCTCATTTTCAGTGTAGTAGCCGAACTGATTCTACCAATTTGAAAAGTCATTATAATTGATTTAGGGACGATTTATGCAGATTATAATTGTTACGCAGATTTAGGAAAGATTTACACATAAATGTATCTTTTTTCCCCATTTTTGTGGGGTTAACCAGAAGAAGTTAATTACATCAGTTTAAAATTTTTTTAATCAATAACAAGTTTTATCTTTTCTCCCACCTTCAGAAAAATCAAGCATAGATCGCCTCAATATCCTATACATATAATGTTTGAAATTTCAGAAAGCCAACTATTTTGGTTTCATATAAGATATTTATATAGATATAGAATCTTCGAAAAAGACTTTCCTCCATATGATAAGAAAAAAGAACTTAATATCTTTGGCATCGACCACTTTCTCGCAGGTAAGTATTACAGACCAGAAACAATCATTGGAGAGAAACAAGCTACGCAACAAAAAGTCATAAGACCATAAAAGAGACAGGTGGGTTAATTTCTTCTTTTTGTTTAATGGATTATAATTAATAAAATCCTATTATGTGTATGAGCTCAAGCTTCTAGAGAAATCCAGAATTGCTAAATCTAGCATGGTACTGTGAGGTCTTTCAGCCTTATAATAGTCATTACTATTTAATTCAAGTTCTGGGCGTTGAAAGGCCAACTTGATCACCTTTGCTGCAAAAGATCATTTGCGTCCATAAGAATTTCTTGAGTTCATTCCAGAATTTCTGATGGCTAACCCTTCTGGCATTTCCCTAAAACCTTGTAGAAAATTCTAAAGTTTGTTATGGAAAAAATAAGTTTGTTTCATTGAATGATAGCACCAATACAAGACAAGTATAACCATCAAGAACTGAGAATTCACAATCAACACTAGTGGATTAGGAGAAAAATTAGGGGCCTGCAGTCAAATTAAAGGGCTATATATATAAATAGGTTAATACCAAAGCCACTTGCCAGCCTGTAATGTGGCTGATGAGCAACAAAATAGCATGAAACAGGAGAATCACCATTCAGGCTGTCCCGAGCAGAGAAGTACAATGGAGATCACAACATGACCATTAAACAAAACAGAGGCTGAAGTCACTAACAAAAAACCTGTTCGTTGGAAGGATTAAAAAAGCCTTTTTTTGGCCACAAAAATCACCATTTCACCTAAGGTAATACGACTATTAATCCACTTCCAACATCCATAACGGAAACTACACCTAAAAATTTTGAATCAATTAAGAGCACGCTTTTGCAATTGATCATCCATTTACTCGACTTCTATATTACATCGAAGGAAGGAAAAGAAAACTCGCTATCCAAGGAGAAACAGGAAGAAGCACCATGAATGTACCCATTTCTACGACCCTAACTGTAAATTAGGGTTTAGCACAGAAACATCAAGAAGCCGCCAAGGGCTTAGAAGCAACGATATTAGGCAATACAAAGGAACGAAGGGGATTCAGGCATCGCACTACGATCTAGCCAGACAAGGAATGAAGGGGGAACAAAAGATTACTTGTTGTGGAGGATATCAGGGAGGAGCGCCTCGTCGGCCTCGAGGAGGAGGAAATCGTCGTGAGCTCCGAAGAGAGAGTGGTAACGAATGGAGATGGAGGAACCTGGGACGAGATTGAGCACGGATTCGGCTCCCCCGCCCCACCCACCATTGGTCTCTCCTTCCATGCTTCCCTCGCTCTCGCTCTCTTCCCGCGCTCTTTACTTTGGGTTCACCACAAGTGACGGCGCCTCCCAACACTTTTTGGGAGAACCTCGCCACCTGTTACCCCTACCACGCTGTTCGTCGGGCTATTGGTGCATCAGGAGGTGGTCCCCGAGGGTGCACAACACCGAACCACAAACCTTTCCCACTGAGCCTTCCTGTCAAAAGCAACGGCTCAAGATGACCCGGCCGAACCCCGTCGATCTCAGTTTCGGAGCGATCTCGACCGTCAGATCTTGCGACCGGCATCATGGTACGCTGGGGTTTTCATAAGCCAAGAGGAGCGGGCTGCTTATAAACCTTCTCCCCGCTTCGACGCGGCGAAAGCGGCAGCAGTAGAATCAGTGGAGGAACAGTGCACGAGAAATGGTGAGATAAATCTGAACTCCTGTATCTGATATGTCTCCCTTGATCGACCTCTGCTTTTGGAATCGAACCAGCTTCAATTCTTTCGGTTTACCGTCACGGCCATTTATCTGTACACCGTGCATTTTGTTCCGATCATGGCGGTTTAGAATAGGAACCGGTTGCGATGTATTTTTTGATGCCTTAAAAGTCTCCAATTTGCGGCAAGTTTTCAGTAATCTGCGGCAATTTGCACTATTCTCGGTAGTGGAGTCGTCTGGTTGTTAGATTTTTGGGTTCCCAGAGGGTTTTGTATTGGTCTATTGGTATGGAGTATCACGGTACTGTTCTTGGCTGTATATCTTTAGCTGCTGTCTTTTAGCTTTGTTGATTGTTAATGCGCTTTCCTGGATTAAAGCTCATAGGCTAATAGCTTTGCTTATGTTGTTCATTTAGTACGTTATAGTGGCATTGCCTATTTTCTGCCACAAACTAACCCTTTTTTAGTCCTTTACATGGCATATCATGTTTCTGCATTTGTATGTTGCAAATTTCGAGTGATTGAAGTTTTGGCTTATTTTACCGTCTGTTTTCTGTGAAGTACCTGATCAATCTTCGTTGGGTCAGAGGTAAGCAGTCATTGGCATTGGTTGGATTTTTTTTTTTTTTCCTCTCGCGAACTGTGTAAGTGGTTTTTATTGAGGTTTACCAACAATGGAGGAAATGTGATCTGTTGTGCAAGCATTTATGATATTTTCTTTTGGTTGCCTACTCCTTATCTTGAAATCACTACTGAGTAAACAGACATTCATTTGATTTACCAAGTTCTGAGCTTTCCTCTTCTTTTTTTCCCTTTCCTGAGAACTGCAAATTCTATTTTCAAACACCTCAATTATCAGTGGCTTGTGTCGGCAGCATGTGTGGGTAGATATTCGCGATTCATTATATCTAGCGGTGTAGATTATATTGATTACTTCTTCTTCTCGCCTCCTTGAGGACTATCTAGAACATGAGTACAAAATAGTGTGCGTATAGTGACATTGAACTTTACCAGAAATTATATATCTCATATGACTGCTTTTTTTTTCTATCCATGGGTTATTCTACTATGTTGTTTTGTCTTGAATATATTTTCTTGTTGTTTAACCTCATAGTTCAGTATTTAGGAAGTGTATTTGTTTCGTTTTATATTAAGTGTTATTCTACTTTGTTGTGTTGTCTTGAATATCTTTTCTTGTGATTCTATTAAAAACTTGCTGTCCTTTCTGGTTGTTTAACCTTTATAGTTCAGTATTTAGGAAGTGTATTTGTTTCGTGTTTATATTAAGTGTTATTCTACTTTGCTGTTCTTGAATATCTTTTCTTGTGATTCTATAAAAAACTTGCTGTCCCTTCTGGTTGTTTAACCTTTATAGTTCAGTATCTAGGAAGTGTATTGTTTCGTGTTTATATTGAGTGTTATTCTACTTTGTTGTTTTGTCTTGAATATCTTTTCTTGTGATTCTATTAAAAAACTTGCTGTCCTTTCTGGTTGTTTAACCTTTATAGTTGAGTATCTAGGAAGTGTATTTGTTTCGTGTTTATATTAAGTGTTATTCTACTTTGCTGTTTTGTCTTGAATATCTTTTCTTGTGATTCTATAAAAACTTGCTGTCCTTTCTGGTTGTTTAACCTTTATAGTTCAGTATCTAGGAAGTGTAATTGTTTCGTGTTTATATTGAGTGTTATTCTACTTGTTGTTTGTCTTGATAATTTCTTGTGAATATATTAAGTGTTATTCTACTTTGTTGTGTTGTCTTGAATATCTTTTCTTGTGATTCTATTAAAAACTTGTTGTCCTTTCTGGTTGTTTAACCTTATAGTTGAGTATTTAGGAAGTGTAGTTGTTTCGTGTTTATATTAAGTGTTATTCTACTTTGCTGATTTGTCTTGAATATCTTTTCTTGTGATTCTATAAAAAACTTGCTGTCCTTTCTGGTTGTTTAACCTTTCAAGTTCAGTATCTAGGAAGTGTAATTGTTTCGTGTTTATATTGAGTGTTATTCTACTTTGTTGTTTTGTCTTGAATATATTTTCTTGTGATTCTATTAAAAACTTGCTGTCCTTTCTGGTTGTTTAACCTTATAGTTCAGTATTTAGGAAGTGTATTTGTTTCGTGTTTATATTAAGTGTTATTCTACTTTGTTGTGTTGTCTTGAATATCTTTTCTTGTGATTCTATTAAAAACTTGTTGTCCTTTCTGGTTGTTTAACCTTATAGTTGAGTATTTAGGAAGTGTATTTGTTTCGTGTTTATATTAAGTGTTATTCTACTTTGCTGTTTTGTCTTGAATATCTTTTCTTGTGATTCTATAAAAAACTTGCTGTCCTTTCTGGTTGTTTAACCTTTCTAGTTCAGTATCTAGGAAGTGTAATTGTTTCGTGTTTATATTGAGTGTTATTCTACTTTGTTGTTTTGTCTTGAATATATTTTCTTGTGATTCTATTAAAAACTTGCTGTCCTTTCTGGTTGTTTAACCTTATAGTTCAGTATTTAGGAAGTGTATTTGTTTCGTGTTTATATTAAGTGTTATTCTACTTTGTTGTGTTGTCTTGAATATCTTTTCTTGTGATTCTATCAAAAACTTGTTGTCCTTTCTGGTTGTTTAACCTTATAGTTGAGTATTTAGGAAGTGTATTTGTTTCGTGTTTATATTAAGTGTTATTCTACTTTGCTGTTTTGTCTTGAATATCTTTTCTTGTGATTCTATAAAAAACTTGCTGTCCTTTCTGGTTGTTTAACCTTTCTAGTTCAGTATCTAGGAAGTGTAATTGTTTCGTGTTTATATTGAGTGTTATTCTACTTTGTTGTTTTGTCTTGAATATATTTTCTTGTGATTCTATTAAAAACTTGCTGTCCTTTCTGGTTGTTTAACCTTATAGTTCAGTATTTAGGAAGTGTATTTGTTTCGTGTTTATATTAAGTGTTATTCTACTTTGTTGTGTTGTCTTGAATATCTTTTCTTGTGATTCTATTAAAAACTTGCTGTCCTTTCTGGTTGTTTAACCTTATAGTTCAGTATCTAGGAAGTGTAATTGTTTCGTGTTTATATTAAGTGTTATTCTACTTTGTTGTGTTGTCTTGAATATCTTTTCTTGTGATTCTATTAAAAACTTGCTGTCCTTTCTGGTTGTTTAACCTTATAGTTCAGTATCTAGGAAGTGTATTGTTTCGTGTTTATATTAAGTGTTATTCTACTTTGTTGTGTTGTCTTGAATATCTTTTCTTGTGATTCTATTAAAAACTTGCTGTCCTTTCTGGTTGTTTAACCTGTATAGTTCAGTATCTAGGAAGTGTAATTGTTTCGTGTTTATATTGAGTGTTATTCTACTTTGTTGTTTTGTCTTGAATATCTTTTCTTGTGATTCTATTAAAAACTTGCTGTCCTTTCTGGTTGTTTAACCTGTATAGTTCAGTATCTAGGAAGTGTAATTGTTTCGTGTTTATATTGAGTGTTATTCTACTTTGTTGTTTTGTCTTGAATATCTTTTCTTGTGATTCTATTAAAAACTTGCTGTCCTTTCTGGTTGTTTAACCTTATAGTTCAGTATCTAGGAAGTGTAATTGTTTCGTGTTTATATTGAGTGTTATTCTACTTTGTTGTTTTGTCTTGAATATCTTTTCTTGTGATTCTATTAAAAACTTGCTGTCCTTTCTGGTTGTTTAACCTGTATAGTTCAGTATCTAGGAAGTGTAATTGTTTCGTGTTTATATTGAGTGTTATTCTACTTTGTTGTTTTGTCTTGAATATCTTTTCTTGTGATTCTATTAAAAACTTGCTGTCCTTTCTGGTTGTTTAACCTGTATAGTTCAGTATCTAGGAAGTGTAATTGTTTCGTGTTTATATTGAAGTGTTATTCTACTTTGTTGTGTTGTCTTGAATATCTTTTCTTGTGATTCTATTAAAAACTTGCTGTCCTTTCTGGTTGTTTAACCTGTATAGTTCAGTATCTAGGAAGTGTATTGTTTCGTGTTTATATTGAGTGTTATTCTACTTTGTTGTGTTGTCTTGAATATCTTTTCTTGTGATTCTATTAAAAACTTGCTGTCCTTTCTGGTTGTTTAACCTTATAGTTCAGTATCTAGGAAGTGTAATTGTTTCGTGTTTATATTGAGTGTTATTCTACTTTGTTGTTTTGTCTTGAATATCTTTCTTGTGATTCTATTAAAAACTTGCTGTCCTTTCTGGTTGTTTAACCTGTATAGTTCAGTATCTAGGAAGTGTAATTGTTTCGTGTTTATATTGAGTGTTATTCTACTTTGTTGTTTTGTCTTGAATATCTTTTCTTGTGATTCTATTAAAAACTTGCTGTCCTTTCTGGTTGTTTAACCTGTATAGTTCAGTATCTAGGAAGTGTAATTGTTTCGTGTTTATATTGAGTGTTATTCTACTTTGTTGTTTTGTCTTGAATATCTTTTCTTGTGATTCTATTAAAAACTTGCTGTCCTTTCTGGTTGTTTAACCTGTATAGTTCAGTATCTAGGAAGTGTAATTGTTTCGTGTTTATATTAAGTGTTATTCTACTTTGTTGTGTTGTCTTGAATATCTTTTCTTGTGATTCTATTAAAAACTTGCTGTCCTTTCTGGTTGTTTAACCTGTATAGTTCAGTATCTAGGAAGTGTAATTGTTTCGTGTTTATATTGAGTGTTATTCTACTTTGTTGTTTTCTCTTGAATATCTTTTCTTGTGATTCTATTAAAAACTTGCTGTCCTTTCTGGTTGTTTAACCTGTATAGTTCAGTATCTAGGAAGTGTAATTGTTTCGTGTTTATATTGAGTGTTATTCTACTTTGTTGTTTTGTCTTGAATATCCTTTCTTGTGATTCTATTAAAAACTTGCTGTCCTTTCTGGTTGTTTAACCTGTATAGTTCAGTATCTAGGAAGTGTAATTGTTTCGTGTTTATATTGAGTGTTATTCTACTTTGTTGTTTTGTCTTGAATATCTTTTCTTGTGATTCTATTAAAAACTTGCTGTCCTTTCTGGTTGTTTAACCTGTATAGTTCAGTATCTAGGAAGTGTAATTGTTTCGTGTTTATATTGAGTGTTATTCTACTTTGTTGTTTTGTCTTGAATATCTTTTCTTGTGATTCTATTAAAAACTTGCTGTCCTTTCTGGTTGTTTAACCTGTATAGTTCAGTATCTAGGAAGTGTAATTGTTTCGTGTTTATATTGAGTGTTATTCTACTTTGTTGTTTTGTCTTGAATATCCTTTCTTGTGATTCTATTAAAAACTTGCTGTCCTTTCTGGTTGTTTAACCTGTATAGTTCAGTATCTAGGAAGTGTAATTGTTTCGTGTTTATATTGAGTGTTATTCTACTTTGTTGTTTTGTCTTGAATATCTTTTCTTGTGATTCTATTAAAAACTTGCTGTCCTTTCTGGTTGTTTAACCTGTATAGTTCAGTATCTAGGAAGTGTAATTGTTTCGTGTTTATATTGAGTGTTATTCTACTTTGTTGTTTTGTCTTGAATATCCTTTCTTGTGATTCTATTAAAAACTTGCTGTCCTTTCTGGTTGTTTAACCTTTATAGTTCAGTATCTAGGAAGTGTATTTGTTTCGTGTTTATATTAAGTGTTATTCTACTTTGCTGTTTTGTCTTGAATATCTTTTCTTGTGATTCTATTAAAAACTTGCTGTCCTTTCTGGTTGTTTAACCTTATAGTTGAGTATTTAGGAAGTGTATTTGTTTCGTGTTTATATTAAGTGTACTGTTATATTTATTTGCTCTTTTTTGATTTTTTGTTCATAAATATACTAAACTCCTTTTTACAGGTATTCTGACAAAGTCCTGTTTCTTTTTCTTGTTAACATTGAATTATTGTTCTCGTTACTTATTTGTTTCAGGATAAATAAACAAAGCCAAGTTTGCAGTAGCTTTATATTTTTTGTTACTTGTTTGATGGGAAAAGCAGAGGAAAAAAAATGGCTTCAAGTTTTTTTTTTTTAAATGTATGCTGCCTTGATGATGCTATATTCTGCATTTTTGTATGCTAGCATACAACTAATTTATGAAGTGGTTTTTGATTTTGTGTTTCGTTGATTGTTGCATCTAATAATTTGTGACAAGTGGTGAAATGCTTGAAGGTATTTGTGATTTCTTTGCTTGGTTGCTTTGCAGTCCGTTGGCATTGGTTCAGCTTATTCCCTGTTAGGCGAGTTTTATGTGGATTTGAGAGCAGTTCACTTGGGTTTTATCTAAAACTAATTCAGGACAAGTTAATCGGACCAATTCAATCAGATAGATGTAAGCCGAACTAAGGGTTGTGAGATGTGATTGGTACTTTGAGATCTTTTATGAATGTAATTAGTTTATTGATGCATTCGTTATGGATTTGAATAAAATAAATTTGAAGGTACAATTGGATCATGAGACTAATATGAGGAATGATATGTGATAGAGAGGACTATGATTCTTATCAAGGGGTAGAGCATTATATTGGTAGCAGGATTACAAAAATATTATTAAGTGATAATTTTATTATTTTCTCCATGTATTATTTGGAGAAATAGATGGGAGGTTATTTGCATCAAGCCATCTATAAATTATAATTTATTATAGTGTATATGATATTATATTTTAATTATATATTTTTAAAATTAACATATAAAAGACTATTAAAAGATTAAGCTAAATATTAATTTATAGAAATAGTTAATAAGATTTTTCACAATCTTATGGGTCCTAATAAATTAAATTAGTCAGTGTACTTAATAAGTTTGTAAACAAATCGAATCAGATTGATTAAAAAAAATCCTACTACTTGTAATATCTATCTTATGTATATTGATATCTAACTATCTTCTATATCATTAGCTCTATCATCTTTCAAAAATTAATTTTTAACAAATTATGACTTCTTCAACTTGAGCTATGAGAAGTCCTCTCTTGAGTTATAAGGATTGTTCTTTATAAAGAAATGATTAGTTTAAGTTTATAAGCATTGAAAAAAAGTCATGAGGATATTTAATCTTCACTTGTTGAAAACAAAATTAGGATAATGAAAATCGATGACATCGAGAAAAGAAGGATTACGAGAGACTTGTGCCTCATCTCATCTCTTGTATTCTTACTCATTTAAGCACAACTTGCTTATTTTGTTTGGTTCACTTGCATCTTTTACTTAATTAGTATTGAAAAAGTTTTTAAATGTAATTATACTAATTTACCCTAGTGCCATTAAATATTCTAACAATTAGTATGAAAATAAGTTTGTCCTACTCAGAAAGAAGTATTGATTATTTTGTAGAAATCAAGCTTGTTTGGTATCGATTTTAAAATATGAAAATATTAATGTTGAGAATGAATTTCAAAACTGAATTAAGTCAATGTGTTAATGGAAGGATTAAAAAAATAAAATGAAATGAAATATCTCATTTTATTCATTAAAATGAAATGAGTTTAATCAAATTTACATTTGTAGCATTGAAATAATAAAATAATAAAATGAGTTTAATCAATCTTGAAAATCTATCAATATAATATATATACTGTTACCATGATATTTTGTTTCGGTAACCGAGACCGAGATCCACACCCACCCGTAAAAAACAGGTATTAACTAGAAATAATACTCGATCACCTAAGCCTTCCTCCATCTTTTGTTCTTCAAATCAAGTTGAAACAGGTAGATCTCCTTGATCTCACTGACGTAGACCAACAATAAGATTCAACCAAAAAGACACCAGCATAGTAAGGAACGATGGGAAGTTCCATCGGTGGTGGAACTCCCAAGTTCTTGATGCGAAATGGTAGAATTTGGAAACACCATTAACTGTCTATTGTCAGAACGTAAAGAATAGAATTGTCCTTGGAAGCTTAACAGTTGACCACACAAGATATTCAAAATCCACAGTTTTCTCTGTAGTCCATGATATATCTCCTGGCCTCCAAACAAGTAAACGTCCAATATCTTTTGCAAGGACGACACAATCAGAGTTCGATGGGGATGATGACATGTAAAAAAACGCCGTTGAGAACTTTGAGAGGTGGGAGGTACCCATAATGAGTGTGAGAAGGGATTATACAGAGATATGGTATATTTACAACGTCCAAGTAACCAACCATCAAGGTAAAATAATGGAAGGCTTTTCCAAGGAAAAGTTTTGGGAGTTTGATCTCGAATGACATCCCCTCATCGAGCACACTTTGTAAGATGCATGAGCATTTATCATCTTGGTTGAATTTGACTAGCCATGAAGTTTTTCCCATAGTTGGGTCGTACCTCGGGGTTGTGGTCCTCCACTTTTTACATGTGGTGTTAAGGCGTACGATATTTTTAGGATTCATTTGCATCAATATCAACTCGATAATATCGATGTGAATGTAGGTACTACTGACATCCTCAGTCCTCTGTAATTTTTGCTCCTTGTCTTGCTTCTTGTCACTTACCATCATTGTAAATGTGCTATAAATTATACTCGACACACCTTAGTTATGAAGAAAAAAAATAAAAATTTAACCTAATATCGATAGGTGGGTGAGGAAGATGAAAAACAAATAAAGCATATCTTCAAATTACATTTATAGTCGAGAATGTGAAAAATATGGTGCTATTTTGTCATCATGATTTTTTTTTCCATGCTTTTACAAATACAAAAAATTATCTAAAATTTGAGTTATATAAGGAGTTGAATTTGTCTCCCATATGCTTAACTTTTAGATGGTCAAAACCACAGCCATTTATTTAATGGTCAAAACCAATTTTATTCAAAAGCTGAAATTTCAAATGGCTTAGTCAGCCTAAACTAAGAGCTAAGAAAGCTACAACTTCTTAGTAGTGCTACAGAGCATAGTCCAGTACTATAGGAGGTTACTCTAAAAAAATAAACATATTTGAAGGAAAATTTAAGTGGGTAATGCGCACACGGGACAGCCATGCGTGGGCATTGGCGGCGCCTCAATGGCAACAACCATACGCCCGCACCGCGGTAACCGCAAGCACATTAGGGTTTTTGGTAAAATTATAATTTTACCCTAGGTTTCCTTTTGGTTAAATTATAACTTTGCCCTTGTGTATTTTATTAATGCTTTTTAATATTTTGATAGTTATATCCTTTACAAATCTAATTTTTCAACATATTTATAATTTTATCCTTATAAAATTAAGAAATTTTAATTTATATAATCAATTATAAAATTAATAAATATGATTTATTATAATTGTGATTGAATTTGATCATGATTATATTTTGATTATTTGATTAGATTTAATTTTGATTAAAAAACTATTAATTATGGTTTACTTTTATAGTTTTATCATATGACTTATTGATTATATTTTTACATGTGATAAATAAAATCTAATTATTATTCTTGGATATTCATTTGATTATTCATATGTATATATTTAAAATTATGAAATAATGTTTATCTTTCACATTCATGTATGATTTATATGTTATCATGATTATCATATGAGTTTTTTTTTACTGATTAATGTTCAATAATTATTATGGTTATTATTCTATTATTGAACTACTTAATATAAATTAAATTGAAAAAATTTGATGAATATTATTTATAACTCATATCCTTAATTTTATATGACTTGTATCTACCAAAATAGCCTAAGATAATAGGCTTTTGGGATATGAATTATAATAAAAGTCTTATCATTTATAGGATATTTTAAACAGTATTTTATATTATTGTATTAGTGTTGCATCCACTAAAGTGACCTAGCCTAATAACTTATAAAATTATGAAATTAGTCCTAAATGATATTAAGAAAATAATATTCACAATGGTATATATAATTAAGAGATTTGGATAATTTCAAAGGAGAATCTATTTCAAATAATTATGTGATAGGGTAGGATACTGTTTTGGATATCCTTATAGTATCTGATTGTATATCCAAAAATAATAATACTATTCCACAATGATGGTATCAATCTTCCATAGATGATCTTGAGTAAATACTAGATATGCAATACTTCACCTAAAGGTGAAATATAGATGATACCAATAGTTCATCATATTTATAAAAAAAACTCAAAGCATTAATATTATTTTATATTTTACAGTGGTACTTCCGTCCATACATTTTTATGCTTCTAGTGTCTTTGTACTCTTTGGATCAAATTATTCAGAATTATTAGAGCATGTATAATTCACACTAGGCATATTAGATCTTGGCTTAACATTGCTTGTTGAAAGACCTATAGAATTGATAGATGAAAGTACTATGGAATAAGTTAATGAAATGAAGACTTGGGAAAGATAGGATAGACTTAGTTTAATGTTCATAAGAATGATGATTACAAATAACATAAAGACTTTATTACCGATTACAACTAGCGCACAGGAATATTTAAAGGTTATTGAAGATAGATTTAAATTTACTGATAAATCATTGGTTGGCACATTAATGAAAGAATTGACTATGGCTCAATATGATGGCTTTCAAAGAATTCAAGATCACATCCTCAATATGACTGATAAAGCTACAATACTTAAAGCATTAGGTATGAATGTTGATGAGTTTTTCTTTGTCCAATTCATTCTCAATTCTCTTCTTTCCTAGTTTGGCCCATTCAAGATTCACTATAATACAAATAAGATAAGTAAGACTTGAATGAGTTAACTAGTATGTGTGTTCAGGAAGAATTGAGATTAAGATAAGAAAGCTCATATAATGTCATGACTACTACTCAAGGAGTTGGTAACAAGAAAAGAAAATTAAAGTATCATCCATCAAAGAAATTTGTCGGGTTTGAAAATGTTAAACAGACTAATGAAAAGAAAGTTTCTACAGTAAAGTTTTTTTTTTATTATAAGAAAGGACATGTGAAAAAGTATAAACTCGACCTATGTTTCCAATTAAACATTATAGAAGTTCCTTTTAATACTTGGTGGATTGATTCTAGTACTTCAACTCATGTTATCAATAATATGTAGAGATTTCTTTCAATCTAAAAACCAAAAGAATATGAAAGATTCATCATTATAGAAAATCGTCTCAAAGCGAAAGTAATGTTAGTGGGGACTTATCACCTACGCCTAGAGACGAGTCATCTAATGGATCTTGCTTACATATATTATGTTCCTACTATTTCTAGAAATTTAGTTTCTCTATCTAGAATTAATGAGTTATGATATTGTCTTTCTTTTGGTAGTGGTAAACTTAGTATATTTTATGATTCAATAAAAGTTGGTTTTGGAATTTTGTGTAATGGTTCGTATAAAATTAATTTGAATCTTGAGTTTGCAAAGATATTATTGACCCTGCAATCAAGTGTTGGATTGAAACATAGTTTCAATAATGAAATATCTTCTATATTGTGGTATCGATGATTATGACATATCTTCAAGGAAAGAATAGAAAGATTAGTGAAGGATAATATTTTGGAATATTTAGACTTCACTGATTTTGATGTTTGTATAGATTGCATTAAGGGAAAGCAAACTAAATATATAAAGAAAAATACCACAAGAAGTAGAACTCCTTGAGATTATTCATGCTTATATCTGTGGACCACTCCATATTCCTTGGTTTAGTGAAAAAAGGTATTTCATCACATTTATAGATGACCTGTCCAGATATTATTATGTTTATCAAATATATAAAAGTCTCATGCCATTGACACTCTTGAAGTATACATAAATAAGGTCGAGAGACAATTAGATAAAAAAAATTAAAATTATCAAATTTGACAAGGGTAATAAATTTTATGACAAATATGATGAATCCGGTCAGAATATTGGTCCTTTTGCTATATTCCTAAAACAATAGGGTATTTGTGCTCAATATACATTACCATATGTGCTATAGTAGAATGGTTTTGCTGAAAGGCGAAATCATACTTTTATGGATATGGTTAGAAGCATGATGAATTATTCCTATTAGGATCAAGTTAGCACTAAAAGAGGGGGTGAATTAGTGCAGCGGATAAAAATGACGTCGATTTGAAAAAATATTTCGTTTTGATTAAAACCGATCTCGGAAGATAACTTAAAATAAAATGCTTGTTAATAAGCATAGTGAAAGCAAAGTAAGAAGGTTTACAGTGAAGGTAAATAGCAAGAATAGAAATGTAAACCAAGTTTTATAGTAGTTCGGTCGTCATTACCTACATCCACTCCATTGATTCCTCTTCCGTCGAGGTTACCGGCATCCACTAACGATCTTCTTTCAACAGGTGAAGATTAACTACCCTTTTACACCCCTCTTCTCCTTTTCACGAGTTTAGGAGATAACCTTTTACAAGCACTCACTCCTCCGTAAATAGAATTCTAAATTTCGAACTAGATGAGGGGATCTCTCAAGTGATTGCTATAGCATTTTTCCATTTTTAAGCTCTTTGTGTTTGTATCTGTCAACTAGGGATGAGAGGGGTATTTATAGACCTCAAGTGAATTCAAACTTAGAGCCCAAAAGATTCTCATCCTCGATTTTCACGGTACTGGTGGTACCACTACCTGCAGCACTAACATTGGGTGGTACACTGCTTAGTTTGGCAGTACCACCCACTCGGTCTGTATCGACTAACACAGTTTGGGAGACTATGTCTGGGCGGTACCACCGCCTGACACAATCTTGAAGATCGTGTTTGGGCGGTACCATCACCAGACCCTACTATAAGACCCTGAATGAGCCAAACGATAGGCCTAATTCATCCTTGATTCAGGCCCAATTGGCCCCTAATTGAGTTAGCATTGTTTCACCCCAATACCGACTTAATTATACCTAAACTAACTCGATCTAAACAAATTATTATAAGCATGAATCCTATGTTGTCCGATATATTATTGGTTCATTCGACGTTTCGTCCTATCCTTCGACATATTGCTCAATCAACATGTTATCTTCCCGCAACATCTGATCTCCTTGGGACAATGTTCAATCTTTTTGGCTCGATGCTCGAACTCATGGCACAAAGCCTTCTGTCGATACGTCGACCGATCCTCCAGCCTGACGTCTAATCTTCTGACATGTTCACTCTGGCCCAACATCCGATTCCTCCTACTTTAATTAATTTGTCTCTCCTTGATCGAAGCTAGTCCTGCATCATTCAAAATGTAGATTAGATCACAAACTCATCAATTAATTTCATCATCAAAATTTGAGATTCAACAATCTCTCTATTTTTGATGTTGACAATCAATTAATGACGGAGATTAAACTAAACTCCTCATATCAATATGTCGTATTGATAGAATTTTTAAATTCAAAAAATTATAAGTATTTCACCATTGCATGCATCATGAATATTGAAAGACCTAATTAATCATATCATTGTATGCAACATAAACTCATTCATAATCAGAATATTCAAGTACATCATCCCATGCATGATAGTCATCATGACTTCTCCCCCTTTGTTATCAACAAAAGGGGGAAGTTCAACTATCAAGTTTTAGATATGCAAGTTTTACAACATATAAGCTAGTTTATAATTTTAGCTTCTTTTTTGAGATATACAAGTTTGCAAGTTTCTTGAGATAGGCAAGATAACACTTTTGCTTCTCTTGAGATTACAAGCTAGCAATTCTTGGTGACGTTCAAGATAGCAAGTTCTTTCTTCTCTTTTGAGAAGTGTAAGCTAGCAATTTTGCTTCCTAGCAAGTTTTTCTCTTTGCAATTTGTAAGCTAGCAAATTTTATATCATTTTAGAACATGCAAGCAATTTGACAAGTATTACTTCTCTTTGAAGTATAAAGGCTAACAAGTTTTTGAAAAAGAATTCAAGATAGCAAGCTAGTAAGATAGCAATGCATCATTTTAGAATATGCAAGCTAGCAAATTTTACTCCCCTTTTATCATTGTCAAATAGAAGAGAAGAATACAATATTGTAATTCTTTTCCCTTTACTTCAATCTTCAAATCATGACAAAGATAAAGTATCATTCTTAATTCAATATGTTTGTGCATCATTATAGTTTCAAATTAAAACATGCATAATTTTAAAACCTTATATTTCATCCTTGCTTCATGCATGATACCAAAAATAAATCAATCATCACTATGAGTATATCATACATGATACTAAGATATTAAAATTTTTAATCATTAATCACTTTATGCATTAAATCAACATTTTGATCATAACACCAAACATTCATCATTTCTCTCGTGCATGATATTAAAGCATTCATGATACCAAATATTAAATCAATATTTTTAAGCATTTATCACTTCATAATTGTTGGTACTAAATATTCATCATTTATTTTTTCCCCCTTTGTCATAGGCAAAAAAAAGAGAATAACACAAAGGTGTAAATATTCAACTTATCACATGGAAGATATCAAGAAAAAAATTTGGTGATGAGATATACTTCATGAATTCAAGGAATTAAAAAAATCATATCATGAAA
This sequence comes from Musa balbisiana, assembly GCA_004837865.1. Taxonomy (NCBI): domain Eukaryota; kingdom Viridiplantae; phylum Streptophyta; class Magnoliopsida; order Zingiberales; family Musaceae; genus Musa; species Musa balbisiana. The sequence goes on along the minus strand of CM017193.1, from coordinate 19,331,649 downwards.
GATAAGATCATGTGAATGTCAAAAGACATGATTCATATAGTAAATCTCCTCTTTAAATAAAATACCAAGAAAAATTCATAAGAGTACAAAGAAGAGATCTTGATTCAAAAAAAAAAATCTCAAGTAATTCCTGTTAGGAATGAGTCAGTACTAAGAGGGGGGGGGGTTGAATTAGTGCAGTAGTAAAAATGTTGATTTCAAAAATCTTTCGTTTCAATTAAACCCGTTTCGGAAATGCTTAACTTTGAAAGTGAAGGAGGAAGTTTGCTATGAAAGTAATTTGCTTAAAATAAATGTAAACCAGATCTTATAGTGGTTCGGTCGTCGTGACCTACATCCACTCCTGATTCCTTCTCCGTCAAAGCCACTAGCATCCACTATCGATCTTCCTTTAATAGATAAAGACCAACCATCTCTTTACAACTCTATTCTACTTTTGATAGGCTCAGGAGAGAACTTTTTACAAGTTTCACACCTCTCTTAGAATGAACTCTAAACTCTAAGAGATGGAGGGGAACACTCAACACTTTTCAAACTTTTTCAACTCTTTTTCGTCAAGGATTCTTTCCCTCTTTCTATCCAATTCTTGCTATCCTAAGCAGGAAAGAGTGTGGTATTTATAGGCTTCAAATGTATTCAAATTTGGAGCCCAAAATTCAAATCCCTGAGATTTTAAGGTATGGGCGATACCACCGCCTACAACCTGACACTAGGCAATACCACTACCTGATACACTGTCAATGGGCGGTACCACCGCCCAGTCTGACGGTACCACCGCTTGACAGCCTCGAAGATCGAGTTTTTCAAGTTTTCCAACTCACAAGCGGTTCTATCATCAATTCTGGCGGTGCCACCACTTGGCCCAACATATGGGTTATTGAATGGACCTTCTAATGAGCCCAAATTACTCCTAATTTAGGCCCAATTGACCCCTAATTGAGTTGGCATTGTTTCACCCCAATACTGACTCAATTAGATCTAAAACCTACTTTGATCTAGACAATTATTACAAAGCTCATCAAATGTTGTCTGGTCATGTCATTGGTTCGACGCTTCATCCGATTCTTCAGCACATCGTCCTCTCTTATGGCCTATTGCCTAATCGGCCAATTGACCTCCACAACTCCGATTTCCTTAGTGTAATTTCCACCCTTCTTGGCCTGATGCCCAAATTCTCGGCCCGAAGTCTTCTACTGACATGTCGATCGATCCTCCGACTCGACGTTCAATCTTTTGACATGTTCCACTCCGGCCCAACATGATTCTTGCTACTTCAATTGTCTCTCCTTGATCGAAGCTTTCTATATCACTCAAAACGCAAATCAGATAAACACTATCAATTGGTTTCATCATCAAAATCTGAGATTCAACAATCTCCAGCTTTTTGATGATGACAACCAATTGATGACGGAATTAACCTTATCTCCCTCTATCAATATGCAATATTGATAGAACTCTTGAATTCAAAAATCCAAGCAAAAATCATATATAACATCATCACACTTCTCCCCCTTTGTCATCAACAAAAAGGAGAAGTGTATCATCCAAGCAACAAGTTTTAAAGATATGTAAGTTTTACAACATACAAGCTAGCAACAATTTTTCATCACTTTACAATATACAAGCTAGCAAATTTTATATCATTTTAGAGCATGCATAATCACCAAATCATCATTAATTTTAAAGATGTGCAAGATTACAAATTTTGCAAGTTTGCATTTGTGCATCTTGAGATAGGCAAAATAGCACTTTTACTCTTGAGATTGCAACCTAGCAATTGTTGGTGATGTTCAAGATAGCAAGTTCTTCTCCTTGCAATTTGTAAACTAGCAAATTTAACAAGTGTTATATCATGCAAACTAGCAAGTTTTTTACATATAAAAGTTGACAAAATTTTACATTGTTTGAGATGTGCAAGATAGACTATTTATGAATCTTCTTGAAATGTGTAACTTAGCAAAAATTACTTTTCTTTTGAAATGAGTAAGCTAGCAAGTTTACTTCTTTTGCAATGTGTAAATTTCCAAATTTTGCATCTTGAGCTAGCAATTTTTCTCCCCCTTTGTCATTGTCAAAAAGAAGGGAAGAATACAATGTTATAATTCTTTTCCCTTTACATCAATTTTCAAATCATAATAAAGTTAATGTATCAATTTTTTTTTTTAATATGGTTGTGCATTGTTATGGTTTCAAATTAAAACATACACAATTTTAAAATCTTTCATTTCATTCTTACTTCAAACATGATACCAAAAATAAATCAATCATCACTATGGGCATATCATACATGACAGATATTAAAATCTTTAAGCATTTATCATTTCATGCATTAAATCAATCATTTTGATCATGATACTAAACATTCATCATTTTTCTCATGCATGATACTAAAGCATTTATGATACCAATCATTTCTCTCATGCATGATACTAAAACATTCATGATACCAAACATTAAATCAACATTTTTAAGCATTTATCACTTCATGATTGTTGGTACCAAACATTCAACTTCAAATAATCAAGATCATCAAAATCACTTGCAAGAGATTCAAAATGAAATAAATAAATTTATCCATCTCTTGAAATGTTAGTGATTTCTTTTCTCCCCTTTATTATTGTAAATAAAAATGAAGAAGAGGGGAATAATATATAACAAAACTCAAGTCATAAATTATCAAGATGTCAAGTAGCATACCAAGAAGAATTATAGTATGAAAAATCTTGATTCATAGAAAAATATCATATATTGAATATCGAGAAATCAAGATGATGATTCATATATATAAAAATATCATAAGTTATAATCAAAAGAAAAATCATCATTTATTTTTAACTCATTCAATTTGTTAAATCAACATTTCCTAGATATGCATGATACCAAAATATGGTTTCAAATATTCAACATATAACATGCATAATTTCAAACCATTATCAAGATCATAGTTTGTTTGCATAAGTCTCTTCTTTAGTAAATGGTAAGAAGAATTCATCGAAGATAGAAAATATTTTGATTCTCATAAAAGATAGCTCAAGTAGAGAAATCAAAAAGAAAGTTCATGATTCGGTTGAAAATTTTTCATTCAAATTCAATTCATCAAAATCACTTTTCGAAAGATTCAATGAAGGCAAGGTAAATAGATTTACACGAGAACTAAATTCATGTCATGTATATCTCAATTTATCATGAATTATAAAAAAAATTTAGAGTATCAAGTGAAGGAATCATGATTCATGTGACAAAAAAATTATCGATTCATGCATTCAAACCATTATTACTTCAACTCATCATGCATAGTTTCAAAATATAAAATCATCAAATATAATTCAAACATTTATTTTCAAAATATATTCTCTTTTAGTTGTTTTAATTTAAGTGATTTGATTTCATTCAAGCATGTCTTGTCCTTTTTTGCCAAATCAAAACATATATCATCATTTAAAACGAAAGTGCAAGATTTATCACAAAAATCATCTAGATCAATAAATCACAAAAATCATCATGTATAACTTCAAAATCTCATGCATAGAATAAAATCATCAAACATTGTACCAAAACTTTTAATATTTTCATTACATTATTATACATCATTAAATCATCAAAATTGATTTCTTCAAACATAAAGCATTTTAAGATCATTTTGTTTGTTGTAGTAATGCATTTTTCTTTTTAAGTGAATCTAACTTTTCATGCTTAGTGCATACGATTGTCATGCTAATTTTTTATTTTTATTTTTATTTTTTTATTTTTATTTACTAACTAATTTAAAAATAACTCATGAAAAACATCATATAATTTTGAAATAAAGTAAATAGATTTTGGGTGAGTCATTCACCTCAATGTGAAAGGCCACCTCGTCTTTGTTGGTTTGCTCCTCATCTTCGGATTGATTGAAATAAAGTAAATAGATTTTGGGTGAGTCATTCACCTCAATGTGAAAGGCCACCTCGTCTTTGTTGGTTTGCTCCTCATCTTCGGATGAGCTTGATTTGTCCCAAGTCATTTTGAGTGTCTTCTTCTTCTTTGGCAACCTCTTCTTTGTAAGTTTATTTTTAATCTTTAATTTTTGTTTTAAGAATTTTTTAAGCTTTAAGAGTTCAAGGTCATCATCATCATCACTTGAGTCATCACTCAAGTGCTATTCTATTGTTCAAAATGTCAAATCCTTCCTATTCTTTGGAAGGTTGTTCTTAAGCTTTTCATGAGCATTGCAAGTCATTTCATATGTTAATAATGAACCAATAAGTTCTTCAAGTGGAAAAATATTGAGATCTTTCGTTTCTTGTATTACCGTTATTTTAGGATCACAACTTTTTAGAAGGAATCTTAATATTTTATTAACGAGTTCAAAATTCAAAAAACATTTGCCAAGTGCTTTTAAACTATTGATAACATCCGTAAAACGAATGTACATGTATCCAATAGTCCCGTTTGATTCCATTCAAAACAACTCAATATCATGCATCAAAAGATTTATTCTAGACTCTTTTACTCTATTTGTGTCTTCGTGTGTGATTTCAAGGGTGTGCCAAATATCGAAAGTTATTCGTAAGTAGAAACTCGATTAAATGTATTTTTGTCTAAGGTGCAAAACAGGGCATTCATAGCCTTTGCATTTAGAGAAAAATTTTTCTTCTCCAAATCATACTAATGGTTCATTGGAAGAAAAGACCTTTGAAAACCAAATTCAACTATATTCCATAAATCGAGATTCAACGAAAGTAAGAAAACTCTCATTCGAGTTTTCCAATATGTGTAGTCCGTCCCATTGAATATGGGAGGACGAATGAGAGAAAATATCTCTTGAAAGCCGAAAAGAGTCATTTCTCTTGGGTGTTAAACCAAATGAGAAATACCGAGGCCTAATACCAATTGTTAGGAATGAGTCGGCACTAAGAGAGGGGGGGTGAATTAGTGCAGCGGTAAAAACGTCGATTTCGGAAATCTTTCGTTTCGATTAAACCCATTTCGGAAATGCTTAACTTTTAAAGCGAAGTAAGGAGGAAGTTTGCTATGAAAGTAATTTGCTCAAAATAAATGCAAACCAGATCTTATAGTGGTTCGGTCGTCATGACCTACATCCACTCTTGATTCCTCCTCCGTCGAAGTCACCGGCATCCAGTATTGGTCTTCCTTCAATAGGCGAAGACCAACCACCTCTTTATAACTCTATTCTCCTTTTCACGGGCTTAGGAGAGAACCTTTACAAGTTTCACGCTTCTCTTAGAATGAACTCTAAACTCTAAGAGGTGGAGGGGAACACTCAACACTTTTCAAACTTTTTCAACTCTTTTTCGTCAAGGATTCTTTCCTCCTTTCTACCTAATTCTTGCTATCCTAAGTAGGAAAAAGTGAGGTATTTATAGGCCCCAAATAGATTCAAATTTGGAGCCCAAAATTCAAATCCTCGATATTTTAGGGTACGGGCGGTACCACTGCCTGCATCTTGACACTAGGCGGTACTACCACCCAATCTAGCGGTACCACCACCTGACACACTTTATTAGGTGATACCATCGCCTGACAGCCTCGAAGACCGAGTTTTTCGAGTTTTCCAACTCATAGGCGGTTCTATTATCAATTTTGGCAGTGCCACCGCTTGGCCCAATATTTGGGTCATTGAATGGGCCTCCCAATGAGCCCAAATCACTCCCAATTTAGTCCCAATTGGCCCCTAATTGAGTTGGCATTATTTCACCCCAATACTGACTCAATTAGACTTAAAACCTACTTCGATCTAGACAATTATTACAAAGCTCATCAAATGTTGTCCGGTTATATCATTGGGCCGACACTTCGATCGATTCTTCAATGCATCATCCTCTCTTGCAGCCTATTGCCCAATCGGCCAGTTGACCTTCGTAACTCTAATTTCCTTGGCACAATTTTCGCTCTTCTTGGCCTAATGCCCGAATTCTCAGCCCGAAGTCTTCTGCCGACACATCGACCGATCCTCCGGCTCGATGTTCAATCTTCTGACATGTTTCACTCTGGCCCAACATGATTCTTCTTGCTTTAATTGTCTCTCCCTGATCAAAGCTTCCTGCGCCACTCAAAACGTAAATCAGATAAACACCATCAATTAGTTTCATCGTCAAAATTCGAGATTCAATAATTCCAAGAAATCAAGATCATGATTTAAATAAAACTCAATCAAATTCAAATCATCAAAATTACTTTCAAGAAATTCAAAATGGCATTAATAACTTTAACAATCTTTTAATGAAAAATCGATAAGATAGAGAAAAAAAATTCAAGAAAAATACTTTCCTCTTTTTTGTGATTTGAATTCATACAATCATGTCTTTGTCTTTTATGCTAAACAAAAATATACATCATCATTTAAAAGCAAAGTTCATCATGACAAGATCAATAAGCTATACATCACAAAGATCATCGTGCATAATTTTGAAATATAAACTCATTAAGTATGATTTTAAATCATCATTACTTCAAGTCATCATGCATAATTAAATCATTAAATCATCAAGCATGATTTCATTAATCATAAAATATTTTTAATCAAAATCATTTTGCAAATCATTTTCGATATAAAGTAAAATGATTTATAAATTCAAATCATCATAACTTAAATTTACAAATTAACTATTTTCAATTATAACTCGTTATACAACTGTCATGCTTTAAATTTTTTTAAATGAAAAGAAGCATGATATTTTTTGTATTTATTTTTAAATTTAAAAATAACTCATGAAATGCATCATATAATTTTGAAATAAAGTAAAAGGATTTTGGTTACCTCGTCATCAAAAGCCGTTAAGGTGTAGTTTGCCACCTCTCCTTTGTTAGTTTATTCTTCATCTTCGGATGAACTTGATTCGTCCCAGGCCATGCTAAGTGTTTTCTTTTTCTTTTATAGCTTCTTCTTTTTATGTTCATTTTTGTTCTTAGATTCTTGTTTTAAGAATTTTTAAGCTTTATAGTCAAGAGTTTAAAATCATAATCACTTGAGCTTTCGCTCGAGTGGTCTTCATTTGTTCTAAGTGTTAAATCCTTCCTGTTCTTTGGAAGGTTGTTCTCAAGTTCTTCATGTGATTGCACGTCATTTCATATGTCATCAAAGACCCAATAAGTTCTTCAATCGAAAAATGGTTCAAGTTCTTTAATTCTTGTATTGTCATTACTTTCGAATCCTAATTTTTAGAAAGTGATCTTAAAACTTTATTCATAAGTTCAAGATTCGAAAACTTTTACCAAGAACTTTTAGACTATTGATGACATTCGTAAAACAGGTGTACATGTCTCCAATAGTCTTACTTGGTTCCATACGAACTAATCCAAAATCATGCATCAAATATTTATTTTAGAGTCTTTAACTCTACAAGTGCCTTCATGTGTGATTTCGAATGTGTGTCAAATGTCAAAAGCCATTTCATAAGTAGAAACCCGATTGAATTTATTTTTGTCTAACATGCAAAATAAAGCATTCATAGCTCTAGCATTTAAAGAAAAATCTTCTTCTCAAAATCATTCTAATCTTTCATTGGAAGAGAAGACCTTTGAAATATGTTTTCAATGATATTTCAAATATTGAAATCTAAAGAAATCAGGAAAACTCTCATTCGAGTTTTCCAATATGTATAGTTTGTCCTATTGAACATGGGAGGACGAACAATAGAAAAGCTCTCTTGAAAGTCGAATAAAGTTATTTCTCTCGGGTGTTAAACCAAATGAGAAAAGAAAGTGGCTCTGATACCAATTGTTAGGATTGAGTCGACACTAAAAGGGAGGGTGAATTAGTGCAGTAGATAAAAATGACGTCGGTTCAAAAAATCTTTTCATTTCGATTAAAACTAATCTCGAAAGATAACTTGAAATTGAATGCTTGTTCATAAGCATAGTGAAAGCAAAGTAAGGAGGTTTACAGTGAAGGTAAATAGCAAGAATATAAATACAAACCAAGTTTTATAATGGTTCGGTCGTCGTGACCTATATCCACTCCGTTGATTCCTCTTCTGTCGAGGCCACCGACATTCACTAATGATCTTCTTTCAATGAGTAAAATCAACTACCCCTTTACACTCCTCTTCTCATTTTTATAGGTTTAGGAGATAACCTTTTATAAGCACTCACTCCTTCCTAAACAGAATTAGAAACTTCGAACTAGAGGAAGGGATCTCTCAAGTGATTGCTACAGTGTTTTCCCACTTTTAAACTCTCTATGTTTGTGTCTATTAACCAGGGATGAGAGGGGTATTTATAGGCCTCAAGTGGATTCAAACTTGAAGCCTAAAAGAGTCTCATCCTCCATTTTTGGGATACTAGCGGTACCACCACCCAATCTGACGGTCCCACCACCTGACACAATCTTGAAGATTGTGTCTGGGTAGTACCACCACCAGACCCTGCTATAGGACCCTGAATGAGCCAAATAATAGGCTCAATTCAACCCTAATTCAGGCCCAATTGACTCCTAATTGAGTTGGCATTATTTCACCCCAACACCGACTCAATTAGACCTAAACTAACTTGATCTAGACAAATTATTACAAGCATAAATCCTATGTTATCCGGGATGTCATTAGTTCATTCGACGCTTCGTCCAATCCTTCGGTGCATCATCCTCTCCTTTGGTATATTGCTCAATCGACATGTTATCTTCCCGCAACATCTGATCTACTTGGCGCAATATCCGAACTTCTTAACTCGATGCTCGAACTCATGGCACGAAGCCTTCTGTCGATACGTCAACCAATCCTTCAGCCCAACATCTAATCTTCTGACATGTTCACTTCGGCCCAATGTCTGATTCCTCCTGCTTTAATCAATTTGCCTCTCCTTGATCGAAGCTAGTCCTGCGTCACTCAAAACATAGATTAGAACACAAACTCATCAATTAATTTCATCATCAAAATTTGATATTCAACAATTCCTCTGTATTTAAATCAATGTTGGGTGAAGCTCTTAGGACAGCTATGTACATCTTGAACAGGATTCCTAGTAAGTCGGTTCCATCAAATCCATTTGAGTTATGGATTGGTAGAAAGCCAAGTCTAAGACATTTACATATTCGGGAGTGTCCTACAGAGATAAGAGTATTTAATCCACATGAAAAGAAATTGGATCCAAGAACTATTTTTAAATATTTTATTGGTTATCCAGAAAAATTCAAGGGATATATATTTTATTACCATAATCATAGTACGAGGATAATAGAATATGGTAATACAAGATTCCTAGAAAATGACGAAATCAATAGGAGTGAAAAACCTCGAAGGATTAATTTTAATATTGAGGAGATTCAAGTTAATTCTCCCGTATCATCTCCTATTCAAGAAATTATTGTTTCTCAAATTAATAAGAGAATTGATGATGGTGAACAACAAAATAATATCGATGAACTCTCACATGACGTTGATGTCATCGCTGATGATCTTATAAAATAATCACAATTGGTAGCTTTGAAAAGATCTTAAAGGAAAAGGAAACATGCCATTTTTATGATTATGTGATATACCTATAAGAATTAGATTATGATATAAGAATAAAAAGAGACCCCTTATCGTTTTCATAAGTCATAGAAAGTAATAATTCTGAAAAATGATATGATGCAATGAAAGAAGAGTTAAAATCAATAGTCTAGAATGGTGTTTGGGAACTCGTTGAATTACATAATAATTATAAAAGAGTCAATTGTAAATAGGTCTTTAAGACAAAATGTGACTCAGCAAGAAATATCAAACGATATAAAACCAGACTTATGGCTAAAGATTTTATTTAGAAAGAATGCATCGACTACGATGAGACTTTTTCTTTGGTTTTTAAAAAGAACTCGTTGAGAATCGTCATGGCATTAATAGCTCATTATGATCTTGAATTACATCATATGGATGTGAAAATATCATTTTTGAATGGGGATCTAGATGAGAAAATCTATATGAAACAACATGAAGGATTCAAAGAAAAGGAAAAAGAAAGTTGGGCTTGTAAACTTAAGAAATCTATTTATGACCTTAAACAAGCTTCCAAACAATGGTATATAAAATTTCATTATACATTACTTCCTTCGGATTTAAGAAAAATACTATTAATCAGTATATATATCTGAAGGTAAGTAGAAGTAAGTTTATTATATTGATCTTATATGTGAATGATATTTTACTTTCTAGTAGTGATCTTGGTTTATTGCACGAAACCAAAATATTTCTCAATAAGAACTTAATAATATGAATGAGACAACCTATGTTATTGGCATTGAAATATTTAGGGATATATCTCAAAGATTATTAGGACCGTCTCAGAAAGAATATATTAATCGTATCTTGGAGAGATTTAATATGTAGCTTTACTCAGCCAATGAGACACCTATACTAAAGGTGAAAAATTCAATCAAAACTAGTGATTAAAAAATGACTTAGAAAAGAATCAAATGAAAAATATTCATTATAGGTGTGTAGTTAAAAGTCTATTATATACTCAAATAAGTACAAAACGAGATATCGATTTTGCAATTGCAATGCTGGGAAGATACCAAAGCAACCCAAGAATGGAATATTAGAAAGCTGCAAAGAAAGTAATGAGATATCTGTAGGGGACGAAAGATTATATGCTCATATACGAAAGATCAGATGAGCTTGAAGTAATAGAATATTTAAATACTGATTTTGTAAATTACCTCGATAGTAGGAAGTCAACTTCAGGATTTGTATTCATGTTTGCTGGTAGGATATTTTCTTGAAAAAGTACAAAGCAATCACTTATTGCATTATCAATAATGAAAGTTAAATTTATAGTATGCTTTGAGGTCACAAATCAAGCTTTATGGTTGTAAAATTTCATTTCAGGATTTGATGTGGTTGACTTAATTGTTAGGCGGCTGAAGATATTTTGTGATAATATCGTAATAATTTTCCTCTCTAAAAATGACAAATATTATAGTGGTTCCAAGCACATCGAGATAAAGCACTTGATGGTTAAAGAAAGAGTCCAGAAACAACAAGTGTCAATTGAGAACCTAAACACTACTATGATGATTGTTGATCCATTTATTAAAGCTTTATAGTGTAAAATATTTAAAGAACATTTTCGAAGCTTGTGAGCAAGCCATAAAATATATGGTAATGCATGTTTAGGTGGATGCTATTATTGATATTTTTTGCTTAATTAAAGTGATTTATTTTTGCTATCCTGTTTATATTTATGTTTATGTATATTATAGTTGAATGTAATAATATAATTGTCTTAACAAGGCAAATTATAAGAATCATTATGGACTATATTAGGAAAAACTAATAATGTTATGGTACATAAAAGAGAGTATGACATTGATGATATACAATCGATATGACTCACATTGATAGTTGAACTTAATATAATATTATTATATTTATTGGACTTATTGGTTTGTTGTTAAAATTCAGGACCATGTATAAAATGTTTTTCAAAAAAAATTTAGAATCAAATTAGGTAAAATTATTTTCAAACAAATTTTATTTTATTTATGAATATTTTTTATATCTTATCAATTAATGGGTCAACTGAGAGAATTAGATTTTATGACTTTTTATAATTGGATAAGATATATAATGGAAGGATTAAATATTGACCAATAAAAAAGAAGTTCATATTGAACTAATAACTTATCATGGAATCTCTACTCTCGCTTATAAATAGATAAAACCACTAGAGATTGGATAATATATATTACGCGTTTATAAAGAATGCAGTTAAGAGATTATAGTTTCTCTCTCAATCTCCATGAACCATCAATCTAAGTGGTCCTGTGAAAGGATAGGAAGATATAAGAAGAAGAGTCTAGTTTTTCTTGTAGATTAATAGTAGGTTTGTATCTAATGACAGTGTCTTTATATATCACATAGAGATCCCTTTCAAATAACATCAAAGGTATACATCGATCTAATATTATTTAATTTTAATCTTAAAAATATAACCGTTTTTATACTTACGTGAACTGCAGCATCAATCCTTAATGACTAGAGAATATAATATATGTATCACAAACACAATGGCAATGACTAGAGAATAATATATATATCACAAACACAATGGCTATGGAAACTGATATAATTAGGATTTAATTAACGTGAGAGATGAATAATTAAGTCAGTTTGTTTTCACTCTCTTATCATGTATAAAAAGAGGAAACTGTAAGTGCACTAAATAAGATAGCAAAGAAAAAGTTTCAGAGACAAATGATCACATCAATGTGGAAGATAGATTTTGTTAAGCAATCAAGTCATTCTTAATTGATCACATCAATGCGAAGATAGATTTTGTTAAGCGATCAAGAATAACTTGATGCTATGCATCACATTTGATGTCATTTGTATATTTTAATTAATCTTGAACATGTGATATGCTATTCTGATCCAAAGATAAGGTGTCGTTGTTATCTTGTCACAATAATAAGTGAATAAATTAAATTGCATATGATGTGGTTCTTTATGTTTTGAGCTAAAAGATGGTGTGTTAATCATGTGTCATCACTATATTTATTAGTTTGATTTGGATAAACTTTATGCGGTGTGGTTATACAGTGATAACCATTTGCATCATTCTTCTATGGTGATATGTTCTATTGAAATTCATTGAAGAATTATACCCACATATCACAACATGTTATATTAAAAGGAACCTCTTCCTTAAATATTGTACTATGTTAGGATCAGTAATTGGGGGTGTCCATTGATAATTTGTAGATGCTCTGTCTGTTTATTGCATAGTATACATAATACCTAGAAGAGTCTAAAGCTTCATCACCAATTTCAGACTCTGGCTGGAAGAATGATTGTGTGGAGAAAGATGATCTGAAAAATTATGAAGCTTTGATGTGTAAAACAAGTATCCTTCAGAGCTGTTCTGGTAAGGGGACGTCTGAGTCAGACTAAAAACTTACAAACCGCCATGATTGTGATGACACTCTTCTTAAAATATAGCTGCCATTACAAATTAATAATTGGTGTTGTGTGCTATTTGATTTGACTCCTAGACGTGGAATATGTTTAGTTAATGTCAATCAGGTTGGACTAATACCGTAATGGGTTTGGATAAAGTGTAGCACAAATTTAAAGTCAATGCTTTTACTATATTTTTAATTCAGATGAAAAATAGGGAAGATATGCTAATCTAATATACTCCTTAAAATGCTTTTCTTTCCCTCTTTTCGTTTCTAGTTTACCAACTTGACAGAGAAGGCTCTTTAAAATCACTAACAAAACTGCTTGCACTGAAGTTTGGAATTGGTATGACCAGTTTAGGTGATTTGTCTTTCTTTATGTTCCCCTTCAACATGTCGTTTTTAACCCCTCCTAGGCTTAAAAAAAGGAAATTTACCTTTCTTCACATGAAAACTATCACAAACCTCCCTACTTAATGATCTGGGGAAGAAGATCTCCGATTTAGATACATTAACTTTAAGGTTAGTGATCGATTCAAAGAAGTTAAGAATTTAAAGAATGATATGATGAGACTAGGGGTTGGCACAAAAGCACAACAATGTGTGTCATCAGCATACATCAAGTGAGAAATCTTGCAATCCCTCTTAAAAGGAAAACAGGATAATGAATCTCCTATCACAAGCAGCTTTGATAAAAAAGGGAAAGAATTTGAGATACAAAGATGTAAAGACAAGGAGAAATCGGATCTCCTTGACCAATACCCCTAATCCCTTTAAAGAAGTGAGATGGTTGCCCATTCACCAAACATGCAAAGGAAGGAGTAGAAATATAAGTCTAATGAATTTGATAGGGAATTTAATCAATTGTAAGGCTCTAAGAATAGCATGCCGAGATATCTTTTCATAAGCTTTTTCTAAATCAAGTTCGAGGATGACATAAGGATTCTTACCAATCGAATTAAATAAGGAATGTGTCACCTCCTGAACAACAAGGATATTATGACCAGCTAGGAATGAAAGCGGTTTGTTCATGAGAGATAATAAAAGAATCCAACGAAGGCCTAACACGATTAGCCAAAATTTTGGCTAAAATGCAGTAGCTGACATTGCACAATGAGATTGGACGAAAATCTTTAACTTCCCTAGGGTTTTTATAGTTAAGAATAAAGACAATAAAATTCTTAGTTCACTCATGAGAAAGAAAATCCACATCATGAAAAGATTGAAAAGCTTGAATCAAGGAGTCAGAAATTATGTCCCAATAAAAATGATAAAATTTCACAGTAAACCCATCTGAGCTCTTCCCCAAACCTAACAAGGCAAGAGCATCCCAAATCTCACTTCTACTGAAATGCCAAATCAAAGATTCAGCTTCCTCAATAGATATAACCCAAGAAGGGGGAATGGGAAACTCCTCCATCGAGGGTACCTGGTTCGAGTCGGAGCACCACAGTTTCAGGTAAAAGGAGAAAAACTCATCCCTAATACCCGACGGATCAATGATAAGAGAAGCCTCAGAGTAAAGATGATGAACAAGTTATTTCTCCTATGGATAGAGACCATAGACCGGTAATACCTGATGTTAGAATCTCTCTCATTGATCCATTTGGATTGCTTGAGACCACCATTTTAGATTGATCTGCCTACGCAAGAAAGCATTTTTCCGATGAAGACAAGACAGGTGCACGCTATCTGAATCAGTAAGACCAACCTCAGCCTCTCTACCCTCCAACAGAGTAATCTCATGTTGGGTGCGAGACAGGACATCTTCAATCTTACCGAGAGTATGCCTATTCCAAAAGGAAGAAAAAGCAGCGATCAGTGAGAGGTTAGGCGAATCCCTAAAGTTCCACACACTAGGGATAATATAATACCTAACTTCACCATACTCGGCCCAAAAACGGTGAACTTCAACAAGACCGAAGAAGGTTTATCTCGGCCAACCGTACTCAACAAAATAGAACAGTGGTCAGAGCAGGTTGCAGGCAGATGTTTAACGACAGAGTAGCCAAATAAATCCAGCCATTTACAATTGGCCAAAGCTCGGACCAAACGTACGAGAATACGGGCATTACCCCTAAGGTGTCTCTAGGTCCTATAAACCCTAAATCAGAGAGCAGAATCCGAACAAAAACCGATTGAACTGTGGAACAGAGGAATTAAAAGAAAAAGGGGTCACTCGGCTTGTCCTGTGCATTGGACATACAGTTAAAATCACTCAAAAGCATGAGATTCCCAAAAGCAGATTACGACTCAAAATTGAAACACTAGCATTAGATACCCGAGAAAACCCACAGATCAAAATTTTTAAACTGAACGACTGCATGTAAAAACTTGTGTACGGCAATATAGCATCTGGTTCCTACTGATAACGCACATTTTGGGCTCAAGACACATTACAGTCGATGTTGGACACTAAGTCAGAATTCGTACCAAGACGCTGTTCGACTCACATACCGAGATACTATCCAAAACACGCCAAGTCAGAATCTATACTAAGGTGCTGTTCAACCCGCGTACCAAGACGTTACCCGACACATGCAAAGTCAGAATCCGTACCAAGACATTGTTCGACCCGCGTACCATCACGCCAAACCCGTATGCAGCCGACCCACAAACAATGGTATAAAAGCCCCTGGCCGGAGGCTCAACCCGCGTACCAAGGCGCTGCCCGACACACGCCAAGTCAGAATCTGTCCCAAGACATTGTTCGACCCGCGTACCATCACGCCAAACCCGTGTGCAACCAACCCACAAACAATGGTATAAAAGCCCCTGGCCGGCCTCCGACCAGGGGAGGGAAAAAAAAAACAATTCAACCACCACTGGCTTGCTCGTCGGAGGGGCCAAAGTTGGGAATCACCCGACGAAGGTCATTTTTGCAAGTGAGCGACCACCCTTGAGCCGCGAGCGTCTCAATCTAGAAGTTGCCATTCGACGCACGAGGGTGAGCTGCCGACCGGCCCGGAGATCGACAAGCGCTGATCAGCACCCCTTCCCGAGGTCCCGGCCACCTCGGCATCCAACTCCGTCGACAAAAAGCTCCCGACATTGACCCGTGGACTAAACCGTGCTAACTCATCAGCCACGGTACATTTGTTCACCAACATCTTTGGCGCTAGAAGGAGGGCCATGTCGCAAGAGCATATGGTAGGAGCTCTCCCTGAGGGAGAACCACCGACCGATCACCCCTCTATCGGGCCCGACGATCAGCCTCTCTCCATCCTCAAAGATGGGGGGATCCCGGCCTCAACGCTAGATCGCTACTGGCGCCTGTTCAACGACTCGGGGTTGTCGCCCCTCGGACTTACCACAAGACCCTCGGCCATATCACCCATGGTAAGGATGATGCAGACGCTCGTTCCACTCATTCCCCAAATCATACGGCTAGCAACTCCCCCAACTGACTCGACCCGGTAAAGGTCGAACAGGGAGCAGATCGGGATGGGAGAAGCCCGAGAGCAAATGACGGACCCGAGAGGTTCGCTTGAGCAGGGCATACCCACACCTTGCCGAGTCACACCGCCCCACTCCGAGCCTGACATCATATCGTCTGACTCAGCAGACAACTTGTTCGGAGCCCAGTTGTCCTGGGTCAACCAATGTCGGGACGAGTTCCAACGTGAGTTCTGGAAATCGCAGAGCGAGTCCAACGAAGGTGACTCGAGCAGATCCCCTTTTACTTATGAAGTACAGGACAAGCCGATACCCCTCAACTTCAAGCTGCCGGTATTGGAGACATACGACGGCGGCTCCGATCTCGCGGAGCACGTCTCCGCATTTCGGGCTCATATGGCTCTCTATGGCACCTCTGGCGCACTGATGTGTCAGGCATTCTCGACCACCCTTAGAGGACTGGCACGAGCGTGGTTCAGCTGGCTGCGCTAGTCCTTGGTCTCGTCCTTCAACCAGCTCGCCCGGGAGTTCGAGCAGAATTTCCTCGCCAGCGTGCGACCCAAGCCTTCCATGGCCATCCTGCTCGTGTTATCTTAGCGCGAAGACGAGTTGCTCTCTCAGTTTGTGGCACGTTTCACCACTGAAATTCGAGGATTCCCAGACACTCACCCCTCTTTAATTATGCATGTGTTTCTGATGGGCTTGAAGCCTTCAAGGTTCTTCTGGTTGCTGATCGAGAAGTCGCCAGTAACCATCTCTAAAATACTCCAGCGCACCAACCAATATATCACCATTGAAGCTCTGGCGGCGGGAAAGCGCATGGACGGCAAGAGGCCAAGGGCGGAACAATACCGGGAGATGACCTCAGCAGCCTTGACGCAACCCCACCGGAGGCCCGACCGACAAGAGCTACTGCTCCCGAGGCCCCCGCCTCTCCCCCTAAATACATCTCGGACAAAGATCTTTCTCCAAATCAGGGAGAAGGGTCTCTTGCGACAACCCAATCCGATGAGAACCACTCACAAAGATCGATCTAAATATTGTAGGTTCCACTGGGACTACAGCCATGACACGGAGGATTACTACACCCTCCAGAATCAAATCGAGGAACTGATCCAAAGAGGTCGCCTCGGGCGTTATCTCAAGAAACCCTGGGAAGAAACTCCATGCCCTAAGGGACCCATCGAAAGACAGATCAATGTCATCTCCGGAGGACCAGCAGCCGGCGGCAGCAGCTCAACGGTGAGGAAGTGATCTAGAAACGTACTCGGCCCGAGCTCAAGCCTGAAATCACTTTCGAGGCTAAAGAAGTCGAACGCTCCCATCATGATGATGCTTTGGTGATCTCCATCCGGATCGCCAACACTCGAGTCAAAAGGGTGATGGTCGACACTAGGAGTTCTGCTGACATCCTGTATCTCGATGCCTTCAAAAAGCTCGGTTTAACCAAGGAGGACCTCACCCCCATGGCATCAACACTCACTGGATTCACGGGGGATTCCATCTCCCCGCTCGGGACCACCGTCCTCCCTGTCACCATCGGGGAAGAGCCGAGGGCGAAGACGATAATGACCACCTTCATGGTAGTCGATCTGCCCTCAGCCTACATCGTCATCCTCAGCCGATCGACCCTCAACAAGTTAAAGGTGATGGTATCTACCAACCATAGGGCCATCAAGTTTCCAATCTAGGCAAGGATTGGGGAATCCTGAAGTGATCCGAGAGAGTCAACACGATGCTATCTTATAACGGTTACTCTCCCAGGGAAATCACGCTCTCGTTGAGTCCCCGACCCCCGTGAGGGACCCATAGCACCAATGCAACTGGAGCCTCCCGAGCAACTCACCGAGGTACCCCTAAAAAGGAACCGACCCAATTTGACCGTCAAGGTTGGGACAATGCTCCCCGAGGCAGATCAGCTCCACCTCATCGACTTCCTAAGGAAGAATGTCGATATGTTCGCATGGTCCCCTGAGGAGATGCCCAAGATTGACCCAGAAGTGGCCCATCACCAGCTCAACATCGACCCCGAGGCTCGGCCAATTAGACAAAGACAGAGGAAGTTCGCTCCCGACCAGCATAAGGCAATCAGCGACGAGGTCGACCACCTTAAAGAAGCAGGATTCGTTACCGAAGTAAAATATCCTCGGTGGCTGTCGAATATAGTTCTCGTTAAGAAATCCAATGGAAGCTAGAGGATGTACGTTGATTACACCGATCTCAACCGAGCATGCCCCAAGGACTGCTATCCACTTCCCATGATAGATCAACTAGTCGATGCCACCATGGGCTATGAACTCCTTACGTTCATGGACACATTCTCGAGTTATAACCAAATTCGGATGGCGACCCAGGATCAAGAGAGCACCACCTTTATCACTAACAGAGGGGTGTATTGCTACAAAGTGATGCCATTCGGTCTGAAGAATGTCGGGGCGACTTATCAAAGGATGGTTGACAAGCTGTTCAAGCACCAGCTCAGGAGGAATATGGAAGTATACATTGGCGACATGATCGTAAAGAGCAAGGCTGCGAGCGTGCACTTGATCGACCTGGCGGAAATATTCCAAACGCTCAAACGGTTCAACATGCGTTTGAATCTTGTGAAGTGCGTCTTCGGGGTCAGCTCCGGGAAGTTCCTTGGCTTTATCATTCATCAAAGGGGGATAGATGCCAACCCAGAAAAGGTTCAGGCCATAACTAAGATACATTCCCCCCGCTCAATGAAGGAGGTTCAGTGACTCATCGGGAAGTTGGCAGCGCTCAACAGGTTCGTATCATGTTCGGGCGACAAGTGCCTCCCTTTCTTCCGAGCTCTGCAATAGGCCAACAACTTTACGTGGACCTCGAAGTGCGAAGAAGCCTTCGAAAAGTTGAAGGAGTGCCTCGCCCGCTTGCCCCGACTCGCCTCGCCCGAGCCGGGCGAAACCCTTGGTCTCTACCTAGCGGCCTCGATGCAGGCAGTCAGCTCAGTGTTAGTTCGGGAAACACCGCCAATGCAGCAACCGTATATTATATTAGCCATGTCCTCATCAGGCCCGAGGCGCGGTACTCCCGAATCGAGAAGCTAACCCTTGCACTAATGAAGACGGCCCGAAAGCTACAACCCTATTTCCAAGCCCACACAATCAAAGTGATCACCGACCAGCCGTTGCGACAGATCCTTTCCAACTTCGACGCACCATGTCGGATGCTACGGTGGTCAGTCGAGCTCAGTGAATTCGACATTCAATACTCCCCCGGGACCGTCATCAAAGCTCAGGTATTATTTCCGAGCTAACTCCTGAAGACCATGCTATGGGGCAGGAGAACAACGAGAGCACGTGGACCTTGTACGTGGATGGCTTGTCTACTACCGGAGCAGCTAGGGTCGGGCTTATCCTCAAAGGCCTGTCTGGAGAAACCTATGAGAGGTCGCTCCAATTACAATTCCGAGCCACCAACAATGAGGCCGAGTACGAGGTGCCACTTCACGGCCTACACCTCGCTCTGGAAATGCATGTGGACAATCTCGAAGTCTTCAACGACTCTCAGCTGGTGACGGGACACGTCAATGGGAGCTACGAAGCCCGGGACCCAACGATGGTGTTATACCTGACGGAGGCGAAGCGGCTCGCCCACCGTTTCAACCGCCTCTCAATTACTAGAATACCTCAAGCATAGAACACACGGGTCGACGCACTGGCTAGATAGGCCTCTGCTCGTAGCTCGGCGTTGGCTCCAGCAACTGAGTCCGTAACGGCACCGACAGCGGTGACTCACAAGGTCGCCAAAACGGAGGTACCATCAAGCTGGATAGAGGAGATCCTCCACTTCAAGAAGGATAGAAAGTAGCCCGACAACCCAGCGGCTGTGAAACAGTTGAGACGAACCCAAGCCTGGTACTGTGTCGTCAACGAAAAGCTGTACCGAAGGGCCTTCTCTCAACCTCTCTTACGTTGCCTCGCGCCATTAGAAGCTGAAACGGTCCTCGCCGAGCTCCATGAGAGGATTTGTGGGGAGCACATCGGGGGACGAACCTTGGCCTTCAAGACTCTCCAACAAGGGTACTACTAGTCAACCATGCGCCAGGATGCCATGTCATACGTGCAGCAGTGCCAACAATGCCAAAGGCACGCCCGACTGTAACATCAGCCAACAGCCCCTCTTACCCCGATGGATGCGCCCTGGCCCTTCACCCAATGGGGACTTGATCTCCTTGAACCCTTCCCTCCAGCATCGGGACAACGGTGCTTTCTCATAGTCGGGGTTAACTACTTCACGAAGTGGGTCGAAGCCGAACCCTTGGCCTCCATTACCGAGAAGCAAGTCCAAAGCTTCACATGGAAGAACATCATCACCCGGTTCGGGGTCCCGAGGGCAATCATCACTGACAACGGAGCTCAATTCAATAATATTAAGTTCAAGGCCTATTGTCAGTCCTACGGGATCTAGTTGAGGTTTAATTCGATCGCACACCCCCAAATTAACGGCTAGACCGAAGTAATGAATCGGGCAATTCTGGAGGGCCTCAAGAGGAGGATCTCGAGCGCACACAAAGCCTGGGTGGATGAGCTCCCTAGCATCTTGTGGGCAATGCAAACGACTCTCAAAACTGTCTTGAGGGAGTCTCCATTTAGCTTGGCGTTCAGGACCGAAGCGGTTCTTTCGCCCGAGGTGTTGTTCCCGACCCTACGAACTTCCAACTATGAATAAGAAGGCTCCAAGAAGGGCCTACGAGCAAACCTAGATCTCCTTGAAGAAAGGAGAGCCAAGGCACATCTACATACCTTGGCATACAAGAAGGCAACAGCTCGGATATACAACTGCAAAGTCTATCCACGGCTGATCAAGTTCAGGGACCTCATCCTCCGACAAGCAGAGGTGAGCGACCCGACCCGAGCAAGAAGGAAACTGGCACCTAACTGGGAAGGCCCCTATCGAGTCTATGACGTGGTCCGAGAAGGGACCTACCGGTTCAAGACTATGGAGGGAAGCCCCATGCCGAGAACGTGGAACACAGCGAACCTGAAAATATTCTACCCATGAAAGAGGTAAGTCAGGGTGCAGAGAAGACTTATGTTGCACGGAGCATGCGCATCCACAATTGGGAAAAACAAGCCAGAATTCCAAAATAAGAGTGTTTTTTGATAAAAAAGAAATACACATCATGGTCGGGCAGTACCGTCCCAAACCCGACCCGACCAAAACATAAGGAAAAAAGGAGTACAGCCCTTAGCTCTCCTCGGAGAGGAAGGGGGGGGCGGGGGGTCTCGGGCCTGTTATGTTGAGTCCTCTACCGAGTCGCTCCAACTCAATCCTCAATTTGTGACTCGCCGATCTTCCACCAAGTCGCCACACCACAACCCATGACTCATGACTCGCCGGCCCCGACTCCGAGCCGTGCCAAACCAGTTATCCGACTTATGACGCATCGATCTCGCCTCATCTAGCCCCGATTGCCCAATCAGCGGAGGTAGCCCTTCCCGAGGCACGGGGCATTGCCCCTCCAAATTGCCCCACAACGAGTCAATCTCACTTCCCCTTGCAAGCAATCAACACAATCGCAGCATTCTGACCCGGGCATGCCTTTCAGTCCTTTAGGGACCCCACGGCACACCTTGAAGGGGGGGAGAAGTGATAAGGCACATTTTGGGCCCAAGACACGTCACAAACAATGCTGCACGCCAAGTCAGAATCCGTACCAAGGCACTGTTCGACTCGCGTACTAAGGCACTATCCGGCACACGCCAAGTCAAAATCCATATCAAGGTGTTGTTCAACCTGTGTAGCAAGGCGTTGCCCGACACACGCCAAATCAGAATCCATACCAAGGCGTTGTTCGACCCGCGTACCACCACGCCAAACCCGTGTGCAACTGACCCACGGAGAATGGTATAAAAGCCCCTGGCCGAAGGGAAAAAAAAATAATTTAACCCACCACTAACTCGCTCATCGAAGGGGCCAAAGTCGGGAATCACCCGACGAAGGCCATTTTTGCAGACGAACAACTACCCTTAAGTCACGAGCATCTCAATCTAGGAGTTACCATCCTGCACAAGGGCGAGCTGCCAACCGGCCCCGACAAGCGCTGATCAGCACCCCTTCTCGAAATCCCGGCCACTTCGACATCCAACTCCATCAACAAAAGGCTCCCGACATCGATCCGTGGATCAAATCGTGCTGACTCGTCAGCCACAACATATTTATTCACCAACACTAACAAGATCGAAGTTTCACCTAAGCTCGATCCCACGAGAAGCACCCACTACTGGACACAATGCAAAAGTCCAAGACCGCCCCCCGCCCCAACTGCCTGCAGAGTCCTTTCACCGTCCCGTCATCGGAATGAGTCTCCTGCATGGTAGTTATTTCCAACTAAGAATATTCATAAAAAGAGAACAGAAATTTCCCAACAGGGAGGAGATTTGAGAACAGGTGAAAAGGCCGTCCAGCGGGAAGATTGGGAACCACGGCCCCCGCATCGACTTCAACCGTGCAACCACCGCCTATGCTTCCGGTCTCCCATGCATCACCTCCTGAACTGGGCTAGCAGAAGCCCTCGGGAGGCCATCTGTCACTTCACCCGCTCGAGGAGTTGCATCCGGAGAAGCAGGCCTGTTGACGAAGGCTAGCTGGGCCGCAGCCACCATCTCTTTAAAACTGCTCCCCTTCGTCGGTTGCCCTGAAAGCTCGGTCGCACTCTCAGCACTAGAAACCCTAGGGAAATGAGCAGTAACTGTCCGCTCCAACCATCGAGAAGCACAAAGCCTCACATCCGACAAAGCGGATTCAGTCACTCCCGCAGGAGCAACAGCTCATCCATTGGGCTCGTCACTGGAAGCAGCAGCTCGCACCCAAGTCCACACTAGCGGCAGCCAGATCGGACTGGTGATCCACCAACGAGCAACACCTCTTGTGGAACAGAGCCACAAACTACCTCAGGCTGTAACGTCATATCCTGCACCATATTAATGACACCTGATGAAATCGGCACAGTTACCGAGACGTCGGATCCCAGAGCAGTCCCATGTGTCGCACGAGAGGCAAGCATCATCTCTGGCACCGCGAAGGAGCGCCGACCCCTCCGCACAAATCCATGGCCACCTGTTGGTTCATGCCCTCTCCAAGGGTCGATGGTTCAATGTTCCCCGAGGGGGTTCCTCCTGTTGCCAGAGATGCCAGCCATGCCGCCGGAGCACTAGTGACCCAATCCTCCAACTTAGAGGGACAATCCTCAAGCTTATGGCCAATGCACCCACAGTGAAAACAGACACGGGAAGTTCTCATAAGAACAACGCTTGAAAGAAACGGATTCACCAATCCACACTCCTTGCTGAAGGGGAACAGAAAGATCAATTTCTACACAAATCCGTGCAAAACGTCCACGTTCAAATTTAAGAGATCGTTCGTCAATTTTGATCGGTCGACCAAGCGCATGCATAATACTAGAGAGACAGTCCTTCCGGAAGCTGAATCCACACCGGGGAGGATTTGAGGGTTTCAGTCAGAGGATTGAAGTTGGGACGCCATGGGAAGACATGCAAGAAGTGACCCCTCAAAGACCATGACCCTGAAGTAAGCACAGAGACCATATCGTCTTCAGATTGAAACTGAAACTAAAAAAAGTTGTTCCGCATATCCAATACCAAGGGAGGAGAAGAAACCTTCCGCATCTTTGTTACAAAATCCCGAAGGATGTGCGGCGGAGGAGGTTCCCCCAAAAACCTACCCACTAAACTTAAAACCCAAGGCTTACACCATTCTGAAATCTGCTTATCAGAAACAAAAATCGAAAGCATAGATGAACGCTTAATTCGATTGAAAACACCAGTAGAGAAAAACGACTCCGAATCCTTCGGATGAACAAGACAAGAAAGCAAAGAAGCCCATGAAACATGTTTACCAACACCAGCAGATGCGACATTAGAGGCACAAGACTTTGCAGCATCCTTAACCTCCGCAGGAGGAGAAGAACCAGCAGCAGGCTCCACCTGAGAAACCACAGCCACAAAAGTCTTTCCCCCCCGGCCCGTTGGCTTCCACTAAAGGAGGCCTATCAATAGAGAGATTAGAGGAGACAGCCCAAGAACCCAGACGCACAGTTCCAGGAGTCCCTGAAGAGGACGAAGGTTTGACCCCAAAAGAAAAGCCCTTCCAGCCGAAGAGGGCTTCGATTGAGCCTTTCCAACAGTAGAGGGCTTGGGCGAGGGAGGCCATCCAGCAGAAAAGGGCGTCGGTTCAAGATAAGGGTAAGTGCTCTTATTTAATTGATAAGATATATTATAAAGGGTTACGAAAGATACAGAAGTCTAAGATTCTTTACAACATATTTAAAAAACTCTCTTAATTACTTATCCGTTATTGAGAGATTATGGAGAGTAATTTTTAAATTCAAAGATAGTGTCCTTGTAAATCCGATAAAGTTCTTTCCAAATGATATCGAAAAATACTTATTGTAAATCTGATCTATTATTATTTGATTTCAATCCTGATATGAAAGTTTTTTTGTATTACATATAGC
Organism: Musa balbisiana; assembly: GCA_004837865.1. Classification (NCBI taxonomy): domain Eukaryota; kingdom Viridiplantae; phylum Streptophyta; class Magnoliopsida; order Zingiberales; family Musaceae; genus Musa; species Musa balbisiana. The sequence continues at coordinate 19,306,873 of CM017193.1, read as the reverse complement.
ATATTATAAATTTTATGGTTACAATTGATATTAGAATCATATTTTTTGAAATCAAATATCTTAGATCTATTATTTTTTATTTATGATGTGTGAATTATCTGTATATTCTATTGATCTAAATTCCTATCTAGTTTGTGTTATCACTTGTGACATGAGATTTACTTTTGTATCGTGATCTTCAATGATCGTATGGCAATGACAATGGCCGTGTAGCACTATAGCCGCACTGATTGCAGCAGGTGATTGTGGTAGGCAACATACACATCGCAACAGCAATAGCCATCAAGCGATGAGCCGTGAGTTGTGATTGATCACGCATCACGGTGACCACGTTGGCAACGATAGTGGGTCGAGTGTTGGGCTAGTCGCACAAGCAGCACCTGCGTATCATGGCAACCTCATGCTAGCGGCAACCACATAGGCAGTAACGCACACATGTGATGACCACATAGTGGTGGTCGTGTGCAGGTAATAACCACACTTAGGTGGTAGTCGCACAAGCTGTGACCATGTGTCGAGTTGGTAGTGTAGGCGGTAATCGTGCATAGGTGATAATTGCACCACCAGTAGTCACAAAGGCGGCAACCGCCCACGGGCTTGTGAGAATGGGCATATGATCACTAGTCAAAAGAACTAAACTCACTTGCACTACCAACCGCTATTGAAAGAACTAAACTCATCATAATTAAAATAAATCATATTAATCAATTTTATAATTAAGGGTATAAATAATTTTTTTAAATTTTATAAGGATAAAACTATAATTTTATTGACCCATATAAGATGTAATTATGATATTTATAAAGGATAGAATTATCAAAATGCTAAAAGGTACTAATAAAATATAGAAGGTCAAAACTATAATTTGATTGAAGTGACGGCAAGTTGCCGCCCATTCTCACAAGCCTATAGGGGAGTTGGTAAGAAAAAAAAGGAGAAATAGACTTTAGTTCTCTTTGCAGATCGACAGAGATTTTTAGATCCAAAGATGGTGCCCATACGGATCTAGATGATATTAAGAGATATACATCATAAATTTGATCTACTATTATTTGATTTCAATATTGATATAAATTTTTTTTAACGCATTCGACCCATCTTATGCTTATATGTTTCTCACTCCATCACCCTTTCTAGGTCACTAAAACTATTTCTTTTGCTCAACGGTAATTGGCGTTATAAATCTGGTGCACCAAACAAAGCATCGATGGCAAGAGCATTGTCAAGCTTTTTGATTGCCACCAGAAGCACTTAGGTAATGTAGCTCCAGCCACAGTGAGAGATGATGGTTGCCGTGGTGCAATTAATTGCAGGATGTTTCTTGCATGCTGAACATGGTAGCGGTCTCTCCTTCCTCCCAAGATGTGATCTTTGTGAGATAAAATATTTAATGGCAGAAGGAAGCAAAAGAGGTTTGGTCTTGTCCTCTTCTGAAGCTTCATCGCTCGAACAACTAATGTTGAGATACCTTGCACTTTGGCTTTGTCAGTCTTTTGATGGCTTCGTTTGCTTGTTTGCATTTATTTAATTTGTCTCAGCTCCATCTACTTGAAAACATCGTTTGGACGAGACATAAAACCTGAAGAAGATTACAAGAGCATAGATAGAGACATCTTTTGATTGCTTCTCTGTATACGTTTCTATTGCTAGGTTTGAGGACCTAAGAAGGATCGATGTAACTTTAAATGGATTTGAGCTAACATCTGAAAATATTATTTATATATATATATATATCTTTTCCTCTCTGGTGCGCATAAAAGATAAGAAGAACTTTAACCAACAAAAAGATGGATTCCGCAGGTGGCCAATGCTTTGAACCTGCGTAGAGATGCTTTTGCCTATGTGTGAATGCCACATAGCTGCTCGATCCAAACAGAAACGCCAGAGCTTCCCACAAAAGACGATGAACAAGATGCTGCAGGTGAGATGCTATTTCACAAGAATTTTAATGAACTGCATCATCCACAGTTTCATCATTTCTGGAAATAATGCGACACTACAAACTTCATACAGTTGCTAACCAGTAATAATTACGTTGTTGTAACTTCTTTTATATGCGAAGCTGGCAATTACTTGTCATGAGATTAATAATGATGAGACATCACTTGCTACTATCGATCGTTTTCCTTCGAATCTGAAGTCGATAAGCAGACACACTGTTGGATTGTCATCATGACAATGACTTGATTAAAATAGGATTTGCTCCATAGAGATCGGGTGATGAACTTAGCTTATCCTGTCATTTCATTTCTATCTATCTTTTTCCCCAAGACATGAAGAAACCTTCACATGGATATCCCAGTTCACTCTCCATAGCCACCTCCTTATTGCATGATCCCCAGGAATCAGTCATCTGATCGATCAGATAACAATGCAGAATCCACATCCTCACCACCATCAGGCATCTGCTAGCTGCTTGCTAGAGCTCGACGATCCGGATGCCACCGAGAAGTGGGCTGCGGAACTCCTTCGGGAGTGTGCGAGGGCCATATCGGAGAAAGATTCAGGTAAGATTCATCGCCTGTTGTGGATGTTGAATGAGCTCGCATCCCCCTACGGAGATTGCGAGCAGAAGCTTGCATCGTATTTCCTGCAAGCTCTCTTCTGCAAAGCAACTGAGTCGGGAGAGCGTTGCTACAAGACGTCCCTCTCGGTGGCAGAGATGAGCCACTCTTTCGAGTCCACGAGGAAGGTCATCCTCCAGTTTCAAGAGGTAAGCCCTTGGACAACGTTCGGTCACGTAGCTTCCAATGGCGCAATCTTGGAGGCTTTGGAAGGAGAAGCCAAGCTTCACATAATCGATATCAGCAACACCTACTGCACTCAATGGCCGACGTTACTGGAGGCCTTGGCCACCCGAAACGACGATAGTCCGCACTTGAGGCTGACAGTGGTTGCGACGGCCGGCGTCGGCGGATTCGTCATGGACGAGATAGGGCAGAGAATGGGGAAGTTTGCGAGGTTGATGGGAGTGCCATTTGAGTTCCGTGTGATACGTGATTTGTCGAGGCTAGATGAGCTGAGAGAAGAGGAATTAGGGTTGCGAGAGGGGGAGGCCGTCGCAGTGAACTGCATCGGGGCCCTGCGACGTGTGGGCGTCGAACAGAGGCAAGCCTTCATACGTATGCTGCGCAGGTTACGGCCTCGGGTGGTCACCGTGGTGGAGGAAGAGGCTGACTTCACCAGCTGCAGCGGCGAGTTTGCCGTGTGCTTCGACGAGTGCTTGCGGTTCTACACCACGTACTTGGAGACGCTCGAGGAGAGCTTTCCGCCCACCAGCAACGAGAGATTGGCACTGGAAAGGGAGTGCTCCAGGAGTATTCTTAGAGTTCTCGCTTGTGATGGTGATGGGGTTGGAGACTGTGAGAGGAGAGAGAAAGGGAGCCAGTGGTGCCGAAGACTAATCGAGGCCTTCTCATCCAACGGCTTCAGCGACGATGTCGTCGACGATCTGAAGGCGTTGCTGAAGAGGTATCGGGCAGGGTGGTCGCTCATGCCGGCCCAAGGAGATGCCTCAGGCCTCTACTTGACGTGGAAGCAGCAACCAGTGGTGTGGGCTTGTGCTTGGAAACCTTAGAACCAGGTTGATCTTCTTCGAATCTCCTTCTCTGATTACTCTCTTTCTTAATATCCTTATTCCCATGCTCTTATGTTTGAACTCTGAAGTTTCTGTTGTGGTTTTTTCCCTGCAAGTTTTTGGGCTTTCATCTCCATTTTTGCAGTTTAGATTGGATGTAGCAGCCGAAAAGCAGGTTCCTGTGGTTGGAACAAAATACTATTCCATCTACCTTCATACGAATATATATATATATATACATGCAAGCATCATATTCCACTAGAAACTGAATTGAACATCCAAGATGCAGCAGCTCTTGTTCTTCAAATGAACATGAGCAAGGATCAAATTCCATGGAATGACATGACCCATGAATTTGCAACTCCTCTGTTGTCTTCTTCTACATGTGCGATGTTTGTTGTCTTAAGCACATCATTTGCATTTGGACAAAAGAATTGTTTGAGCTCATTAGCGGCTACAACCGAGTGACATCAGGGAAAAGGGCAAGGCATGGTCTTCTCAGCAACCATGGTGGGCTTTAGCGTGTGGTAAAAGAAGTGGCTTATGTGCCTTTTGAATCAGACATGCAGATGTTGGTTGCTGTGGTCCACATTTAGTGGGATTTAGATAAAGCTTTTGTTAAAGCATTCCACTGCTGCTTCTTCCTTGCCCGACCAATCACTTGTCGCTTGATGCCAGCTGCTGGTGGTCGAGTTGCACTTTGCCACATGTTGAAGAAGAGTGTGGAGCAAGTGACCTAGCTAGAATTTTGAAGGACATGCAGCCATATAAGGAAGATTGACAACATGATTAATGTTGATTTAAGATGATGTAGGGAGGGTTTTAGTAGGAACTCTAGTTCTGAGGGAAGGAGACATCCATCCCTGAACTCATGCAACCAATATAACCCATCAATAGAACGTTTCCCTACAAGAATCCTACTTGTCTAGAACTACTTATCCCTTGGATCATCATGCAAACAAAACAAAAAGAAGAAACAAATAAACACATCAGCAATAAAAACTTCCCTCACTGGATTTACATCAGAATAGTTAAAAGAGAGATTTCAGCAAAAGCTTTAGTTCCGAGGGATTTAGCAAAAAGGACACCAATGGATCTAGCAACAACTCTAGCTCTCAGGGAATTAAGGAGAACATGCATTGCTGAGAGTAACAACATACTTCGACAGGCTTAAATAAGAAGCTTGGTGCAGAAATCAGATCGAAACAGAGGGTCGCTTGGATAGAACGTGTGAACACAGAAGAGAACACGAGAGTTCTTTCCCTCTAAATTATTGCTGTACTTTGCTTTAGAAGTCATGATCATTTGCTTTTGTAGGCCACTAGGGAAGCTTTGACATGAAAGCGTCCAAAATGAGTAGTGATTTGTCAAAAATCAGATCGATCCAAGTCTCTCATTTGTGTGCGAGCAAGCAGTGGTCTGCTCTTCTTTTTGCAGACATTCATGTCGCAATCGTAGGCCTGTAGGAGACTAACAAGACGTCAACTTTGTAAAAGTACACAATGTTGGCCTCATGCTTTACATCAACGTGGATCCTATCCTGTTGCCATGCATACATAGGTCACAGGATTACTCTATTTTCACTAGTTGGGAGGTACTATGTATTCCTGTTTTGGATTCTTTTTTAGTATCAGTGGAGTGGATTCTTCTTTTTACTTGTTGGAAGGAAATTCATCTTTTAACAAAAGGCCCTTTGACGACAAAATCCAACTGAATTCCATATTGTGATTTGCAAGTTCAACTCAAAGCTTTATATATATATATATATATATATATATATATATATATATATATATATATAATGAACACCAATTGCAGTCTTCAGATCAATTTTGACATGCTTGGAGGACCACAACAGTCTTCATCCCAAAATGAGTTTGTTAATCCTGCCTGATCCTTCTTTCACATTCATTACATGGTTATTGTCCGTCCAAACACGGATTCATATGCTTCAAACAATAGTCAGAGCTTGTTAACCTCTTGCCTGATCCTTCTTTCACATCACTTGATTATTGTCCGACCAAACAAGGATTCATATGCTTCGAACAATAATCATCTGAAAGTGTGCATAGGTAACTTCCTGATAGCCAGCCAGGTCGAAGATCTTGAATGAGATTTATGAGCCATTTTTCCAGAAAAGTTTGCTGTCACATTGATGGAACAATCTGTTGTTTCAGAATCCCACCCCGATGATGGCTTCTGAGAACACCTGCAAGTATCAAGAGACTGATTTCAAGGTTTTAATCCTCCCGTATCAGTAATCGTGTATGGAGAGTGCTCTCTAGCTCGTAAACCATTTCCTGAACTCCTGAAGAGATTTTATGAGATCATGCACGCAATACTGAGTTGCAATCTCATCGGGCATCGATTTTGTTTGTTCCGATTGCAAGTATTTTGTTCTTGTCGGCATACGAATCATGTTTCGACAACTTGTCAAATCAAAGATCATACTGAGGTCAAAAGTGTGGCAAAGGGGCATTTCTTCTCATCTTTTGGAATGTGGATTCTTAGAACCATCATATGTTGGTAATTTGGAGACGTCCACTGAAAGAAACACATCATTACTCACAAGAAATTGCAATTATAATTTTTCTTTGGGGTATAGATTCTCACATCAAGTACTGCTTATAAATTGGGTCCTTTTTTCTTTTTTTTTTTAATTGTACCTCAAAAATTCCCATAAGCTATTACCATCGGACTGCAAACTACAATAATGACTTGCTAATTACTTGCAAATTCTGTGGGACTCACGCAACTTATAACATTGTTACAAAAGCCTACATGATTTGGACCTTCAGACGGTGCATGATTTTAGACCTTGGAACATTTCCTTGTCATTGTTCTGATCATACAGACAGTATGATTTCTTAATTGGGGAGAACAAGCACACAATTCTGGTAAAACAACGAGTTACTGGATCTAATGCAATTTGCTTTGTCCATGCTCCTCAATCTTCAAGAATCTGACTCTCATGAAGCTTCACGGAGACAACATCATGCTGATTTCTTATGACCAAACAGCAAACTCCAACTGTATGCGCTTCTCTTGCTTGCTGCCGCATCCAGCCGGTTTGCACCAATCTAGGAGACCAGTAAATCAAGAAGAAATTAGACCTCAAATTTTTCTACAGCATCTGATGCATAAAATAGCAAGTGAATCATGATGATAATTTTTCGTTCCTTCTCTAGGCCATAATTGGAAGGCAGTAATAGCCAACTGATTCACAATTTATACTAAACCATAATTATGTAAAACCTTACAAAAGCAAGCTTTTGAATACACTCTAGGGCTGCATTTGACAACATTAATTTCAAAGTGCCAACTGATGAACAATTTTTCTAGGACACCTGCGCCAGATGTTTTTTTTTTCCAAACCTTTGTGTTCCAAAAAATTAGTTTTGCTTTCAATTCTAATATACAAATAGCCGCCAAATCTATGAAAGAAAATTAGCTATTTTATAACTTCACAGTGATCCGACATGCAAGGAAAAGACAATTATAGTGGCCGATTGGAAAATGCCAATTAGTGTAGATCTTGCATGCATCTTTCATCAGACTATTCTCGAGTAACAAATTAAGAATATTGACCCAAGTCACTAATTAAAGATTGTGATCCACATTATTGTTATCCTCTAGCTTTAACTAGTTCGTTGTTATTAACAAAGGGTACTTAAGTTACTGAAATGTAAAGAAATGGACATGAGTGATAAGTAAGATTCTATCATTGTATACATGGGCTAACCAAAGTATTTGAAGAACCCTAATGGAAAAGAAGATTATAGATATACAAACGATACACAATTATGTGGATCTTTCCCAATCTGAGAAAGTAACAGAAAGGATATCTACAATTACCAAGTCCAAAATGATCAAACAATCAAGTGAAAATCAACTTATAGCTCAAAAAATGAACGAGTTAATGTTGCTTTGCCGAATGCAAGGGTCATGTACTGCATGTCCATACATGATGGCAATTGCATTTGTTGAAATAATCTGTTAGCGACAAAGTTCTTCAACATAAAAAATGAATCCGACGGCATTAGAGAGAAGGATAACCATGGGGATTGTGGATATCAGAGTCATTCAATGTAATTCAACTCATACTTCACATCTCATCAAATTACATCTTGTGGTTTAACTTTTTGTGAAGGTAACACATTCCAGGCAATACCAGAACAGTAATATGAGGAACTAAAGTCAATTACATTGTAAAATATCCATTAGTTGTCAACATTGAACCTTTTTAACATAAACATGTTTTACTAGCTCAGATGAAAATGAGTTCCTACAAGAAATTGGTAGATTTAGAATCAGAAGCAACAGTGACACTTATGGCTAAGAGCTTGAACAGATTCAAGGATAGTAACCATGTTTCTCACTCTATTGCACAACCAATTCAAGGTCTATTTTTCTGTTAAAATCTCAAGATAAAGTATCAAGCTTAAGATTCATTTCCTCATCTGATAACATGTTGAATATAAAAAAATCACAATAGTTGGTTCAGGAAAATTAGATGGAAAAAGAGTACAAATTTGGATCAGATAATAAACGGATGGTCAACAAATGGGGAGAAGTAGCCATGATGGAATCGGAGAACCAAACAAATGAAAATATTTAAGTTCATGAGTTGCCTTGTTGTCCAATGTTTTTTGAACCAGAAAGTAATTTGTTGATCTTTTTTCCCAACTGAGGAAGCTCGATAGTTTCTAGCTACACAATTGAGCACATAGAGATGCATTGAAATCTATTTTGGGGTAATTTGATAGAAAAACAAAATGCAACATTTCCACCAGGTATTGAAGTCAGAAACAGAGTAACAACTCTAATTAGCGCGGTAAGGTCCTGTTGAGTTCTTACAAAGATTTAGATCTATTCCATAACATACAAATTACCGAAAATATATAAGAAAATATCTGTTATTGTAGCTTGCACATCTCCAAAGAACCAGCAAGGCACCAGTTATGCAAACTATGTTTAATTTAGTGTTGCAAGCTACAAAGACTTCACTAAAAATGATCTATTATGATATGCAGATTAAGCATGTCCATTCCTGTTGTATGAAAAAGAAAAGACAACAATGTGCAAGATATTAATTGAACATGGTCACTCATACTCCATGAGAAAGATCAGACCAGAATACATTTATCTTAAAGGAAACAAAATAACGGTGATCAAATAAACCATAAGCAATGAAGAAAGGGTCTCCCAATCAATGCAGAAAGGAAGAATAGGTCTCCCAACAGATATAGAAAAGACACCACATGAAAACCCATAGATAAGTGTTATCAATGGAAGGTATAGAACAGAAGGAGAGTGTAAGCAAAAATTTATTGCAACAAGATCAATAAAGGACAAAGAGCAGAACCTGGTTTGAAAAGAAATTTCCCACACATAAAATAGGTTAAACACAGTGTAAACTTCAACCAATAAAGACAATTCAAAAACCCAAATTGATATAGTTTTTTTCATGTCAAGAAGACTCTTTAAAATAATTTTATCCTTTTCATAATATAATTCAACTTGAATTATCAAATAAAACCTTATGTAAGCGTGTTTATATTTTAGTTAAACTCTTTGAACACTTATTTAGAAATACACTAGGAGAGTACAAAAAGGCACAACAAAATATGAAACAGTGCTTAATATTTGTTGCCTTCCATCAAAATGTGGATTGACTATAAATGTATAAACTAATATAAATTAGTTTAAGTAGTGGCCTCCAATAAATCCTTTATTTGTCAGCTAAGAGACTTGGTAGGTGAACTACAAATGCAATGAATCATTTTTGTTAAAGAATACAATGTAAATAACAGCACAAGACTGGAGAATGCGAAGGTAATAGCAAATTTGAAATCTAGATGAGTAAACGATGATACCAGGTCCATAAACCAATATCCAATGGTCGGCATGTACTGTACCAAGTACATAACAAAAAGCACAGGCTGCATGAGAAAGCACAAAGGTTGGTCAAAATGTACAAATAAGAAGGAAAAAAAAATTAAATATTAAGTAAAAACTAGGGAACAAGAGAAAACTCTGGCAGGAATTTTTAAAGTTCATTAAAGCGTGAATATCTTCAATAGCTGACCCCAACAGTATTAAGCAGAATGTTTGAAGTTACATTTCAAAAAGAGTACCTCTTGGTCCAAAGATACAAAAACAACCCATGGTTCACAGAAATCAAAAGCGACCCTTTCCAAAGGTCAGCAAGGAAATTACCTGATATGATATCCAGGTTTCCTTTAGCCCATGGGTTGCGGCAACAATTATCAGCTCAGCACATCTTTCTGCTAAAACACGCTTCTATCAAACATGAAAAGCGCCAAATGAAGAAAAATTATGGTCCAATAAAACAAGTCATCTAAAGAAGTTAAAAAGTTCATCAACAAGAACCTTGCATACTAATTCCTAAATTTTTTATTGGTACCTAAATCTTGGAACAGATTTTTACATAAACCCTCATAATAACGAAGACTAATGCAAATCCACCCCCACTTTATGAAACACTACAACTGTTCCAAATGACAACACAATCTTTACATGATCCGGTTTCAATAAAGCCAGCTTCAAAGCACCAGGGATTCAGTTATAGAAACAATTTATGACAAGCATTTTCTTACAATGATGAAAAAGTATAGTATTGTACAGAGTTCATCCTTATGCTTTTGAAGACATTTTCACTAGCACACAAATGGAAGGAACAGAACAACACAAACAAACCTCCAAAGATCTACTTTTTCCTGATGAACTTGTTTCAGAAGTTTTTGATGTTTCAATTGGCCCAGGGCAGACAATGGTCACCTTAATCCCTTCCTGGCATAGCTACAATCATAAAACAAAAATTGATAATATTATTAATAATAGTGATAATATAATCAGCACAAATAGAAGCTGTAAGCAGCTTTGTTTCGTCACAAGGAGATTGTGTAAATTAGATTAAGAACTTGGGCAACAGATGCTAGGTCTCCACCTGAAATTGCAGTATATGAATAACACACCTCAGAACGTAGAGAATGGAAATATCCATTTAGAGCATGCTTGGAAGCAGAGTACAAAGCTTGGCCTGGTGAAGGACACTTTCCAGCCGCACTACTCACCTACAAGTAAACCATCATCAGAAACCAAGGGGGTAGCAAAACCAAGAAGTTTTTAATCCCAGTAACAAAATTCACCATCCATCATACCACAACAAAATGGCCTCTCCCTCTTTTAAGCATATAAGGTGCCAGAAGGCGAGTGAGAGTTATTGTCCCTAAGACATTTATGTTCATTGTGGCCTAAATGACAACAAAAATCAAATGTAATGGCATTCCGTAGTGACATCAGGAAATTGAGAAAATATGACAACTTTGTAATACCCGAAGTCCTTCCTCGGTTTCATCCAAAGCTTTTCTTTTCTGCAACAATATAGATAAGCCAATTGCTAAATACATATCAATGCACCGAAATTCAGAATATAAGTTGAATTATTAATACATGCTTGACAAAGGATTATTCCCTGCATAAGCACTACAAGATGTGGCAATATTTCCTTACAGGCCGTTCAAAGGCTGCATTGTGGACCATATAATCAACTCCAGCACTAGAAAACAAAGATTCTGCCTTATATACTGATTCTTTGAGAGATTCTTCACCAGATGCCAAATCCATAGGCAACACTTCAACTCTACTAGCAGGATATTTACCTTAATACAAAAAGAATGGATAAAGCATAAGGTCAGTTCAAGTATCATAGTGTGATTGTTTCCGGATTTAGCTTTATTATTTGTCAAAGGGAATCCAAAAAGTTATAAATACATGATATCTGAACACTTACTGATGATTTCAGATTTGACCCGCTCAAGCTCCACTGCATTACGAGCAGAAAGGATCACCTTTGCTCCTAAATTGGTGAATTGATTTGCAAGGATTTCCCCTTAAAGTGAAAAAACTATGTTATGTCTCTTGTATCAAAGTAGATTGCTATATAATTAGGGTGATATTTCATGGAAATCAGACACTAATATTATCAATACGAGACAAGCTTATGAAATTATCATGAGATTCTTACCGTATTTCTAACTATGAAATCAGACCATATTATTTAATTACCACACATAAAATATCTTTAGCACTACCTTAAAAGAAGGTGAAATCTCGTCTCCCCTAAATTTTTTGTACTAATCAAAGAAATAGTTGTCATCTTACATCCATGCCAAAATATACAAGTAGATGCTGGCCAATAAAAGTACTATTTACCATATGGTCATGTAAGATTCTTATTCAGAATGCAACGAATCTGGAAGTAACTTCATAAGCATGACAGAACAATGTTGAAATTAATTTCAGGTAACTGCCTCAAAATTTAAAGGTCAATGTCCACTACAGTAAATACAATTTCGTTTTATCTGGAAATCCTGATAAGAAATCTATCATAAAGTAAATACATGTAACTTCTCGATAGGAACTTGAATATATGATGTAGATAACATTAAAGGTTCCACCAGACAGATCTATGGTATGAAGTTTAGTATTTCTGTGAATCAAACAGGTTAAATACCTTATTCAATAATTCTAATTTGGCTACGTCATCATTAAGTTCTTTAAATGATAATTTTTTCATGTTTTGTTTTAGGACATCAGCATTTAGTCAGGTTCTATGAAAGATTTTTGTCCTTAAATAAAGGATAAAAGAGGCATCTACTAAATCATGTAATTAGGGTAAATCTTAAGCAATTAATTAGTGGAACGAAACTATATAGCAAAAAGGAAAATACTAGCACAAAGGTTTTGTCTTATTCCTCGATCAACATATGAAGTTGAGAGAGTACATCCGGTAACAATAATCCTCCCACAAAGAGATAAGGTAAATTAACAAAGAAAGAAAGAAAGAAATCTACTCACCAATTCCACGGCTTGCGCCCGTAATCCACACAACCTAAGAATAACCAACATCACCCACACTCAAAAACCAATCGAACATTTAAAATAATAATAATCATCATCACCACAAAAGTCGGCTGATATTAGAGAACAAAATATATTTATGGTCGCAATCACCTTGCCTTCCACTTCATCGCGCTTCGGAGCACCCCTCGATGTCAACGTAAAATCCCCTGAGAAAACAAGTGAAAAAGGATCTGAGTTCTCAGAAAAGGGCAAGGCTAAGAAAGATTGAATCAGGACTGCAGAATCGACCATCTGCGGTGGCGAATTTGACGAGGAAAACCACGAGGCCGGCGAGGATGAGAGCGGCTGCGACGACACCCAGCATTGTCGTTGCGGTGGCGAGTTTGACGAGGAAAACCACGCCCGACCACAGTTTCGGAGTCGGGTAGCAGAAGAAGCCAGAGAATAAATAGGACGCTCGCATGGTTGACGATGGAACGGATTCGGGTCGGTGTAGTATCCAAATCCGATAATTTTGGAGATCCAAATGAGCATGAGTTGGTACTGGTACCTTCAATCTTCGGATCGGATTCAGACAAATTAAGTTTAGGTATCGGTTGCTGGTCAATCCTAATGGATAAAAGAAATTTGATCAGTGCCATTATAATTTATGGTATTAGTTAATAATCCTAATAAAAACACTTATGTCGGATGGGAAAAAAAAAAAGAAAAGAAATTAGCCTCAAATTATTTTTTATTAAAAATTAAAATTTATTCAGAAAAAAAAAAAGTAAGAACGAACCAATTCGATCACTAACCAAAACCTTATTATATTTAATATCTCTTGCAAATCTGGCTAGCGTGATTTCTTTTATATAAAAAAAAATGAAAAATATGAAATCTGAAAAAAAATTCAAAATTATTGAGATTGATAGCCCTTCGAGAAAAGATATTTCCTTCCGAGCAAGCAATCAACGTGAACTAATAAATTAGTAAGTTCCGTTGGTGCAAGACATGAGTAATTCCTTCCATGATTGCAATAACCTCACAAAATTCGATATTGCTATTCTCCACATACCTATACCCAAAGATAACAACCACAGTAATGTCATCGCTAATAATAAATCTAATCCCATCATTAGTATTATAACCCCAAAAATCATCATAAATTTAATTTAAATTATCTACTATTTGGTCATTCTCATCTAATACCCACACCTATGACGTATCCAAAGATTTGATTCAAAGCACAAAGCACAAAGCACAGACATCATAATAAGACTTTGGAAGGATGCCACAATTCTACAAATCAACATGTTTAAGTCTGAGCTAATGGTTATACTAATAAGCTTCATTTTGAGTCTTCCAAAAAAAAAAACTAAAGCCTAATAGCAGTCAAGACTCGACAGATTGAGGTATTACTATTATCATTATCCTTCTCAAATAACCATGCCCCCTCATTCCATGGGAAACATCCACAGGATACTAGAATCATATAAAATATCATTAATCATATTCACTTGATGTATTAAATTAACATTCACAAATATAGGCATAACATCGGTTATCTCAAAAAAAAAAAACATCAAATAGTTATTATCAACCTTGAGAAAAATCCACTAAATCCAATTCATCTACTTAAACATAATATTTTTTAAAGATTGACTAAATAATACTAACTCAAATACTATTATATGCTAGCGATGACCCGTGTGATTTAACAATCTTTTTACTTATTATTATTATTTAATATTTTATTACTTATTATATATATATATATATATATATATATATATATATATATATATATATATATATATATATATATATATATGTGTATATGGATTTGTGCAATGAGAATTAGATCGTGATGAGATCACGATAATAAGATTGATTCGCCTTTAAACACATATCCTAAATAATCCTAGTCATAGGTTACTCTAAAGATACATCGAGATAACCAAATAGACTAGTGTGCTATATACTCATCCATATGATAGAGGTAGGTGGTCTCATAGGTACTCGTATAGAGACACTAGGGATACAATGCAGGTGCTCATTGAAGAATGAGTTCACTAATTGATCCGTTCACAGAATGCTGGATGGTTAATAATTCATCATTGTAAGACAACGATTTTGTTGTCTCAGTGGTATACCTAGTCCTTAGACTTGAGACACCAAGGATGTTTTGTATGAGTGCTCTACTCTTTGATACCAGACTTATAGGTTTGGATATTTCAAATCTAGCACAACTGATCATTGGGAGTGGCAGTCAACTTTACGATGTCTATTGAGTGTTGATAGAGGGTCATCCGCTCTCAGTGTCATGAGAGGAATATCTCATGTGTTCTTACTTAGACAAATCCCTAGCCAGTGTCATTCAAATTGAGAGAGAAAGTCATTCAAATTGAGAGAGAAAGAGTTTTCTGAGAGAATCTGATTAGAGTGAGACTTGAGTAGAAACCATTTGGGTCTGACGGCACAATGCTTGGTATACGATCTTTGAGATATTAGATGAATTAGGGACTATAAGATGATTGAGGGGACACCGATTTAGAATCATGTCCTAAAGATGATTGAGTGGATAGAGAAACTCACAGGTCTAGAAATGGTCCTAGAGGATAACTTATGTGTGGATCTTATGCTTTAGTCCCTAATAGATTTCTTTTCATAGTTTATAATGAATTTTAATATGAACAAGCTTGAGGTGACTCTCCTTGAGCTCCTCAATATGTTGAGGGAGGTAAAGAGTACTATCAAGAAAGAGAAGCCAATTCTCTATACTAGTGAGACCAAAAAGAAAATGAAAGTAAAAAAATCCCTTAAAAATGGCAAGGGCAAGGGCAGACCGAGTAAAGCAAAGGTTGCTAAGAAAGATCTAGCAAAAGACAAAGGCCAATGCTTCCACTACGATAATGATGAGTAGTGAAAGAGGAACTGTAAAGAGTACCTTGTAGAGAGGGCGAAACAGAAGTTTGGAAAAGCTTCAAGTACATTCATGATTAGTCTCCATTTGCTAGATTCTTATGATAACACATGTGTATTTGATACCGGTAGTGCTTATTATATTTGTAATTCATTGTAGGTTCTAGCAATATTTAAGAGATTAGGGAGAAGCGATATGGACCTCAAGATGAGCAATGGAGCAAAAGTTACTACAATAGTTGTTGGCGAGATCTCCCTACATCTGCTTGGTGGAGCTATTATTACATTGGATGTATGCTATTTTGTTCCTTTTATTATCAAAAATATTATTTTCATTTCATGTTTAATAATTAACGGATATAAATTAGTTTTTTAGGACAATGATTGTTCAATACTATTAGATGATGAGATCATCACGAGAGGAACATTACATAATGATTTATTTATACTAGCCATTGCTCCACATAACATGAATGTAATTATGTCAAAGAGAAAACAAGATGAGGTGAACAGTACATACTTATGGCTTTATAGGCTAGGTCACATTCATGAGGGAAGGATCCAAAAGTTGCTAAATGATGAATATCTAGATCCATTCGACTATAAGTCATATGCAACTTGCGAGCCTTGCCTTCGTGGAAAACTAACCAATTTTTCTTTTAGTAGAACTAGAGAGAGTCACTGAGCTATTGGAACTCATACATAGCGATGTATGTGGACCCATGTCAACTCATGTCATAGTGGTTACTCCTACTTTATTACTTTTACTAATGATTTCTCAAAATATGGACATGTGTACTTAATGAAATATAAGTCCGAAGTCTTTGAGAAATTCAAAAAGTATAAGAATGAAGTGAAGAACCAGATTGGAAAGAGTATCAAGACTCTTCTTACATTGGGTAGGTGAGTATTTGAGTACATAGTTCATCCAGTTTCTCATGGACTATAGGATTCTATCATAATGGAGATTTCTTTATACACCTCAACTCAATGGTGTATCTGAAATGAGGAATCGTATATTGTTAGACATAGTGTAGTCTATGATGAGTTTCGCTGACCTATATATTTCATTCTAGGGATACGCTCTAGAGATCATAGCTTACATTTTAAATAGAATTCCAACTAAGTCGATAGTGTCTACACTATATGAAATATAGAAAGAGAAGAAGCCCGATCTTAAGGTTGTTAAGATTTGGGGCTACCTTACCCATGTTAAAAGACATAATCTCGATAAGTTAGAATCAAAGATCGAGTAGTGCAAGTTTTTGGGATACTCCAAAGAAACTTATGAGTATTATTTCTATCATCTTGAGGACCAAAAGGTCTTTGTAGCCAAGAGAATAGTATTCCTTAAGAATGAACGCATTCTTGGTGGAGACAGTGGGAGCATGATAGAGTTGAGCGAGGTTGGAGAACTTAGCTCAAGTACCACTCCACAGCCTGAGTCTGTTCAGGTACCTAGCACACAAGTTCTAACTTTATATAGGTCCGGTATAATATCTCATCCTCTTGAGAGATATGTAAGATATATTAAAGGAGAGGATGTTGAGGATATTGATCCTCAAAACTACGAAGAGGCTATTATGAGTATAGACTCCGGAAAGTGGTAAGAAGCCATGAATTCTAAGATAGATTCCATGTACTCCAATAAGGTTTAAAACATAGTTGATGCACCAAGGATATTATACTCATCGGTTGTAAGTGGATCTTCAAGAAGAAGATCGAAGTAGATAGAAAGGTAGAGATCTATAAAGTAAGGCTAGTAGCTAGAGGGTATCGTTAAATGCAAAGTGTTAACTATGATGAAACCTTCTCACCTGTAGCCATGCCAAAATTCATTTGAATCCTATTGACTATTACAGACTCGAGTTTCTAGTCCGATATCGATGATAGCAAGTTAAATTTTAGGCATGTGTATACCCTGAATTGAGAAGTAGTATGCTGAAGAGTTCCAAGTAAGACACCACTGATGACTCGACTACAAAGGTAGAGTACATTGCTACAGTAGAGGCAGCAAAGGAGAGAGTCTGGATAAAGAAATTCATCATAGATCTGAGAGTCGTGTCGGGCAGCAAGGAGCTGATTCCCTTCTATTACAACAACAACGAGGTGATTACTCAAGCAACGGAACCCAAGTCTCATCAGAAGTCTAAGCGTGTTCTGAGGAGATTCTATTTGATCAAAGAGATCGTGACCTGAGGAGATATAGTAGTGGAAAGAGTTCCATCCAAAGATAATATCGTAAATCCACTAACAAAGTCATTGTCTTAGATTGTCTTTGAGCGTCATAGGGGTCTAATGGGGATCAAACACATAGGTGATTGGCTTTGGGTCAAGTGGGAGATTACTAGTCATAGGTGCTCTACAAGACAATCACGTGAGTGATGACATGTGTGACTTAACACATAGTCTTTTTGCCTATTATTATTATTTGATATTTTTTCACTTTATATTACTTGTTGCATATATATATATATATATATATATATATATATATATTATGATGTCTATGTATATGTACAATGAGAATTAGATCATAATGAGATCACGATAATGAAACTGATTCGCCTTTAAACATAAACCCTAAATAATCCTAGTCAAAGGTTACTCTAGAGAGAAATCGAAATAACCAGATAGACTAATGTACTATATACTCATCCATATGATGTTGATCTCATAGCTGCTCGTGTAGAGATATTAGGGATACAATGTAAGTGCTCATTGAAGAATGAGTTCACTGATTGATCCGCTCACGTAATGTTGGATGGTTAATGATACATCGTTGTCAAACAATGATTTCGTTGTCCTAATGGTATATTTAGTACTTAGACTTGAGACATAGATATCCTGTATGAGTGCTCTACTCTTTGATACCAAACTTATAGGTTTGGATATTCCAAATCCAGCACAATCGATCATCGAAAGTGGTAGTCAATTTTACAAGGGCTATTGAGTGTTGATAGAGGATCATCCACTCTTGGTGTAATAGGAGAAATATCTCATGTGTTCTTGCTCAGACAAATCCCTAGTTAGGGTCATTCAAATTGAAAGGAAAAGAGTTCTCTGGGAGAATTCGATTGGAGTGAGACTTGAGTAAATACCATTTGGGTCTGATGGCACCATGCTCGGTATATGGTCTCTGAGATATTAGATAGATAATGAAATATAGGTACACGATAACTGAGGATAGATAGGTCCAATGGATTGGATTCCCTTGTATCGTCAAGGGATTGCGATGTAGTGGTATAGTATGTTTGCAGTCGATGATTCGAGTGAATTATTATGAATATAATAATTCACTAAGCCAAAAAGAGTTTTGATAGGTATGACTTACGATCAACTCAATATTGGGCTCAGAGGGTCACACATATGGTAGGCGTTACGATGAGTAGAGGTTCAGATATGAGATATCCGTCGAAGCCCCTATCTTATTGGATATCCAATAAGCCCTTGAATTATTGGATCATATAGATGAGATCCAATGAGAGATTGTTGGATAGAGATCCACTAATCTAATAGGCTTGGGTAGTTGGATGGAGATCCAATACCCAATAAGGCAAGATCCATTAACGTTAAGTTGACAAGAGACCTCTATAAATAGGAGAGAACCAAAGCCCATAGACTAGAGTCTCTTTTGGTTGTCATCTCCTATTCTTCTCTCTCCTTCTCCTTCTTAGATAGCAGACATAGAGATTTGAAGAGTGTCGTCACAGCCCTGTTGTGTGTATCATCACTAGAGAGGAGGGTGCTTGACCTCCTTTTTCAGATCTACAGGGATTTAAGAATATATGATCTTCGTATGTAACATAATCTATTTCACACATGACTTTTAAGTTTCGTTGATTTTGCGCATCAATCTTCGCATGACGATGAATACATTTTTGAGAAATTTTAAGGGTTTTATTTTTATGTTCTTCTATATGATATTACCCCCTAGATTTTCCTACATTTTCTCCCTTAAAATATTATGTAATTTTCTTAGTATGAAGGGAAAACTTTTTGAAGATGTAAATCGATGCCAAGACCACTAACATCCTTAAGAGAAGTAACAATGTTGCATGAAATCAAATAAATACCTCGAGTTTGAACCCTTTTTTACCACAAAATCTCTAATAATATAATTAATCTTATCAAGAACCATGTTAGGCATCCACAAAATGCTAAGAGCATGAATGAGCATAACATTCAAAACAAAGTTAATGAGCTCCAAATGACTAGGTTGACTAAGGGGTTTTTTCAAGAAACAAGCCTAGCTCTAACGCTTTGAACTATGGATTCATAAACTGTGGAAGGAGATCTATGAGAAAAGATATAATATAAAAAAAATATATAAAAATGGAAATCTATCCTCCTTGATACAAAACCGATTGTAGAGTTTTCTTTTAGTATCTATCCCAATTGGTGGATCTTGAAGAGTAGATCTCAGATCTATGAGTGTTGATCTTTAAATTACTTATAAAATTGAAAGATTTTCAAAATGATTCTATAAGATTTTTAGTTTGTCTTAAAAAAAAAAAAAGAATATCATCGGCGTACATTAGGTGGGAGAGCTTAAATGGTCTCTCGAAAGATAAGGGAGTAAGAGTGTTATCTAGTGATGCTTGGTTAAGGAAGAAAATAAGGATTTGAGAAACTAAAATAAACAAGTACGAGGATTGGAGATCTCATTATCGAATCCCCCTTTTATCCTTAAAACCAGGAGAGGCATTGTTATTGATCAAGTAAAAAAACATTTGATATGGAGATATATAAGTAAATAACCAATCAATAAATTTCTCAAAAAAACTAGCAAGTCTAAGCGTAAGAATAATGACATTTTAGGAAAACTTATCATATGTCTTTTCAATATCAATCTTAATAAAAACGCAGATATACTTACCCTTGGAATGAGTGATTTCTTGTGTAATGAGAATATTATCATAAATATTTTTATTAATTAAAAAAGTCTATTGCTCCTAAGAGATAAAGAGCAAGGAGAAGAGGCTTAATGTTGTTGATAATATTAGACTTTAGCAAGAATATAATAATTAATATTATACAGGGAGATAAGACGATAATATTTGATTTTAGAGAGAGAGAGAGAGAGAGAGAGAGAGAGAGAGAGAGAGATTTAGGAATGAACACTATGTAAGTTCGAGTTTAATAAGAAAGAAGTCATGCAAACTCATGAAAGCAAACTAATTTGATTCAATCTATGATAAACAAACACAAGATTATGGTTGTACCTAGTGTTGAGCTTACCAGAATTAATCCAACAGGATTTAGTTAAAGTTCACTACTTAATCTTAAGTTATTTGGTAAAAGGCCTACATTTTATTATTATAAAGGGAACAAATGATAGTGTACTCATACTTGGTGATGGTGAGGCGAACAAATGATAGCCTTGTTGGTTTCAAGGATAGATATGCCAGTTTGAGTTTGAGTATTAGAAAAAAGCTATTCTACTTTACCAAGCTAGTTTATATTTCAGAAAGAAAGAAAGCACACGCCTTAAATTAGAGAGCCTTTTAGACAAATCCGACATGGGAGAGGATGAGCCACTACCATACAACCAAGAATGAGCAATAAGTTGCCTTACACTCCTCATATTGCGACTAATAATTCTGACACTTGAAATCACATCTATGGTTTTGATAGCCACCAACCACATCAACCAAAATGGGGTAATGATTAGAGAAAGCTATCGAACAATGGGTCATAGTAGAGGATTCAAAAAGATTTAACTAAGCGATATTTACAAAGACTCTATCAAGACAAACCTTGATATGACCCCCTCTCTTATTATTACACCACATAAAAGGAGGGTTGGTTGATATAACCAAGATTTGTTAGATTTATGTTTGAAACAAAATTTCACAAAGCATGGACAAAAGGGAAGATAAAAGCCTTTATACTCCTTTTCTTGTCCTCAACCGATAAAATATAATTGAAATCACCCACGAGAAGTTGATTATGATCCAAAAGTGAGTTACTTATATAAATAACCGAAATCACCCAAAGACACTCCATCATTGAATTGAATAACATGTAAAGCTTGAGTTTGATTTAAGAGAACATGAGTACATATACAATATGAGTTTTATGAAATCAGAATGTTCTAGGAGGTTGAATTAATGGTATCGAAACAAAATTTTGAATAATAAAATCTGTATCAAAAATATGAGTAAGAGTAGTGAGTAAGTAAATTAGTAAGTAAAGACAAAGAAAAATAAGAAAAGAATACAAACTGATTTACCGACCTACATCCACTCCCGATTCCTCTTCCCTTGAGGTTATCATCTTTCACTACTAATCTTCTTTTCAATGAGTAAATATCAATTATCCTTGTTATAACTCTTTCTCGTTTTCATAGGCTTAGTAGAAAATCTTCACACTTCTCTTTTACAAAAAAACCTCACATGTATAATATCTAAACTCAAGGAGGAAGAGACTCAACACTTTTCAAGAGTGTGTTTACACTTCAAATCACAAGTTTTCATTCTTGCACCAATCAAATATGAGCGAGATATTTATAAATCCCAAATAAATTTATAAATTATAGTCAAAATTTTAAATCTCTAAGTTTTCGGGGTACTAACGATACTACCGCTGGCGCTGGATGATACCACCGTCGAACAAAGCCCGAAAATCTAGGCTCTAGCGGTACCATCGCTAGCCTAGGCGGTACTATTACTACCCTGGGCAGTACCACTATTGGTACTAACAGTACTACTACTAAAACTCTCGAAAAAACATAATCTATGTTTTTTTACTCTCAAGTAGTATCACCACTTGGGTCAATCTTAGGTCACCAAATTGGTCTTCCAATAAGCCTAATTTGGCCTTGGTTCAGGCTCAATAAGTTTCTAATTAAGTTGGCATAGTTGTGGTCTAAAACTAACTCAATTAGACTCCAAATGACTTTGATCATAACTTCATCATTCTAATTACAATTATAAAGTCTTCAACATGTTGTCCGGCATGTCATCTACTCATCCGACATTTCGTCCAAACCTTTAATGCATCATCCTTTCCTTTAGTATATTGTCTAATCTATTGGAAAGCTGACCTCCCACAATATCCTATCTTATTAACGCAATACCCAATCGTTCCGGCCCGATACTCGAATTGCTACTCATAGGTGCCTTGTAAGCCAATCACATGAGTGATGACATGTGTGACATGATACACATTCATTTTACTTATTATATTTTATTACTTTATATTGCTTGTTGCATATATATATATATATATATATATATATGTTGTGATATTTATGGATCTATGTAATGGGAATCGGATCATGATGAGATTATGATAATTGTTGGGAAATCTTAGGGACGACATCACATACGCAGCGGAAGATCAAGAAAAACAAAATCCCCAATTTCCCAATGATGTTCATCGTCGTGCGAAGATTGGTGCGCATAAATCTACGAAACAAACTGCGTATAAGATAAATTATGTTACCTAGGGAGATCGTATATCCATGTTTCCTTGCAGATCTCTAGGAGAGGATGAAGGAGGTCAAGCGTCCTCCTCTCTAGCGGTGATCCACACAGTAGGGCTGTGACGACGCTCCTCAAAAACTCCAGGCCTACTCTGAGGTGAAGAGGGGGAGAAGAATATGAGAGGCAAGCAAAGGCTCTAGCTTATGAGGCTCTGAATCCCTCCTATTTATAGAGGCCCCCTGTCAAACCCTAATGGATCCTCCCCTAGTGGGTATTGGATCTGCATCCAATTATCCAAGCCTTTTAGATTAGTGGATCTATATCCAATAATCTCTCATGGGCTCTTATTGGATCTCGTCCATGGGATCCAATAATTCAGGGGCTTATTGGATATCCAATAAGATAGGGGCTCCGGCGGATATCTCATATCCGAACCTCTACTCATCGCAACGCCTACCATATGTGTGTGACCCTCTAGGCCTAATATCGAGCTGGCCGTGAGTCATAGCTGTCAGAACTCCTTATGGCTCAGTGAATTATTATCTCTATAATAATTCACTTGACTCATCGACTATGGACGTACTAGGCTACTACGCCGTAGTCCCCAGACAATACAAGGGAATCCAATCCATTGGACATGTCTGTCCTCAGTTACCGTGTATCTATACTCTCTCATCCATCTAATATCCCAGAGACCTATATCAAGCATGGTGCTGTCAGACCCATACGATTTCTACTCGAGTCTTGCTCTAATCGAATTCTTTGGGAGAACTCTTTCTCTCTCAACCCGAATGACCTTGGCCAGGGATTTGTCTGAGCAAGAACACATGGGATATTCCTCTCATGACGCCGAGAGTGAATGATCCTCTATCGACACTCAATAGCCATCGTAAGGTTGACTGTCACTCCCAATGACCAACTGTACTAGATCTAGGACATCCAAACCTATAAGTCTGGTATCAAAGAGTGGAGTACTCATACAAGACATCCTTGGTGTCTCAAGTTTAGGGACCAGATACACCACTAGGACTACGGAATCGCTGTCTGACAATAAGGCATCATCAACCATCCAGTATTCCGTAAGCGGATCAATCAGTGAACTCATTCTCCAATGAGCACTTGTACTGTATCCCTAGTGTCCCCACACGAGCAACTATGAGACCAATTGCATCCATCAGGGGAATCCAATCCCTAGAGGAGAAACTCACTAGCGACGACGACAATAGTAGAAAGGGAGAGAAGGGGTTAGGGTTTTGGGCAAAAAGATAGTTTTGCCCCTGTGAATTTCTGAAATTTCAGTTTCTGTCCTTTGACCAAACTACGAAAATACCCCTTCAATAATGAGACCAATTCATCTTTAAACACAAACCCTAAATAATCCTGATCATAGGTTACTCGAGAGGAACATCGAGATAACCGAATAGACTGGTATGTTGTATACCCGTCTATATGATAGAGACAGTTGGTCTCATAACTGCTCGTGCAGGGACACTAGGGCTATAGTGTAGGTACTCATTGGAGAATGAGTTCACTGATTGATCTGCTCACGGAATGCTAGGTGGTTAATGATACCTCATTGTTAGATAGCGATTCCATTATCCTAGTAGTGTACCTAGTCCTTAGACTTAAGATACCAAGAATGTCATGTATGAGTACCCCACTCTTTGATATCAGAATTATATGTTTGGAAGTTCTAGACCTAGTACAGTCAGATATCAAGAGTGACAATCAACCTTACGAGGGCTATTGAGTGTCGATAGAGGATCATTTGCTCTTGGTGTTATGAGAGGAATATCTCATATATTCTTACTCAGACAAATCCCTAGCTAGGGAATCCGATTAGAGCGAAACTCGAGTAGAAACCATATAGGTCTGATAGCACTATGTTCGGTATACGGTCTCTGGAATATTAGATGGATGAGGGACTATATGAATATGATAACTGAGAACAAATAGGTCAAAAGGATTAGATTCTCATGTATCATCTAAGGGCTATGGCATAGTGGCATAGTACGTCTACAATCGATGATTCAAGTGAATTATTATAAAGATAATAATTCACTAAGCTAGAAGAAGTTCTGATAGATATAACTCATGGCCAGATCGATATTGAGCCTAGAGGGTCACATATATATGGTAGGTGTTACGATAAATAGATGTTTGGATATGAGATATCTGTTAGAACCCCTATCTTGTTGGATATCTAATAAGCCCGTAAATTATTGGATCATATATATGAGATTCAATAAGAGCCAATAAGAGAGTATTAGGTAGAGATCCATTAATTTAAGTGGCTTGGATAGTTGGATGGAGATCTAGTACCCAATAGGGCAAGATCTATTAGGGTAAGTTGATAGAGACCTTTATAAATAGGAGGGAACCAAAGGACCATAGGCTAAAACCCTTTTGGCTACCACCTCCTATTCTCCTCTCTCCCTCTCCTCTTTAACCAACAACCCTTGCTTAGGATATGTGGACAACAAGAAGGGTTGAATCTTTCTTGATCGCATGGTGCACATGAAAAGGAGGATTACATAGCGATTTGAGGAGCGTCTTCATAGCCCCTATCACATGGATCACCACTAGAGAGAGGATAATTGACTTCCTTCATCCTCTCCCATAGATCTGCAGGTTTTTAGGAATATATGATATCTATTGATAACATATCTTTCTTATACATTCAGTTTTCGGTTTTGCAGGTTTTTACGCATCAATCTTCATAAATGATGAAACCTCCTTATTTTCTATGAAAATCTAAGATTTTTATTTTCTACTCTTCTATTATGTTTGTGATGCTATCCCAGATTTTCCAACACATATCACTAATGGTTTCACTTCGCTTTATCTTAAATAATTCATAACTATATATTAATAGATTAATTTTATATTCTTTTACTCTATTTGTGCCTTCATTAGTAACTTTAAGTGTACGTCAAATATTATGTGTAGTATCATAAGTAGAAATACGATTAAACTTATTTTTGTCTAAAACATAAAATAAAGCATTCATAGCTTTAGCATTTAAGGAAAATATTTTCTTCTCAAGATCATTCAATTCAGTCATTCATTTAAAGGATTTTTAAAAATCAAACTCAACAACATTTCATAGATCAAAATCTATAGAAAGTAAGAAAATCTATATTTATATTTTATAATAAGTATAGTCCATCTCATTAAACATAGGAGGATGAGTGATATAGTGACTCTCTTGATGGGTTTAAATTAGTGCTATTGAAATAAAGTTCTGATTTAAAATTTTTAATTGATAAAATAAGTATAAAAAATGTGCTTAAGTAAAAATGTAAGTAAGGGTAGTAAGTAATGATAAGGGAAAGCAAGAAAAGGATACAAACCGATTTATAATGATTCGGTCGTCCCAACCTACATCCACTCCCGATTCCTCTTCTCTCAAGACCATTGACTTTTATTATCGATCTTCTTTTCAATAGGTGAAGATCAACTACCCTTGTTATAACCCTTTCTTTTTTCCATAGGCTTAGGAGAAAACCTTCACACTTCTTTTTTACAAAAGACCTCATACCTCCTTAGTATAACCTCTAAATTTAAGGAGGAAGAGACTAAAAACATTTTAAGATAGTTTACATACTTTAAATTATAACTTTTCTTTCTTGCACTAAGTAAGCATGGGTGGGGTATTTATATACCCTAAATGGTTTCAAAAATGAAGCTAAAAATTTAAATCCCTGAGTTTTCGGGGTATTGGCGATACTATCATCGACGCTAGATGATACTACCGCTGAACAGAGCTCGGGAATCTGGGCTCTAGTGGTACTACTACTGGCCTAGGCAATATCGACACTAGTGATACTACCGTCGAAACTCTCGAAAATGCATAACCCCTGCTTTCTAGCTCTCAAGCAATGCCACCACTTGGGCCAATCTTAGATCACTGAATTAGCTTTTTAATATGCTCAATTTAGCCCTGGTTCAAACTCAATGAGCTTTTGATTAAGTTACCAAAGTTATGACCCAAAACTAATTTAATTAGACTCCAAACAACTATAGAGAAATCTAGGAGTAACATCACATGCGCAGCACTGATAGAAAATAAAAACCTCAAATTTTCCATAAAGGTGTTCGTCATCGTGCGAAGATTCATACGTAAAAACCTATGAAACTTCAATCCACGTGTGAGATGATTGTGTTTTACCTAGGAAGATCATATATATCTGAATCCCTACAGATTTGTAGGAGCGAATGAAGGAGGTCAAGTGCCCTCCTCTCTAGCGATGATTTAAATAGTAGGGCTACGACGACATTCCTCAAATCACTGCCCAAATCTCCATACCTACTATTTGAGGAGGAGAAGGGGAGAGGAGAATAGCAGGTGATAACTAAGAAGCCTCTAGTCTATGGACCTTTGGTTCCCTCCTATTTATAGAAGTCCCTTATCTACTTAACCCTAATAGATCCTACTATATTGGGTATTGGATTTTCATCTGACTACGCAAGTCTCTTAGTTTAGTGGATCTCTATCCAATAATATCTCATTGGCTCTTATTGGATCTCATTCATAAGATCTAATAATTCAATGGCTCATTGAATATTCAATAAGATAGGGGCTCCGACGGATATCTCATATCCGAACCTCTACTCATCGCAACGCCTACCATATATGTGTGACCCTCTAGGCTCAATATCGAGCTGGCCATAAGTCATACCTATCAGAACTCCTTTTAGCTCAATGAATTATTATCTTCATAATAATTCACTCGGCTCATCGACTACGAATGTACTAAGCCACTAGGCCGTAGCCCCTAGACAATACAAGGGAATATAATCCTTTAGACCTATTTATTCTCAATTATTGTGTACCTATAGTCTCTTATCAATCTAATATCCTAGAGACCGTATATTGGGCATGGTGTTATCAGACCCATACAATTTCTACTCGAGTCTTGCTCTAATCGGATTTTCTAGGAGAACTCTTTCTCTCTCAATTTGAATGATCTTGGCAAGAGATTTGTTTGAGCAAGAACACATAAAATATTTATCTCATAACACTGAGAGTGGATGATCCTCTATCGACACTCAATAACCCTCGTAAGGTTTAATAATATTTTTATATATTTTAAATAAATAATAATGAAATCTAAATTTTTTAAATTATCAGAAAACCTTCAAAATGACTTTTAAAGGCCTCAATGATCATTTTATTATATTTTTAAGGTTTCAAAATATATAGTTTTACTTATTTCATCTCTTAAAATATTGAATTGGTGTCATTGAAATCAGTAAAAATATATAATTTAAAGGCTTTAAATTAGAAAGCAATGATCATTTAGGTTTTCGTGAGTCATTTTCAAGGTTTTCTAAACAAGATTTTCCAAAAAAATTTAAAAATTTAAAAAAAGTAAGATATGAGTTAATAGTTGTTTAAATGGGAAAAAAAAGGATAACCTCATAAATAATATAACTCGGATCTTTAATTTTTTAATTTAAAACATCAGAAATCTTATAATATTCAAGAGGTTTTTCACTCAAAGTGTTATAAATTCATCTGAAATTAGGTAAAATGAAAAAAAATAACATATATTCAACTTTTAATGATTAAAATTTGAAAAAAAAAATGCTCATTTAATGGTTTTAAAAAATATAAATATATTTTTAATAGTTGAGTTCTTTATAATTTTTTTTATACTTTTTAAAAAAATTAAAAAAATATTTAAATCGACATACTTTAATGTTCTCATGTGTCTTATATGTTTAATAATACATGTCTCGACACACTTGTACATATTATATATTACATCTTATGCATCTAATATTTGATATATGATTTTAGCTGATACACATCTAATGTATTGGACTCCTCTTTGATGTCTTTTACAATTCGGCGGTTTGTCCTTAAATATATTTTACTGTTCGGTGCTATTGAACATCTACGTATTTTTCATTTGCTTATGTAGACTACATATGTGGATATTAGTTAATAATTTTTTAGGGTAGGAAATAGCTATCGACTTTTTGGTCAAACATTATGCTTCCATGAACACTTTTACCCAGAATAGAAGGGAGGGAGGGGGAACGAAATATATGGTTAGATTTGACACTGATTTGGAACTCAACATAAGACATACAATCACAATCAAAGGTAATTTGTCAAAGTTCAACAAGTGATAGTTGACCGCTGGTTGGCTAAGTAATGACGTGGTACCATCATCCTGTCAAAACCTAGAATACATAAAATATTTCATAGAATAATCAAACCATAGTTTCTTAATTTTTTTTATTTATATAAAAAATTTACATATTTAAATTCTTTATTCTTCATGGACAGTTCATACTTAGAATTTTTTTTCCTCCATAATAATAATAATAATAATAATAATAATAATAATAATAATAATAATAATAATAATAATGATGATGATAATAATAATGATAATGATAATAATAATAATAATAGAAATCCAAAAATACATGTCAAGCTCGATAGTTCAAACTGGACAACGACGTCCATCCAACACCGCTCTGCATATTATTAATATGCAGAAGCAAAACATGCCCAAAAAGTAGCAGCCTCCACTGCTGAAACCCCGTTGATATTTATTCGACGTCTATAATTGGGAAGCCAACCAGGTAAAACATAAAGAATGAGGATAAGAAGGAAAGGGACAACGGATCCCTGTGCAAGTCAGGCTGACTTAGAACTAACTACATGAGAACCGTGGTTGAAATGGGACAGTGTGAGAATTTTCTTCCGTTTTCTTTGTTGATTTGATTCTAAACCCTCGATTATATGGTGCAAATTAAGGTGAAGTAGGAAAGAATTCCCGACACAAGTTCTCATCTAAATAATTGTAGTTGAAATGCATAGCCTTTTTATTCTGTAAATGTGTAATCCATTGGATTCATACTCTCATTTATTCTTGTGTTTGGGTGCAGCAGAGAGAACCAAGCACTTAGCAAGTGAGGTTGTCTCCGGGGTCAACGCCAAACTGGCTGCAGTAGTCCTTGTAGTACCCGACGCGGGCGTTGACTGTCGCCGGGTTCTTGCCGTCACACTCGAGAGCGCCGTTGATTGCTCGAATGGTGGCTCCGAATCCCTTGCCAGAGGTTATGAGTGAGTGGCAGTTGTTCATCCAGTACCACAAGGCGGTCTTGAAGGAGATGATGACGTCGTTGGCGACCGTCTCTGGCCGAACCCGATGCTTTCCCCGGCGGGGCCATAGTTGAAGTTCCACGACAGCTGGATGGGGCCGCGGCCGTAGTAGCCTTTCCCCGCCACGCATGGGTACTGGGTGTTCGTCTCGTCGCAGTAGTCCTTCGATGCGCCGTCGATCTCCTCTATGTAGCAGAAATCTGCAGGGTTCGAGATGAGTTAAGATGATCCATTTGACTTGGGAGAAGAAAGCTGCTGCTCGCCGTCGACGACAGCAGCAGTTGCAGAAACCATGCACGCAGATGCACAACTTACGTCCGGTCTCATGCGTGACGTGCGCGAAGAAGGCGGCGATCTCCCGCTTGGAGTCGTCGGCCGTGCCGACGCGGCCGAAGCTGGTGTAGGAGCCGAGCGCACTCAGGAAGGCGTCGCGCGTGTAGAAGCTCTTGCCGGCGCACCCGCCGTCAGCCTGGCCGATGATGCCGTCGAAGAAGCTCTGCGTCACGATGTCGGCCACCGAGACGTCGTTAGCAGGAGGAGAAGCCTCGCACGGCCCCGACTGGCACCCGGCGCCGCAGTAGTCGCTGCCGGTGCCGCAGTAGCCCCACTTGCTGCAGCAAAGGTCGGAAGAGCAGCCGCAGTTCTGGCCGGCCACGGCGATAACTCCGGCGAGGAGGAGGCCTAGCAGAAACGCCATCCTGCTCTGATGTGCCATGAATGTCAGTGTGGAGGTCTCGAGATTAGGATGAATTTATAGGAGAGCGCATGAATTTGTTGTTGGTAGTTCGGAGCCGTGTTGGAGTTCTTCCCCAAGAGTGAAACGAATTGGTCTTTGACTGATGACGGCGTCGGTTGACTTTTGAAGGAGATTTAGATGGTTGACTTTTAGCTACATCTGGAAAGATAGCTCATATGATACAGTTGAGTTCTCACTAAAATCAAATTTCAAGATTGGAACTTGTTGTTGATAAGCGTAGTTATCGGAACGGAAACCAACTCGGTCAAAGCTTTGGGGTGATTGGGTGATTGGTCGGACCGCTGATTTAACTGGAAGAACAGCTTATTTAATTAAAATAGGCTAATATATGAAACCTAATTCAAAAATTATATAAATAATAATTAATAATTAATTTTAGATAAAATAAAAACAAAAACTTTAGACAAATAGAAGATGATAAAAATGATAATATCAACCAACATTATAAACATAACTCATATCTAAATTAAATAGCAGATAACAAATTTTTAAAAAAATAATTAGTATCGGAAGAAGAGAAAGAGGAGAGAGGTCGTTGAAAGAAAGGGAAGACAAACAATGGAGAAGAAGATCATTTCCTAATTAAAAATTAACATAAATACCCCTTTTAAATGAATAATAAATAAGATTGAAGTAAAAAATATTTAAGTAATCTTAACTATTAATAAAGTCAGATTTGTATTGTTCAACCTACTCAGAAGCTAAGGTCACAATACGAGCCCCTTCCCAATCAGTGGGTTAGCTGTGAAGTCAATGTGAACCCCTTCCCAACCAATGGTCAGACATATAGAAATGTCGGCAGCCAGTCAACAACAAACGTTAATAACATGACCTTAAATCAAATAATCATGATAAGAAGGAACCCATACTAGTCATTGACATGGATGGAGGAGGAACCACAAACTTATCCATCAGAGTGTGTGGCTAAGTTTCCATGAGGACGCCTAATCCCTCTAGAACTCGGGCATGGACCAGTCAAAGCCAATCAGCCATCAATGAATCCATGATTGGTCAACACCTACCAGCCCAGCCCAGCAGTCGGCCACCACTACCGAACTTATAAGTTTTGTTACGAGGGACCCACATCTTCTAAGTCAAAAAAGTTGACCTTTGGCTCTTCGTACAATTTAGTTACTTGGTTTCATCGATTAGGAGAGAAGAAGAGCATTAAGCTTGGTAGTTACCATGGTGTTCCCAGGAAGGTGATGGAAGAACAGGCATTGTGTTAGCATCATGCGATCCGATGGCTAATCCACTTTGCATATGACTTTCGGTGCTTAGTTGGATGAGTCGAAAGAAGTTTTCGATAGAGATGTCAAAGGAGGAGCACTTGATCTACTTGTCAATTGGATCCGTCTTTCTTCTGGAGTCCTTTCCATACTCTTATCCTCTTAGCCTTTCTATGTTACATCCTGAGTCAATGAAATGAGATAAATGGCAGGGCAGCATATGCACGAAGACTGTGAAAAAGTGGCAACCATAAATTGTGAGGAATCCATAGTGCATTACAAGATGAAATATCACCATCCATCTCCTCCACTTTCACTTCCGCAAGTACTTCATGTCTTTCTCTACATCATTTCAATTATCAAAGCAGCAACTTCATGCTTTTGATGCAAACCAATGTTAGCTTCTTATAGCAAATCGCAAATTGATCATCCTCTGTTCAGATGGATATCTCAAAATCCCCAATGCCATTCACTTCCACAAGTATGTTGTATCCGTCACTTCATTTTCTAAAGCAGCACTTCACATGGTTTATGATACAAATCGATCTTACCTTCAGATAAATAACACACACCATTTGCATAGTTAACCCAATAATGACAACTAACAGTTTATGAAGTTTCATATTCATCTTTTAACTCTTAATATCTAAAATATTCACTTCTATTATTTATCAGTTTCATTGATCTCAAATAGTTATAATATATGTCAAAATTTTGCTGGGCCATATGTTACATCAGATCGATTCTGAATTGGATTTGCTATTTCATACTCTTATTATGAACAAAACTCATTGAACAACAATAAGTCTTTGGTGATGCCTAAGATTTACATTGAAATCTAGGATATCAGATGTGCTACAGCTCTTGATTACAAAATATCCTAATATGGAGGATGATGCTACCTAATTGTGGAGATATTGAGGTTGCTTGACCACTTGTTTGACTAAGTGAAAGAAAATACATACGTTGCATAACAGTACAGGCAGCACTGGTTCTATCAGAGCCTTTATTTCAGATTCATATGGTGCATTATAATTTTAGTAATGTCTGAACACTATTTTGTGCTACTCCTTCAATCATGATGAAGGCCTGAAGCATCTCATGTTTATGCCGGTGTTGTCATTTATATGTTGATGAATTCAGTCTTCTAATTTTCTTCCCACATAAAAGCGGCATTGATCCTTATGAGCATCGTCTGATCCTTCCGCTGCAAGACTGGAGATTATGCAGCTCGATTGGTTCATTTTGAGAAAGCTAAGTCTTATAGCTACCAAGAACTTGTACATCCCTCGTACTTGTGATAGCGTGAGAAGATTGTCCATTATTTTTCCTTGCAGGTGATGACATTTCTACTTCTGCACCAAATTCTCATTCTTTTCCAAGATGCATACATACTTCGATGTGAGTGCAACTTGCCTATTTGATTCTTCATGAAGCAAAAAAAATGCAAGATGAGCTTATATGCTTTTTTGCATCTGTGGACCAAACAATGAGATTAAAAGTAACTAGTTATTCGATTCGATGTGCATAGCAAGTTAAAACTTCTAATTAGAATGCAGGAAAAATTGATCAGTAAACAGATGAATCATATTTTCTACCTTTTTTAGCTAGTTTATATCACAAATCTTACAAGGATTGATCCTATCTAATTACCAAAATCCTCATGTATTGGACATAACATGACGATGTCAATAATATCCACTAAGCATGCAATCAACATCTTATGCCATGTCTTTGTGTATAGTGACTATGAAATTTTCATTTTTCGGAGGTTTGGTCACTTTTGTGTTGGCATACTTGTTCAAGCCTCTCGTTGCACAGACTTGATATGTGATATTAGGAGATGGTAGATGCATTCGAGATGCAAAAAATATGAATAGCATCATCATATACATCTCATAGTGGTATTACATTCTATGCTTATAATGCAGTGTATACTTCATACGAGGACACAACGGTAAGGTTATTACGATGTGAGAAACAAGATCCAATCTCAATAAGGATATGCCTACTACTTCATAAGGCTTATGAATTAAGTAAATAAATCCTTGGTGGAGTTGTGCAGTTTCTGCTGGTTTCTGAAATGCAAGTAAATGTAAAGACTAACTCTTTAATAAATTCTAATGAAGATAACTTTATATAACTTTGGCAGCAAATCACTAATCATCTTTCAATCTTCTTGGAACTTTGTAGCAGTACAGTTCAGCTTGATGAGTGAGAAAAACCTCTAGTCCAAGTTAACACCTTAAATCTGAGTTTACCGTTTCAGATTAAAATGCCAGAGTCCAGTGGCCAAAACTCTGCTTACATCCATTTGGTTTAATTAGTAAAATATGATAAACTCAATACTGCTTTACTCTAAGATGCATTGCAATCCGTGGATGTGATTCGTGGAGAAAGCAGTAGATGATAGAAGTGAAAATTGCTGAAGCACCCTCAAAGAGATAGTAGAAGATCTCAATCCCCAAGATAATTATATATTATTCTTTATAATTAGATCTTTTTAGTATTTTAATTCTTACGCTTATAAAATTTATATTGAAATCTCTATAATTAGATCTTTTTAGCATCATGATTTTTATAAAAAATTTACATTAAAATTTTTGTAATTATGAAAGTACAACATTTTACCTCATTTATCATAACATCGTAGCTTTATCGATCGAAGATATAGATCGAGTCAAAATTATCTTTTTGTTCATCATTTTCGTGTCATTTGTAACATCGATAAGACTAATCTCTATATTGTTCTCGTTGACCATTACTATAATAATCACCTACAATGTCATCATCCGTCACCACCATTAAAATTATCTTTTTTGTCTATCATTTTTATACCATTCATACACGTGTTGTCACATAGTATATTTTCCATCAGTAAAGTTGATGACATTAGGGTAAATGAGGTTAAAAGTTTTACCTTTATAACTATAAAAATTTTAAAATAAATTTTTTAAGTTTAGAAATTAGGATACTGAAGAATTCTAACTATAGGGATTTTAATGTAATTGAAGTCTAGGGACCGGGATACTAAAGAGGTCTAACTACAAGAGCAATCTATAATTAGCCCCCATCCTCCTGATCTCTTGGGGCGCACGACATCTCATTACACATCTTGGGCCTGTCTTAGATGCTTCTCCTTCATTCTCTATTATTAACATTAGAAGCCTACCACACTAGTCTCTATTAGAGCAAAGCCTCTTCTACCAACTCTGTTTTGTTTAGGAAGAGAAAATTTAGTTGTGACATCATTTATCTTCTTATTTTTTAGTAAGTTTTTTAAATCTATTATTTCTAAACTTTCGCCTTTAGCAAATCTCCCCTCAATCTTGGGCTTGAAATTGTATCACACAAATGCCAATGCCATTTAGGTCCACATGGAAGGACTTTGTCATCTTCGTGGTAACATCCTTCAACTCATCCCATGGCATCTCAACTTTCAACCAATGATTGCTCATATTAACGGTGCTCCCATTTGCGTTCATCTTCAAGGTCTATCGTTAGAGTATTAGAATGAGAAATCCCTCTTCCAAATCAATTCTATGCTAAGACACTCCCATTAGGATTGATCCTTATTGCCTCGTATATGAGTGTGGTCACTTGTCTTTATCGAGATTGACATTTGCTTGTGTCTTTATCGAGATTGACATTACCAACCTTTGAAACAAGGAATTTGGATTGGTGAGCCTCACATTGGTTTAGTTATCTCCAATGAAAATATTACTCCCCTTTGCTATTATTACGATTGAATAGGACATCGAACTGATGCTTATACTATCAAGCTTAATTCTTCCTCTCGCACCCCTATAATGTCATTGGATTCTTTGGGCGGAGTTGCTACTACCTTAGTGTAGAAGTCTCAATCAGATATGGCTAGTGAGGCAAGGAATGGTAATGATATATTTGGACCTTAGATTAGGGTCCAACGTCGATCCCACCATAGTAGAGTGCTAGTGAGAGCACCAAAGCAACCATCAATGATAGAGATGATGAAGCCTCGATCGAGCAGTTCAACACATGCTTATCACGTGATGGAAATAGCTGGCTAAGGATTCTAACATCCTCCCAACACCATTAGGTGCTCCTCCTTCCGCAAACACTCTTACAAATGACTCTGCCAAATCCAATAGTTGTCTTCCTTTTCTGATGTCGCTATAAGCAATAGCACATACGATACTTTCTCTATTCCCAATAACCCCACGATTACTCCTTCCTTAATGGTGTAAAAACCACCTATTAACTCTATCAACACTTATGATTGTGATTGTGGATTTGATAGATAAGTTGAATTCAATGATAGATTTTATGAAAGGAGATGAGCTGGCCGATCCCAATATGGCAATGGATCTGACTCCTTGCCAGGATACAACTTACCTTACCTTAGTTGCCACCACTTCATCTAAGCCCTTGGGCATAGAAATAAATCACATCAAGATGATCATGCACATAGAAGTGAACTATATTCTCATTGAATGAGACTCGACTTTAAATCCTATCATTTACCCAAACACCTTTATGCTTGTGATGTTTCCTTTTCTTTTTCGACAAGAGACCGATAACTGATAGTTTTCTTAAAGTGCCAAGACATGACATCTTGAGTGATGCAGAAGATCAATATGATAGGTAGCCCCTTTGATATTATGAACCCTTAAAACCCCAATCACTATGCTAA
Source organism: Musa balbisiana (assembly GCA_004837865.1). NCBI lineage: Eukaryota > Viridiplantae > Streptophyta > Magnoliopsida > Zingiberales > Musaceae > Musa > Musa balbisiana. Next base: position 19,270,289 of record CM017193.1, on the reverse strand, counting down.
GAATTCTGATCTGAGACTTTTTAGAGCATAAGAGTAAGGATTCATCTCCCTCTAAATCTCACTCATTGAGAACACATATGCACTCTAGCCTCAAAGTCATTAGTGGTGTCATTAAGGGTAAGAAAAAACTTTAAAACTCTATCTTTATATCTTAATATGCATTGCTATCTGCTATTATCTGTCCTGTTGATGGACCGACTTCCAACTTTCCTTTTAGGAATTATAATCTTTCTATCTTGGAGTTATAGAGGCACGTGGTGGAAAATAGTTAGAGAATTTTGTTGAATTTCATATTTTGATGATAAAATCAATTGATAATTATTTATGATTTAATCTGCATTTTGAGTGATGCAGGATGAGACAATTAAAGCAAGAAAAATCATGTTGTGCCAAAGGAAAACATGTTAGAAGATTGGACGTCGAGCTGGAGGATCGATCGACGTATCGACAAAAGGCTTCAGGCCATGGATTCGGGCATCGGGCCAAGAAAAGTGGATATTACGTTAATGATATCAGAGTTGCAGAGTCAACTGGCCGATTGGGCAATAGGCCGCAAGAGAGGACGATGCGCCGAAGAATCGGACGAAGCGTCGAGGGACCAATGACATGCCGGACAATATGATTAATGCTTAGTATTAATTATCTAGATCGAAGTATATTTTTACATGTGCAGGATTAACTATGATAGCAAGGCATAAAGCAAAATGAAGTTCCGAAGTCAAGAACGTGATTTCGTTGGGAGTTCAAGAGTTCGTTGGAAGTCCAAACGCTCGTCGAAAGTTCTGTAGGAACCAGTTGAGAAGTCCAGGAGCTTGCTAGAAGAAGCTCGTTGGAACTCGCTAAGAAGATCGTTATAAAGTCAAAAGCTTGTCGGGAGTCCGCCGGAACATTATCGAGAGATCGTCGGAAGTTCGTTGGAAGATCGCTGGAAGCTTATCGGAAGAAACTAGACTTGCAGACTTGTTTAGCTTAGAATATGTCTTAGGAATCATAGTTAGCACATAATTAGGTTTAGATTTGGACCAACCCAATTAGGGGCCAGTTGGGCCCATGTAAGGACTATGTTGGGCCCAATAAGAGGCCCAAACAATGACCCAAGAGGTAGCACCATTATGGCACAGTCTTCGAGACTGTGTCAGGTGGTGGTACTGCCCAGACACAACCTCCGAGAAGGTTGTAGGCGGTGGTACCGCTAGCCTGGGCAGTGGTATCGCCAGCCTAGGTGGTGGTACTGCCCAGTGTCAGGCGACGGTACTGCTTAGTGCAATGTCAGTATCAGACTGATACTGGCGGTGGTACCACCCAACGCAGGCGGTGGTACCGCCTGTGCTCAGGAAACCCGGGACGAGATGTTTTTAGGCTCCAAGTTTGAATCAACTTGAAGCCTATAAATACCCCTCTCATCCATGGTTAAAACACACAAGTATTGAGAGTAAAAAGGAAAGAAACTCTACTGTAATCTTGTGTAAAACTCCTGTCAAAGTTCTAAGTGTTAGAATAGTTTGAGAGAGGAGTGAGTGGGGGTGTAAGGGTTATCTCCTAAACCTAGTAAAAGGAGAAAGAGCTGTAAGAAGGAGGTTGATCTTCGCCTATAAAGGAAGATCGATAGTGGATGCCGGTGGCCTCGACGAAAGAGGAATCGGTGGATTAGATGTAGGTCACGACGACCGAACCACTATAAAATCGGCATGTTCTTCTTTGGTTTGCATTTCTATATTTGAGCAGTTTACTTTATTGTAAACCTCTTAACTTACTTTACATCTACTACGCTCTTCCGTAAGCTTTCAAGCTATCTTTACGAAAACACTTCCAAGTTAACCTCTCTCCGAAATGGATTTCGTCGAAATCGGTTTTCATCGTACGAAGGTTTTTTGAACCGACGTAATTTTACCGCTGCACTAATTTACCCCCCCTCTTAGTGTCGACCCTTTCCTAACAATTAGTATCATAGCCTTGTGATTTCTCATTTGGTTTAACACCCAAGAGAAATGGCTCTTTTCGGCTTTCAAGAGAGTCACTCTCTCATTCGTCCTCCCTTTTTCAACGAGGACTACACATATTGGAAAACTCGAATGAGAGTTTTCTTGCTTTCTTTGGATTTGAATTTATGAAATATTATCAAAAATAATTTTTGAAGGTCTTTTCTTCCAATGAATCATTGGAATTATTTGGAGAAGAAGACATTTTCTTTAAATGCTAGAGCTATGAATACTCTATTTTGTACCTTTGATAAAACCGAATTTAATCGGGTTTCTACTTGCGAAACGACTTTTGATATTTGGCGTACTCTTGAAATCACACATGAAGGGACTAGTAAAGTTAAAGATTCGAAAATTAATCTTTTAATGCATGATTTTGAACTTTTTTGAATGAAACCAAGTAAAACTATTGTTGACATGTACACCCATTTTACGGATGTCGTCAATAATTTAAAAGCACTTAGTAGAAGTTTTTCGGATTTTGAACATGTAAATAAAATTTTACGTTCTCTTAATAAGAATTGAGATTAAAAAATAATGACAATTTAAGAATAAAAAAATTTGAATACTTTTCCGATTGAAGAACTAATAGGGTCTTTAATGACTTATGAATAAACGTGCAATGCACGTGAAGAATTCAAGAACAACATTCCAAAGAACAAAAATGATTTGACACTTAGAACATATGAAGACTACTTGAGCATAAGCTCAAGTGATGGTGAACTTGAACTACTCATAAAATTTAAAAAGTTAATGAAACAAAAATTAAAGAACAAAAAGAATGCAACTACTTGCTATGAACGTAAGAAGAAGAACACAAATTAGGATGAATCGAGCTCATCTGAAGACGAGGAGAAAATCAACAAAGGTGAGGTGGCAAACTATGCCTTAACAGCTTTCGACGATGAGGTAATCAAAATGCCTATGATTTATTTCAAAATTACATGATGCTTTTCATGAGTTAATTTTAATTTAGTTTAAAATAATTATTTTTCTTGAAAATTGCATGTTTAAAAATAAAAATGCAAAAATTATGATCATGCTAGTAATTTTGAAAATGATAATGAAAATTACATGTTTTATGTTAATGGAAAAAAATGTTAGATTCAATCTAATGATGATCCTATGAATGTTTTTCAAGAAGAAATAATGTGTATCTATAATTTCCGATTTTGATTGAAACCATGCTTGATGTCTCAATAAAAATATTAAGTTTGTTATCATGCTTAATGATGATGCATGAATTTTGTATTGAAAACTAAGCTTGAAAAGTTAGATTCACCTAAAAAGAAAAATGCATGACTACAACAAACAAAATGATCTTGATGGAAAATGCTTTATGAAATCAATTTCGATGATGCATAATGATGTAATTATGTAATGAAAATATTAAATATTTTGAAACCATGTCTTGATGTCATGCATAATGATCATGCTTAATAAATTTCGAAATTATGCATGATGATTCTTGAGATTTATAGATTATCAATTTTTACGGTAATAAAAGTGATTTTTTAAGTTTTTAAACGTTGATACTTGTTTTTGGCATAAATGAAAAAAGTATAATTCTATGAAATAAATCACATAAATTGAAACAACTAAAAAGAAAAATATTTTTCTTGAAAATTTCTTTTTCTCTATCTTATCAATTTTTCACTAAGAAATTAATACAATTGTTTATATCATTTTGAATCTCATGAAAATAATTTTGATGAGTTGAATTTGAATGAGACTTATCTTGATTTTTCGAGATTTATAACTTGAGATTTCTTATGCATGAATTAAGATATTATAACGTTTGATCTCCTATATTTCTTTTTACTATTTATAAAAAGAAGAGATTTGATAAAATGAATCACGTCTTTTGTAATTCAAGAGGTTTTATCTTTCGTGACATGATGTCTTTATATTTATGACTTATATGCCTTGAAATGATTGAAATATTTTACACTAATTTGTTCTTCCCTTATTCTTTCTTGTTTATAATGATAAAAGAGGGAAAAGTTATGATCATGCATGATAGGATGCAAATTGACAAATTAATACCATCATGATTTGAAATACTATGATTTGTTGCTAATATTGAAGTAATTATGAATGATGATTTCATATCATGCATAGAGTAAAAATGGCATGTAAAGTTTTAAAATTGTGCATGTTGTAAATTGAAAATATAATGATGCACAAATAAGATTGATACTTTACCTTTGTTATGATTTAGAAATTATTGTAAAGGGAAAAGAATTATAAATATTATATTCTTCCCTTCTTTTTGACAATGACAAAGGGGGAGAAATTTTGCTAGCTTGTTAACTAGCTTGCATACTTCAAGAAGAAGTAAAAAGCTTGCACACCCCAAAAATGTAAAAATTTTGCCAACTTTCATTGTAAAATTTGCTAGCTCACAAATTACAAGGAGAAAAAATTGTTAGCTTACTCTAAAATGATGCATGCAATACTTATGATGATGATGTATTTGATGTATTGCATATCATGTATAAGAATTATAATTAAAATTGCATTGACTTGAATTAAATTTAAATTCAAGGTTTATCTCAATTATGACATATTGAAATAAGAATGACAATTTATTTTTGTCATAATTTGAAAATTGATGAATTGCACCGTTGTTTTGTTATTTCCCTCTTTTTGCCAATAACAAAGGGGGAGAAAGAATTTCTAGCGTGCATATCATGAAAAGAGACAAACTTGCTAGCTTGCTAATCTCAAAAGAGAAGCTAGAAGTATTATCTTACAAATCTCAAGAGAAGCAATGTTTGCTAAGTTACATATTTCAAGAAGAGACAAAAAATCTATCTTACACATCTCAAAAGATGTAAAATTTGCTAACTTTTTTATGTGTAAAATTTGATAGCTTGCATACTTTAAAATGATGTAAAAATTGCAAGCGTGCCTAATGAAAGAGACAAACTTGCTAGCTTGCTAATCTCAAAAGAGAAGCTAGAAGTCTTATCTTACAAATCTCAGAGAAGCAATGTTTGCTAAGTTACATATTTCAAGAAGAGACAAAAATCTATCTTACACATCTCAAAAGATGTAAAATTTTGCTAACTTTTTTATGTGTAAAATTTGATAGCTTTGCATACTTTAAAATGATGTAAAAATTTGCTAGCTTGCATGTTCTAAAATGTTGTAAGATTCACTATCTTGCATGATGTAGAACTTGCTTTCTTGAACATCACCAAGAAGTGTTATCTTGCTTATCTCGAGAAGCAAAACATGCTAACTTGCACATCTTTAATTATTGCTAGCTTGCATAATGATAAAATTGAAAATTATGTTATTATGTAATAATTGAAATTATGTCGCAAATGGTGCTAGTTTACATGCTCTAAAATGAAATAAAAATTTGCTAGCATCTATGTTGCAAAACTTGCATATCTCTAAAAACATATTGCTTGGATGATGTACTTCTTCTTTTGTTGATGATAAAGGGGGAGAAGTATGATGATGTTATGCATAATTTTATGATAACATGTTGCTTGGATTTGTGAATCCAAGAGTTCTATAACTATGCCATATTGATAAAGGGAGTTTGTTTAAACTCTGGAAGTTTGTTTTAACTCCATCATCAATTGATTGTCATCATAAAAAAGGGGAGATTGTTCACTCTCATATTTTGATGATAAAATCAATTGATAATTGTTTATTATTTGATTTAAGTTCTGAATGACGTAAGATGCTTCGATCAGGATGAGACAATTAAAGCAGGAAAAATCATGTTGTGCTGGAGGAAAACATGTCAGAAGATTGGACGTCGAGCCGAAGGATTGGTTAACGTATCGATACAAGGTTTCGGGCCATGGATTCGGGCATCGGGCCAAGAAGAGCAGATATTGTGCCAAGGATATCGGAGTTGTAGAGTTAACTGGCCGATTGGGCAATAGGCCGCAAGAGAGGACGATGCACTGAAGAATCAGATAAAGCGTCGAAGGACCAATGACATGTCGGACAACATGATTAATGCTTAGTATTAATTGTCTAGATCGAAGAGTATTTTTACATGTGCAGGATTAACTATGATAGCAAGGCATAAAGCAAAATGAAGTCCCGGAGTCAAGAACGTGATTTCATTGGGAGTTCAAAAGTTCATCGGAAGTCCAAACATTCGTTCGAAGTTCTATAGGAACCGGTCGAGAAGTCCAAGAGCTTGCCAGAAGAAGCTCATTGGAACTCGCCAAGAAGATCGTCATGAAGTTTATGAGCTTGTCGGGAGTTCGTCGGAACATTGCCGAGTGATCGTCAGAAGTTCATTGGAAGCTCACCGGAAGAAACTAGACTTACGGACTTGTTTAGCTTAGAATATGTCTTAGGAATCATAGTTAGCACGTAATTGAGTTTCGATTTAGACCAACCCAATTAGGGGCCAGTTGGGCCCATGTAAGGATTGTGTTGGGCCTAATGAGAGGCCCAAACAGTGACCCAAGAGGTAGCACCATCGTGGCATAGTCTTCGAGAGTGTGTCAAGCGGTGGTACCACCCAGATAGCCTCCAAGAAGGTCGTAGGCGGTGGTACCGCCTAGTGTCAGGTGGTGGTACCGCCAAACTGGGCGGTGGTACTGCCTAGTGCAGTGTAAGTGTCAGACTAACACTAGCGATGGTACCGCCCA
>CM017193.1:19166179-19258679 GCA_004837865.1 Musa balbisiana | reverse complement strand
TGTGAGATCCACCCTTCCTAAGGGTAATAGAATGAATAATTTTATATGGGTTAAATGGAGTAAACTATCCCTAGTTGGTTGGGTTAAGTTAAACACTGATGCTTCTTCTTCGTCTTAGGTTTGTGATTTGTGATAAAGATGATGACATTTCCAAAATTGTTGGACAACAATATATACAAAACAAATTATTGATCTACTGCTCAAGTTTGACCTCTAAGCTTCAATAACACGTGTACTTTTAGTCGTGCAAATTGAATTTGACACCTCAATTTTTTTGCTGCGAACCACAAAACTTGACTCCCCTTATGATGTATTCGAACAACAATAAGTGACATCACAAGTTTCTATCTCAATTGATATCATACACAATCTTATACTGCTTTTGCCAATAGAATCAAGCAGTCAATTGGGGGTACATATAATGCCCGTATAAATAAATATGCTCTGTCTTTCTTTTATTCTACAATTAATCTTAATTCTTACCCTCTTAACCTCCAAAGATTTTTTTTTTTTAATATGGTCTAACAAAAGTGTTTTTTAAAGGGCCACCCTAATAGAGAATAAATACACTTGTAGAACCCAGGAAGTTTGGCTTTCTGTCCGCTTGATGGCTGTCTACTAAGAGAGATGAGTTGCACTTTCACTGTCACGAGACGCAAGAAGTTGATCATCTTCTCTAATGAAAGCCACAACAGCCAGTGTACTTTTACACATTGTAAATGCTGAAGCTCCATCTTGCAGTTGATTCATGGAGATGAGTGGTGGCTCAGAAGCTCAACAAGGGCCACTTGTTTCTTGCAGTGCGCTCGGCATTAGACACCACATGCCAAAGCCAACCACTACTGCTCTTTAATGCAGAAGCAACAAGAGCCACAAGCGCACCTTTCCCGAGTTGCTGAAGGAATTAATTGAGGTGCTTGAATGCATTGCACGAAGTAGTCCTCCGGTTCCTAACCATGCCACGCCCATTGCTCGGTTGACATCTGTCGATCGAGCTGTGGCGAATCCAGACTCCAACATTTATGGATTGGAAGCTTCCATCTCTTATCAGCAATCCATTACGTGATTACCGACAATACGAACATAGTCTCTGCCAAGGTTTATCGTACCGAAGTATACCACCCGATACGGACGGTACGTACCGATCCGATAGGTTACCGGTATACGAACCGTCCCGTATCGTTACAGTGCTACAGTACTATACTGTAGCACTGCTACAATATGAAAAAATATATAAAATTATTACCGTTCGGTACACCGGTATCGTATCGTACCGAGCTCTGATCGAAACGTCGGTACGATACAATACGACGAACCTTGATCTCTGCATCACAAGAAGAAAGAGCAAGTGAGAAAATGGGAGCAGATTTTTTAGTAGGTCTCATCATGTTGAGGCAAAGTTTAATAAGCATTATATAACTGCAAAAAATTTCCAGTTCCAGTTCAATTGCCACAGTCCAACCATGGGGCAAAATTATTTACATCAGACATGTCACTCACAATGTTGTGATGTGCTTTGAATTAGTATTCACTTCATTCATCACTTTACATCTCTTGTGAAAATATATTTATGAGTATTAATGAAGATGGTTATTGTAGTAGTTATTTTGATTTATTAGCATGATTCTTTTTACGCTGTTAGTTCACAAAGGGCATTTGTGCAAGAATTTTTTTAATAGAGGCTATTAAAATAATTTGACATTTTGAAAAGAAAAATTCTGTAGTTTTTTAGTTTCCTCATAAATATAAGAAAAATGATCTTAAAACCTAACATTAACAAAAACTACTTGTCATGTCCCTCTCAGACTTCACATATCTAAGCTTATGGATATTGCCAATTTAGAGACAGTAAATGACTCTCCAAACCAGACACCATAATTATTCTCACAATTTTGTCTTCTGCTGACAGTGCCCATGCTTTCCTCCAGTTAATCTCATGGGAATATAATTATATATTTCAGAGCACTTTGATTTGCACATTCTGCTTAAATAATATCTTGCTTTGATTCCATTCACCTCTCCATTAATCAAGCTTTTAGCTTTTGATTTGAGAGCCCTCCCAATATCATGCAAATTCTAACCTTCTCATCCTTACTTTTGGTCAACCACCAACAGAACACACAAAAAAGGGAAGGAAATTTAATTGACTACAAGTATCTTGTCAATGAAGGAAGGGATGAGAAGCAACTTTGGTGCCTCCATGAACAGCAGCAAATCTCACTGCATGCTTTCTGGGTTTTCTGACAAGTAACTTTTCGAGATGGGTCTCCATGAGTTTAGAACCATAGATTTGGCTGCAATTTTTCACCATCCAACTACTAAAATTCCTTCCAAGATGGTTTATTTATCCAAAAGCATCTTTGCTGAGAGTGGCTGTGCGGATGATTTCTTCTTCCGACGCAAGTTGTACTGTGCACCATCTGCCGTCATACTTTGCAGTCAGGAGTCCAAACACTGCCAAAGAAAGTGCGGCAAAGCAGCATCAGTAGATACCATTTTTTAATGCACTGTCACAGCCCTTGGCAGCATACTGAATAAAGGTGTGGAAGGACAGCATTAGGAGATAGAGATTTCTTGCAAGTCAAAGCAAGAGAGAAGCCACTCCTGGCCACGAGTTCCACAGGCCACCCACAGCCACATCTTGGCAGCCCCCCACTGGCCAAACAGTAGCAGTCATCTTCGACAATGCGTCGGAATTATAATGGGTTCTATTCTCTCCATTTGAATCCTTCCTTCCATTCTGATGCTCTCCTGATAAGGGGTATGTCTTCACTGAGCTAGCTTCACGGGAGCCTGCACCTGAGATCAGTCCTTGTTTCTTTCTGGCTCTCTCCCTCTCTCTCCGTCAGCTCCCCTGTCTTTGCTGCCTCTGAGGAAGATAACTCTTCTCTGGTTGTGCAGTATGGTGCCTGCTGAGGTGACCTGAAGCCTGAGCAAGAGGAGGAAGAAGACATAGCAGAGAGGTTGGTAGAGAGAGAAGGGAAGAAAGGAAGAGGAAAGAGTGAGGAGGCATGAAGATCCAGTGCGACGCGTGCGAGAAGGCGCCGGCGACGCTGATATGCTGCGCCGACGAGGCCGCCCTTTGCGCCAGCTGCGATGTCGAGATCCACTTGGCGAACAAGCTGGCGAGCAAGCACCAGAGGCTTCGCCTCGACTGCCTCTCCAACAAGCTCCCTCGCTGTGACATCTGCCAAGTACTATACTCAACCGAACACCCCCACCTCCCCTTTTGCTTTGCCTTTCTCCCCTCGATGCTCTCTGTTATCTCTCTTGCAGCATGAGGTGAGCAACTTAGACAAGGAGTTCAAATCTTGACATGCTAAAGCTTGATAGTAGAGTGTATTCTGTAGTTTCAACATTATTCTGAGTCCTTCAAATCATCTATAATAGCATGTAGATATCAATCTGGTATTTCTTCATTGCGGTAAACTTGTGATGTCAGAATTGGAACTCTAGTAAATGGATTTGAATCATACAGAAAAAGATATTAGACGCAAAACAGAGGGGCCTTCCTATGGTAATCAAGATATTAGCACAATGGTTAATATCACAGCTAAAAATATAACTCAAGTTTAGGAGGGTTCAAAATCAATCAAGTAATTATGAAGGAGGACTTTTAATTCATTTGATTCAATGGTAAGATAAGTGTAGCATTTTCCTAGTTAGATTTGATAAGCTTTCAGAAATGGCAGAGTCATCAGGAACATCTTCTTAGTGTTTGAGTGTGGTTCTTATCTCTTCCTTTGGGGAAAATATGCAAGTGGATTTATGGGGCTATAACATGATGTTGCTTATTTATTGAGAGCATAGTCTTTTTTGTTTTTATTCACATTTGAAATGGAGTCGGAAATTTTTTTAGGAATGGCTAGTTATCAGTGATAGCTTCCTCTGTGCTTGTGGAGTAATAGGATACTAGCATCATATTGCTTTCTATTGCTTGGTTACAAATTAATATTTTTTTCATCCTTCTTATTCAAGGAAACTTAAGATCTTAGATTAATTAAACCACAGTTTTTTGAATTAATTATATCCATTCAACAAGGTGTTCGATTCAGGGGAAAAAGAACACCTTGATGATTGTCTTAACCAAAGAGGTTTTTTTACCTTTAGAATATGGAAACATTTTTTTTTATTTGTAACAAGATGAACACCATATCTTTAAGAGCATTGCTTGCAAGAATGGATCCAAGCTCAATTGGAAGGCCTACCTGCCTAGCATAATCAGCTAACAAGTCATCTACTTGATTAGCTTTCTCCGGAGATATGCACAATGGAAAATTTTACACATTTTTCCAGCAAAATATGACATTCCAAAAGCATGTTGGTAATGATCTATTAGATGTTTGCCATTTTATTCAATATTGCAACAAGTTTGTAGGATTCTTTCTCATCGATAACATCTGGAACATCATGATTAATGATTTGCGCTGGCAGCAAGAATGGAGAAAGCTCCCTAGAGGCCATGTTTTGTTGAGAAAGAAAAAGAAGGCTGAAGAAGATGAAAGAGGGAAAAATCTAAGCAGATTGAAGTCATACGAAGAATTGCATGTCTTTGCTTGAACATTTTTAGCTTAAGACGTGCAATTTTAGCCATAGGGTCTTCTGAAACAATATTTCTCAAATTATTACTTCAAGCCAACATCTTTCCAGCTTCCAACCACATGATATCCTTGTTATGCACCTGATTAGATTCATATTTCTTGGTTCTGTGTCACTTGACTACTTCAATCCCTCTGCCTGAAAGATTTTGAAATGCCAACAATAATACATTTTGGTGCTAGATAAAGTTGTGTGTCGAATGCAAAACATACAGTCATGCTGCATGAACTGAAAGCAAAGGGTTTGGCTGAAAAGGAATTGACTGGAAAAAGAATTCCTCTTAAAAATTATCTTAAAGTTTCAGTAAGATTCTCGAGTTCTTCAACGTGTTTGATTTATGACTATGACACTCATCCGCATACCTTTCTTGTTCTTAGTCTTTACTTATCTAAAACCTTCTCTGCACGTCTGTAAAAAAAGGAGCAACATCAGAACTGCATCTATTTAACAGAATTTAGCGGTCGTCGGCCTTTGCTAACCATCTTTTGTCTTTTTTTTAGCAAATTATCTGCGCCTAATTTAATCACACAGTTATGGACTAATTAACCCAATGGTCATCAGATGTCATCAGCATTGTGTGTTTCATTTCAGCTCTGGCAAATGAACTGACGTATCGACCCATCATTCACTCAAGAAATACAAATCTGAGCAAGTCATACCTGCTTGATCATCTCTGTTGATAAAAACACCAGGATTTCAAGGATCATAGGAAATCTCAGGACCTCAGAAAAGCTATTATTAGACTCCCCATATTGACCTTTATCGACCAATGCCACTGCACAGGCAGAATTAAGCAGATGGTCAGCTTATAAAACAAGAATATCACTGTTTTGAAACTAGTAATAGTGAGTAGCAGTAAATTCTAGAAAGATACTGCTAGTATCCAAGTAAATATGTCCATTGATACACTTCAACAGTATTTAGAGTATGTGATGATGATTCATATCAATTTTTTTGTTGACTCCATGTATTTTCTAGGAGAAGGCAGCTTTCATATTCTGTGTTGAGGATCGAGCCCTATTTTGCCGGGACTGTGATGAACCCATTCATGTCGCTGGCACCCTCACCGGCAACCACCAGCGTTACCTGGCCACTGGAATCCGTGTGGCTGCAAATGCAATGTGCAACAAGGACTTCAATGACAATACCGAACCACCAAACCAAGGGCCAGCCACACCAGCTGCAAAAGTTCCTGAAACACCACAAACCATTTCATCATTCATGGACTCGGGATGGGCTGTTGATGAGTTCCTTCAACTTTATGACCAAGAAACTGGTTACAAGGTATGAGTTGCCGACACTTCCTTGATTTGTAGAACTTGTGATTACTTCACACAAGGTAATCATACTTGGATTCAATACATTGCAGGGGTCTCCTGTAGGATATGAGGAGTTGGATTGGTTTGCAGACATTGGTCTTTTCCATGACCAACTGCCCAAGGTGACCCAAACAGCAGCTCAAGTCCCTGAACTCCCCACCACACAAGCAAGCAACACAGGCTTCTACAGAGCCAACAAATTCCCTGTTCCACAAGCTAGTGATACAGGATTCTACAGAGGCAACAAGTGTGGCACTTTGTTTAAGAAGCCTAGGCTTGAGATATCTGATGAGGAGGAGTACTTCACTGTCCCTGATCTTGGATAGTTCTTCGATGTTGCATAAGCCTATCTTATAATACCAGTGATTTGAATGACTATATAAAGACGGAGAAAACAGAGACAGAACAAGAACATAAATATTTCAACAATTTCTGAAGAAAATGTGGATAGATTTATGATTCAGTTGACTCCAGAACAGTATATTTTAGCTTGATTTGCATGTTTGTCTAGGAAGTGAATACACTTGGTTGCTTTGGAAGTCATATGATTAGTGTCTCCTAAGTAGCTTATATTCATTCAACAGCTACTATTTTTATTCTCTGAAAATTTATCTCAAGAGACAAATCATGAGAATGATCTGTGTCTAACCCAATCGATAAAGCCGCTTGCAGCAGGTGAGCAAGATACCTCACAAGCATGATTGCAAATTTATCCCAAATTTATGGAGGATTATAATGATTGTAGACTTAACCATCAACACCAAAATTATAAAGTTGACTGATTAAATGTGACAGTATTTGCTGGTATAATATCCCATCAATGTTGCCTTCAGTCTTCTTTCAGCTTGAGTATCTTGAAAACCTAAGCATCTGTTAAACATGCACCAACAATTAGCAACTTGTGAATTAAAATGCTGTGTAAGAATAACTAAATAAGAATCAAATGAGACTAAGAAATCACATAAAGTGAAATTTTCCAAAGTGAATCAAAATACCAAACACAGCATATTCAATTCCTTTGAACTATGAGACAAGCTTAGAATCATCAGACTAAGGGATTAGATACTAGCATCTAATAGAGTTCTCTTGGCTTGCTCAGAGAGTTTGATGTTAGAAAAGAACAAATAAATTCATAGAGAAGCTATGTTTAAGGCAAAAAGACTGAATTGTAAATAATTCTACAGATGGCCTCATGTCCACCAACATCTCGCGCGGAGATAGTATCGTACCTCACCCATTCCCAACCAATCACAGCTCACCTTACATATCTCCTGGATATGATATACCTTACTCATCTTCTCATTCCTCTCTGCCACCCTCTTCTTGCTCTTTCCCAACCATTCCTTGTCCTCTCTCTCTCTCTCTCTCTCTCTCTCCCCCAACATGGCCAGTACCTCTCTCCAGTCCCTCCATCAATCCATTCTCCGCCACCACAACCACCATCAACATTACTTCACCTCGTCTCCTGGCTCTATCTTCTTCAAACCAAGCAAATCCTACAGGCTCTTCTCCAACGTCCCCTGCTCCTCCTCCCCCCCGAGCACCACCTCATCCAGTACTGTAGCACCAGCCGGCTTCTCCTCCTCCGCGCCACTCGACGCCCTCGCGAACTACCTATCGACGCGCGACTTCCGCCAGGCGGACGAGGAGACGCGCCGCCTACTCATCGCCCTCGGTGGCGAGGCCGCACAGAAGCGCGGGTACGTGTTCTTCTCGGAGGTGCAGTTCATAGAGGCCGCCGACCTGCAGGCGATCGACCAGCTGTGGCGGCAGCACAGCGGCGGCCGCTTCGGGTACGCCGTGCAGCGGCGGGTGTGGGAGAAGTCGGGCCGCGACTTCACGCGCTTCTTTATCAGGGTTGGGTGGATGAGGCGGCTGGACACGGAGGTGGAACAGTACGGATACAGGTCCTTCCCTGGCGAGTTCATGTGGGAGCTCAAGGACGACACACCGGAGGGGCACCTCCCTCTCACCAACGCTCTCAGGGGGACTCAGCTTCTCCGCAGCATACTAACACACCCAGCCTTCGAGGAGAACATAGAGGAAGGGAGGGAGAAGAGTGAGGAAGAAGGAGGGATGGATGTGGAAGAGAAGGGGAAGGAGCAGCCAAAGCTTCTGGGCGGCAAGAGGGTCTTCGAACCCGACTATTCCTTCTGAGCTTAATCACCTTTTGGATTTTGGTTGGTGATTCAAAAGCTGCTTCAAATTACTATATGTGTTTTATGTTTTTGTGTTTTTTTGTTGATGTTTAGACTCTTACTATGTAAAACAAATTTGATGTTAATGGGCTACTATGTGTTGAAACCACAATATTATTTATTGTCACAGTAAAATTAGGCCCTGTGTTATATATATATATATATATATATATATATATATATATATATATATATATATATATATACACCAAAGTTGTATGATGGGTGTTTTACTTCAGATTTCTTTTTCTCCTGCTTCTAGTTATTCTCCTTTAGATTCTTCACCATCATCATCTTCTTATTCTTCTTCAGATTGATGTTAAAAAGTAAATAGAAGTTTATAAATTGATTGGAAGGCCATAAAATGATGAAACAAAAAAGTGTAGGAGTTTGGATTGGGTATGGATTGCTACATGGCCCTGCAGGTTCCGAGTTAATTAAGTTGTTTCACACCCATTTCTCTTCTCAGGTGTTCCAAAGATCGTGGAACTGCTGCAGCAGATCGAAGCACAATGTTTGATATCGTCTTTTAGAATATAACATGGAAGGCTTGTATTATTATTATTATTATTATTCTTCTTCTTCTTTTACCAGAAAGCAACATTAATTTGCCTTAAATTCCACTCCAGTTGATGCCATAACATGACTTTCCAGATTAGGATCACCATTCTGTAGCAAAGGCATTTACCAAGAATCATAATTGATTTTGATCTTTATCACAAATCATCTATCAACAGAGTCATAGGATTTGGCACTTTGGTTGCAATCATTTGACGTAAAATTCATCTGATATTACAGAATGACAAATTATAGTACACATGCAATCCGTCCACATAAAATTCATCAATCAATGCAGAAAATGAAGTCTTTAAGCATATATTGAACATGAATAAATGAATCATTGTGTACATATCAACTACAAAATGGTAGCACTCCAGCCTTTGAGCAAGCTCAGAGGTCCAATATTTCTTAACGTTTTTTCAAAAATAAATAAATAAATAAATAAACAGACTTGAGATGTACATTGTGGCTTAATGCCAATCAGATGATAATAACTACAACAATATATTCTAACGTTATATATGCTCAGTTGAAAAAGAATTTCCAGATCTCCCTATCTGACGTTCTGGAAACCATGTGGACACTAAAAATGTTGTCCTCATGCACCATAGCTTTTAGTTGTCGCGCTACACCGTTAGGACCTACAAATTTTTTCTTCACAGCCAAATACGACACTCCATATGGTGGTCGCAGACACTGCACAGAAAGAATTTAGCCAGTTTTAGTCCACAATTCTTGACTATGAAACACGGATACTTCATATTGCTTATTGAATCTGTATCGCTTGTACAATAATTCTTTAATACAAGCCAGATATTTCTTGAAGTATATGATTTTTTTTAAATTGTTATTAAAAATAACAAAAACATTTAGGACACAGTATATTTCTTGACATAATGCCCACAAGGAGGAAAATTTGACTTTCAAATTTCACATTCTATCATGAAATCATTGCAATCCTATATATTAACCAATGACTGTTGTACTGCCCATATGAAACAAAACAAGCGGTACATGTCCGGCCAACCACCGGTATGTGAACCAGCCTGTTTTGGGCAGCAGGCAGTTAGCAGGGGTGTACCGCCTGGTACACCCCCCCTTTCATCGCTCTGTATGGTTGATACTTGACCAATACCGACTTGTATTGGTCGAACGGATTCCAATCATACCGGTTCAATGGGTCAATTCAATTGTGATCCAATGATCAATTTGACCATTGGACTCCTCGTTGAGGAAGGCCCCCCTCTTTTAAAAGCCCTTCTATCCCCTCTTTCAAAAGCCCTTCTCTCCCCTCTTTCACTCCCCCTCAGTCTTTCTTCCTTTCTTACTCACTCTTTCTCACTCTCTTTCTCAATTAAACATTCTAAATACTCTCTCGTTCTTACTCTTTCTCACTCTCTCAATTAAACATCCTAATCCATGATTAGAGCTCATAAAAAACTTTAGAAGCTTCAGTTGGAAGGATTTTAATTAGAGAGATTCAAATGCATTATTTGGTGGAAGATCTTTCCAATTTAAAAGTCTTTATGCTCTTTAGTTATCTTTTAACATAATTAGATCCTCCTTATATTATGCTGAGATAAATGTGTAGAATTATTAGGAAAGATAAAAAATATATATTTTTAATTTATGAATAATTAAATATAACTTCGATGGGGGATAAAATGAGAGAGAATCATTTAAGATGATATGGACATATGCTTAGGAAGCCCACGGATGCGGTAGTTAGAGATAAAATGATTAATATTACTGATACAAGCAGAGATAAAGGAAGAACTAAGAAGACTTTAATAGAAACTATAAATAAATATTTAAGTTTTCTAAGTTTAACTAAACATATGATTTTTTACATATCTTAATGGTGGCAAAAGATCCATGTAGCCGACTCCAAATAATTGGGACTTAAGACTTTATTATTTTTGTAGACCCTTATTAGTGTCTTATTATGAATAATTGGTTGATTAATGTATTTCTCCTAATATTAGATTCAAATAAGTCCATTATCATACTTTTAGGCTCAAATTAGGGCTAATTTTGCCTGATCACAGCTAGTTGATGGTGGGTAATTTGGGGTCATCATCTTTCCTTAGTTTAGGCACAATTAAAATCATTATCTTACTTTTAAGACCGATTTAGGGTAATTGGGCCTAATCATAGCATGTTAAACATGATTAGTATATCTCTCTTAAATCTAGGCTTAATTAGATCCATTATCTTACTTTTAGAACCAATTTATTATAATTAGGTCTAATCATCATGTAGATTCATTATCTTACTTTTAGGGTCAATTTGAAATAATTAGGCCTAAAAAACCTATAATTACTTACCATTCATGAATCATTTGCACCTTATTCTTATTGAAATTGAATTATAATTACATTAAAATTAGAATAGAATAAAGCGGGGTTAAAAGAAGGTTTTTTATTTTTCAGTAATTTTTGGCTATTTTCTGGCCAATTTTCCAAAAACTGGTACCAACTGGTATGAACTGGTCCAGTCCAGGACCAGCACAGCCAGTCGGCACGAAACAATGAACCTTGATATTAACTTTCACAAGTTAGTCATTAGTCGAGTCTGAAAGATGACTATGGACAACATAACATGACAGATTCTGCATAAAGAAGGCTCAAAGTCTATGGGGGGTAATTAAAGCAAGTTTTAGAAACTGTTTCACCAGTTCCAAACAAGATTATAATGATCAGGAGAGAACCGGCTAATTTTTATACATTTCTTATCATATTGGTTTACCAGGAATCTCATGCACATTTGATACCAACGAAAATTTTCAAGATTACGAAGAAAAATTCAGCTAACCTTTGTCATCAGGGCATATAGCTTCCTCAGGGAGGTTACTGAATGAGGGATCTCAGTAATCAAAATGATGTCATAGCCTCCATCTCCTGGGTCTGTCTTACTTGCCCTTTCCCAGGCACGGCTTCCAGAGAGCTTCCTTGACTGCCTGGAGCTAGTTTCCTGAGCAATCACACTTCCCTCCTGACTGCTACATGCATCAATGTAGTCATCCTCAGAGAGGCTAAGGCTAGCCCCACTTGCCAACTCGAAACCATCTACCCTCACCACAGATAGGACACTGGGAAGCTCCTCCCAGTCCCCAGCATAAAAATGGACATCAGAAGTCAAATGCTGTCGAGATGGAGTAAGGGGACTCTCTGATTGGCGACTCTGCTTGTCCTTGGCCTGCTCAATATTTGCAAGGACATTGGGTATGGTTGTGCATCTGATGGTTTCAGCATTGAGATCGTGAAAATGAACTGTAGAAGCACCCTGTGACAAGTTTGCATGACAAATTAGGCCAGTACAATATGATGCAGGATGATATGAACTTGGATATGTGAATTTGAGCATCTTAGTCGTTAAAGGCATATGGATACCTTGAGGCAAGCAAAAGTCCCAGCTATACCATAACCGCAACCAAGCTGCAGCAATTATCAACAAAAATTAGAACTATACTATTTCATCTGCAGCAAAAGAACAATCAAATATCTTGAAGTCATCTATCAACGAATAAAGTCAACAACATCTAACTTCCGAAGCATGTACATGAGAGTTAAAATTATCAACATAAAAATGACATGTGGATTTTGTTAATATTGGGAATGAGATGATGTTTTAATATCATAATGTTCAACATTAGAATTAAATCATGACATGTGAAGAAGGATCATTGAAGCTTGTTAAAGCATTCTGGTATAGACTGCAATAATTTTTTCTAACTTAGTCAGCATCAAGTGGTATATAATATTTGACAAACTAACCAAAAGCTAAAGGCTGATAGATTAAGAATAAAAAGGACAGGAACTCCTAAAATGTAGGTACCTCTAAAACCCTTTTGCCTCTAAAACTCAGCAGCCCATCACGAATCTCAAGCTTGACACTGTTGACAAGATCGGTTGAGCTCTCCCAAGATTTCAGAGATCCTGCACCATGAGAAGGTAAACCTATATGTATGCATCTATATATATAGGCAAATATAGATATAGATTTGGATGATGCCATCCAAATTTACATGAAAAATACAAAAATCTCTTAGATCTTATGTACTCACCATCAGATTTTGGATGAAGCCATCTCCGAATTTGAAAACCCAATCACATCAGACAACCTAACCCTTCCCTGGGGCGTAAATAATAAAAATTAATACATAAACGTTGAAGGAAGAAGAACATAGCACACAGCAAGGTCCATTGATGGCATCACAAGTTTGTCAGATTCCTTTTGGAACAAAAGGCAATGATCCATTCAGATTCTGTTTGTCGAGGTTAAACCAGAAATTATGCAAAAAGAGTGAAACAACCATGGCAAAAAAATGAGGAATTGTACATAAACCTAATTTTGGAGGGCTTGTTCATCACAAGAACAATATACGGTCGCAAATCTGTTAGACGTTAATAATTCATGTACATAGCAGAACACTTGACCAAATCGAAATTCTATGATCAAAAGGAAAATACAAAAATCTCTTAGATCTTATGTACTCACCATCAGATTTGGATGAAGCCATCTCCGAATTTGAAAACCCAATCACATCAGACAACCTAACCCTTCCCTGGGGCGTAAATAATAAAAATTAATACATAAACGTTGAAGGAAGAAGAACATAGCACACAGCAAGGTCCATTGATGGCATCACAAGTTTGTCAGATTCCTTTTGGAACAAAAGGCAATGATCCATTCAGATTCTGTTTGTCGAGGTTAAACCAGAAATTATGCAAAAAGAAATAACAAATTTGGCGCATGTACCTTAAAAATTTTGAGACCTTGCAGATCAAAATTTTCTCCAGCATACTTGTATGGATGAGCATTCTGTGAAACAACCATGGCAAAAAAATGAGGAATTGTACATAAACCTAATTTTGGAGGGCTTGTTCATCACAAGAACAATATACGGTCGCAAATCTGTTAGACGTTAATAATTCATGTACATAGCAGAACACTTGACCAAATCGAAATTCTATGATCAAAAGGAAAATCACACAAATGATGGTCTGTGCACAAACTAAACGGAGTTGATTTCTGTAAATACATCAAGTACTTGACACTTAATAAACAAAGCGACTATGCTAGAAGTTGAAATGGTAAATACCTTGGAAGGAAGAATCTCGATGGCTGGTGAGGGAAGATGCAAATCCCTTTCAGAGACCAGGGAAACATCCGCCTTCAAACTGGCCTTGTCACGAGGCACCAACGACGGCAAGCACTGCGCAAGAAGCGACGGTGACCTCATTTGTCCTTCTATCTCTCAGTATCTGGTAATGGAACTGCCAATGCCAGAAGATGCATCAGAAATGGATCAAAGCACACGCTAAAAGTACTACTAATGAAATCATCAATTCCACAGATCAAGAAGAAAAAGGGCCAAGAATCCTACTCTCTAGCTGAAATTATTCTCAAATTCGTCCATCGACTCAAAAATAGGATCTTTCAAGCTCCGAGAACATTAACAGCAAAACCCAATCCCGAGAAGAACAGGATCAAGAAAACGATACCTTGATGGGTAGAAGCTGTCAGGTGGAAGCGGGGATCGGAACACCTTGGGACCGTCAATTAAAGCCGCGGACGTGAGAGATGGCGGCAGCTTCAGCGAAGAATCCGACCCCTGCCTCAATTCGTCCCACCAAGTCCGCCAGCGGACCGACATCGAAGTCAAAAGAGCACAACTTTCCTTGACGGAGATCGGGCGACAATGGAGAGAAGGTTCGTATGCACAGTCGGCCAAGTCTGTGACCGCGGAGGGATCCTTTTCGTTATTCCGAGAATACCCCTTATACCACGAAAGATATGTCTTGGACGCACGGCGAACGGTGCGGGGTTGGTAAACAACGTGACTTCACGTGCGAAATGCTACCCGAACGATTACCTTTCTTTGTTGTCGTTGGACGTCCGTTTCAGGGGGATAGTCTGTGGGTCCCATATACTTTCTCTCTGGGTGAAAGACAGGGTAAGTTAGATTTGTCGTACCACGTGTCACGATGATTCTAATTGGATCAATAGCTTGTGAACAATATTCTTTTTTTTCCAAGTAATGCCACAAACAAAACATGGATAGCTGAAGGATAGAATAATCGATTGATGTCTCTAATAGTCATTTCATGTGATCAAATTGAATAAGTTGTGATGAGGACAAATTATTCTCGCATACATTTTTTCCTCATGCTGGTCAAAACGTTCTCTTCCACGCATCCACTAATGGTTCCATAGTCAACACCGAATCCTGGTAAATCTTAGGACATTCCTTTGCCTTAAAGATTGCAATAGATTTTGGCTAAGAAAGTCTCCATAGTAGACATTCTCTCAAATTCCAAAAGTCCACACCAACTATTGGGAAAAAACAAGCCTCGAGTCATTTCTTCAACCTACAAAGGTTATGATTAGATTAAGAACATTAAAATAAATTCATCAATTTTTAGCCTATGTTTATTTAGTCAGAAAAAAAATTAGGCTATACTATAAGACAGATATATATGTGTATATATATATTTATGTATGTATGTATGTGTATATATATATATGTACTTTTACTTACAAAATATATATATATATATATATATGTATGTATATATATATATGTATGTATATATATGTATACATATATACATATAAATATCCATGTATAATATACATATATATGTATGCATATATATATACTCATATTTTAGCGATTTCACAAGAAAATAATCATATTTTATGTATTTCTCGAAATAACCCTTAAAAGTTTTCTCATCAATATTTTTGCTCATTTTTTTAACTATTACAGTGTTTTCATTTGGCTAGTTTATAATATTTTTCTAATAATATTTATAATATTTTATTGAAGTATTGAAAATACTGTAAACATTATTAAAGAATTGTAAGTGATATCATATTGTTTTTTTTTATTTTCATTGCTCATGGACTATTACAATATCATATTTTTAGATTTGTAGTTAGTCTAGTTAAGGTTACAAATCTATTTATATTATATACAATATTTTCAAAACACTATAAAAGGCCAATGAAAACACTATAATAGGTTAGAAAATATTTTCTAATAGATTAGAAAATAATAGGTTATATATATATATATATGTATATATATATGTATGTATATATATATGTATATATATATGTATATATGTATGTATATATGTATGTATGTATATACATACATATATACATACATATATACATATATATATATACATATATATATACATACATATATATATACATACATACATATATATATACATACATACATATATATATATATATATATATATATATATAGCTCAACCTATGCAACATGTTTTGATCATCTACATTCAAAGAGAAAACACAGGTGAAGATGTTTGACTTTGGACAACTTTAGGTCAAAATCACTAATGTATTTTTGAATTGCAATGAACTTAAATGTATTTTTATTTATAACAAGAAAGAAATATTCATATGACAACATTGGCAATAATTGAATCATGGTCTATCCCAAAATCAAAATCCAAAGTTCTCTAACAATTTAAACATTATAAAGTAAATTTTAATTAAACAAGAAGAAGATTTAAATGGTGAGAAACTCAAGATTAATGAGTCAAACAACGCCACCTAAGTGACATGTTTCGATCATCTACATCCAAAGTGAAAAACAGGTGGAGTTGTTTGACTTTGGACAACTTTAGGTCAAAATCACTAATGTATTTTTGAATTGCAATGAACTTAAATGTATTTTTATTTATAACAAGAAAGAAATATTCATATGACAACATTGGCAATAATTGAATCATGGTCTATCCCAAAATCAAAATCCAAAGTTCTCTAACAATTTAAACATTATAAAGTAAATTTTAATTAAACAAGAAGAAGATTTAAATGGTGAGAAACTCAAGATTAATGAGTCAAACAACGCCACCTAAGTGACATGTTTCGATCATCTACATCCAAAGTGAAAAACAGGTGGAGTTGTTTGACTTTGAACAACTTTATGTCAAAATCACTAATGTATTTTTGAATTGCAATGAACTTAAATGTATTTTTATTTATAACAAGAAAGAAATATTCATATGACAACATTGGCAATAATTGAATCATGGTCTATCCCAAAATCAAAATCCAAAGTTCTCTAACAATTTAAACATTATAAAGTAAATTTTAATTAAACAAGAAGAAGATTTAAATGGTGAGAAACTCAAGATTAATGAGTCAAACAACGCCACCTAAGTGACATGTTTCGATCATCTACATCCAAAGTGAAAAACAGGTGGAGTTGTTTGACTTTGGACAACTTTAGGTCAAAATCACTAATGTATTTTTGAATTGCAATGAACTTAAATGTATTTTTATTTATAACAAGAAAGAAATATTCATATGACAACATTGGCAATAATTGAATCATGGTCTATCCCAAATTGCTTGAACAACTTTATGTCAAAATCACTACAAATTGTAATGCTCAGCTCTTCCATTATGAAAACTGGCAAGAATAATCGGAGGAACCAAATCAGAAGAATTTGTCAAACTATGTTGTCATCCAACACATCAAGGAGTTGGTGACAACATAATTTACTAAAATGATGTTAGAACATTAGTTATGTATATGAGCATCCCAATGTGTAGAAGCAGAGAAAGGAAAGAAAATTCAGGGAAAGTAAATGCAAAAATAAATATTTTTCAATTGTATCTATATACGTGGTCTATTATTTATGTTTTATAAGGAAGAAAAACTTGTATCCAAATTATGTGATTTCTGTATTTATCCTCTAAATTTTAAGTATAACATGTACATTCTTACGAATATCATTGTGATGAATTCCTATCTTCTAAGTTAACAAGCATAGAGTTTTCTTGAATAGATGTTAAAGTATATATTAAATCAAACTTTAAAGGTAAAATATGCCATTTAGGAACTCTGTAAGGATAGATGAGTAGGTCAGTCAAACTCGATGATCACATCAAGACATGAATACACTGTCTGCAAAGTTTATATCAAAGGGGTGAGATGGTTGATATGAGATGAGATATGAATTCGATTTGAGGGAGAGTAGTTGAAAGCTTGGAAAATTAGTCCACAAGAACATTGGAGAAGGCCACCTAACAAGATGGTGGATGATGATGGTTGACCTTCTTGTTAGAATCTGACGTTATATGTGGAACATATTTAGATTAGTCAAACTAACCCCACTTGTAGAAGGGATCAAAAATTAATACTCGTATTTCGTGTGGATGATGAATCCCGTGATGCAATCGCTCATCATATCATTTGCCCGAGAGTTTGAAAGTGCACTTTTATTATTTGGAACTGTGAATTTTATTATTTCAAAGTGTTTTTCACATGTGTTTATAGTTTTGTGGATTTTTAAACCCTCCAATCTAAGAGACTTTTTATTTATTGTCACAGGTGAAAGTATATTCATTCTATTTTAGCTTTTTCATCAAGTTATCTCCTTTTTTAAAGATCTCAATGACTTAAAGTTTTCTGAATCAAAGAAAAATTCAATAAAATTTTAAAAAAAGATTCTATAAAGGCTAAAATCATTCATTTATTTTGTAAGTATATTTTATATAATCAACAACAGTAGAATACACTAATCATAACTTATTAATGTATGAACCGGAATGAAAGTAAGTGTAGACTCATGAACTGTAATTGTTTGTATATTATCAT
This sequence comes from Musa balbisiana, assembly GCA_004837865.1. NCBI lineage: Eukaryota > Viridiplantae > Streptophyta > Magnoliopsida > Zingiberales > Musaceae > Musa > Musa balbisiana. Next base: position 19,240,347 of record CM017193.1, on the reverse strand, counting down.
GAACTGAAGTAAAATTTCTACGATGTGCGTTTTTATATTTGCGTTATAGTGTTTTTATAAAAACAAATCAAAATACTTTAAATGCTTTATAAAAACATTATAATGATATATACTTGAATCACATTGTTAGAATCTAGGATGCAAATGATGTCCTATTATGTGATCCTTATAGTATTTTAGAAATAAAAATAAAAATACTATAAACACTATAACAAAATATTTTTATCATTTTTTTAATACATGATACAAAAATAATATCCTAGTACTGTATGGAATGCAATTTAATGAATGTAAAAAATTACAAAAATATATTACTTGCATAATATTTTTATATGAATTTTACAGTGTTTAAGAGATTCGAATGAAAACACTATAAATACTTCATAAAAATACTATAACAAAATATGTTTATTATTATTTTTGGAATACATGATGCAAATGATGTCATAGTACAATTGTGTATATAGAATTTAGTGCAACAAATATAAGAATTATTGATAATATATATATATTATATAGTATTTTTTATGAGCTTTTTGGACATTTGGAGGTTGTATTAAGAGTCTTAGGATTAATGCAAGACCTATGACAAATATATTTTTTAACAGAGATGACACGAAAAAAAAATTGTAAAATGGTTCTTAGTTATTTTGAGAAGCATATAAAGAAATCAAAAGAAAAAACTAGGTTCTTTCAGAGTTTTACCACATATAAATTTGAAGCCTAGACATTCTCACAAGTTATAGTCAACATTGACAATAAAACATATTTATGTGGTTGATTTTAGCTGTTCGGAACCACAGTCTCCCTTAGCTATAAAAAATTTGAATCCATATTTGTTTTATGATTTTTCTTTTTCGACAAAAACATACGAGAAAAAAATATGTGAATAATATATTTCCGACGTGAAGCAAACAATATTAGATACGACATGAAGAGGATAAAAGAAGGCAAGGATCGAATCACTGGAAAGATAAAAAGATGTTCAAGATGCAAATAGTTAGTGTAGATTTCCCCCAACTTAAGCAATTGTCGTGCAAATTTATAGACATCAGTGTTGATTTACTAAAATACTAGCATTTTTGAGTTGTATTGTAGTATTTTAATGTGATTGACATTTAACAAAACACTATATTACATATACTAAAACATTGTAAAACCTTACTGTGAAACACACATTTAATAAAACACTATATCATATTACTAAAGTACTGTAAAACCTTAGTGTGCAAAAAGAGATGTTTAACAAAACACTATATGACATTTCTAAAACACTCACTGAAAAACCTTATTGTGCAAAACAGACATTTAACAAATCATTATAAAATTTTACTGTATATAATGGACATTGAACAGAATACTGTATCATATATACCAACATTTAACAAAACACTATATCACATTACTAAAATATTGTAAGACTTTTTTACTGTATAAAATAGATATTTAACAAAACACTGTATGACATTACTAAAATACTATAAAATCTTATTGTGTAGAATGGACATTTAACAAAGTACTGTAAAACTTTATTATGTATAATAGACATTGAATAAAATATTATATCACATATACTAAAATACTATGAAACCTTACTGTGCAAAATAGAAATTTAATAAAACACTATATCACATCACTAAAACACTGTCTTCCGTAAAACAGATATTTAACAAAACATTATTGTATCACATTGCTAAACCACTGTAAAATCTTACTGTGTAAAATAACCATTTAAGAAAACACTATATAAAATACAGAAATAAAAACACTATAAAACTTTACTGTTTAAAATAAATATTAACAAAAATACTATAAACACTATATCACATAAAGGTCACATCAAAAACTCAAAAGACAACTATATCTATCACTGACAGTTTAACCATATCAATTTTTTTTTTGGACAATATTAACATTGATTTTTTATGTCAATAGTTTGGACAATATTAAGGACGAGAGACTCATAATCAATAATTGATTGTGCAATGTCCAGTCCATACCGATAAATGTTTGCTTGTCTCATATCTAAAGATAGACCATAGATCAGGACATCAATGAACTTCATAACAAAAAAAAAACACCATACTTATTACTGTCAAACAAAATCAGAGATCATGTAAGTAATATGAAACATACAATTGTATTTTAAGCAAAACACATGAAGACTCATGATGCATATTACTATTGAATTTCAGATTTTAATTATGAAGTTAATTATCATTTGTTATCTAATAATCCATATATTAAGATAAGTGTGCAGAATTGATAAGTGTGCAGAATTAACTATGATGAAAGTAAGACATGCAGCAGGAGTTGTACCGGAGTCAAGAATTCGACGGAAGTCCGGACGGTCGTCGGAGGTTCTGCGGGAACAAATTCGAGAAGTCTAGGAGCTTGCCAAAGAAACTCATCGGAACTCGCCAAGTGGATCATCGCAAGTCTAGGAGTTTGTCGGAAGTCCGCCGGAGCATCGCCGAGGGTTCGTTGGATGTTCACTGAAAGTTCGCCGGAAGCTCATCGGAAGCTCACCGGAAGAAGCGATTGATGCACCGGAGCAAGTTGTAGTAAATGTCTTAAAAATATCGTAATTAGTATGATGATTAAGTTAAAAATGGGAGGTGATCCCATTAACTTAATCTTGGGGCAATTGGGCCCTTGACAGATCCAAATTAGGCCAAATGGATCAGCCCATTCAGACCCAGATTTCCTGACCGACGGTGGCACCACCTAGGAGCTCAATCTCCTAGGAAAGCTGAGCAGTGGAACCGCCCATGTCAGGCGGTGGCACCACCTAGGCTCGGTCTCCGAGTGAGACTAGGTGGTGGTACCACCCCTATTAGGCAGTGGTACCGTCTAAGCTCGGTCTCCGAGCTCTGTCAGGTGGTAGTACCGCTAGGACTTTGTAAATCTGGGATATGATATTTTTGAGCTCCAAATTTAAACCAGTTTGGGGCTTATATATACCTCATCCTTTCGTGCATGAAAGGGCACTGAAAGCTTGATCTTACTCTATGATTTTTAGAGCTCAAAAGTGTTGTAAAGGGCAAAAGTTCTTCTTATTCTTTTGTTCCAAGTTTTGATCATTCAAGAGAGAAGTGAAAAATTTATAAGAGTTGTCTCCTAAGCCCGTCAAAAGAAGTGAAACTGTAAAAGGGTGGTTGGCCTTTGCCTATTGAAGGAAGGCCTCTAGTGGACGTCAGTGACCTCATCGGAGGAGGAAGCTAAAAGTGGATGTAGGTCAAGATTGACCGAATCACTCTAAATCTCGATTCGCATTTATATTATGTTCTCTATCTTAATTGTAAACTGTCTCCATAACTTTACTTTAACTGCACTCTCAATCAGATTAAAACCCAAGAGAGATGGCATACGCCAGAAATAAAGAGGGCCACTCTATTACACGTCCACCCATGTTCAATAGAATGGACTACACCTATTGGAAGATCCGAATGAGGATCTTCCTTATTTCAATGGATGTTAAACTTTGGAATCTTGTCGAAAATGGATTTTCGAAGTCTTCTCTTCTAATGATCGATTGGAATGAATTCGAGAAGAAGACTTTCGCTCTTAATGCAAAGGCTATAAATGTCTTATTTTGTGCGCTTGATAAAAATGAGTTCAATCGTGTTTCGATTTGTGAAACTGCATTTGATATTTGGCATACACTTGAAGTGACTCATGAAGGCACAAGTAGAGTGAAAGAGTCAAAAATCAATCTTTTGATACATTTTTTTGAACTTTTCCAAATGAAACCAAGCGAGACTATTGGCGACATATACACCCGTTTCACAGATGTCGTCAATGGTCTAAAAGGACTCGACAAAAGTTTTTTGGATTTTGAGCTCATAAATAAGATTCTAAGATCACTTCCTAAGAGTTGGGACCCTAAAGTCACTGCTATTCAAGAGGCTAAAGATTTAAACAACTCCCCTCTTGAAGAATTAATCGGATCATTAATGACCTACAAAATAACTTGCAAAGCTCATGAAGAGCAAGAAGACATCCTTCTAAAGAACAGGAAGGATATGACACTTAAAACTTTCAAAGACCACTTGAGAGAAAACTCAAGTGATGAAGACTATGACGATGACTTGACACTTCTAACAAGGAAATTCAAAAAATTTATTAAAAAAAATAAGTTTAAAAATTACACAAAAAATAAATTTGAACCAAAAAAGGATCAAGTTATTTGCTATGAATGCAAGAAGTCGGGATACTACAAAAGTGATTGTCCCCAAGCCAAGAAGAGAACACCAAAGAAGAAGGCGCTCAAAGTAACATGGGATGACTCAAGCGCGTCCGAAGAAGAGGAGTCCAACATCGAGCAAGTTGCTCATTACGCCCTAATGGCCATCGGAGATGAGGTAATGAATTTAATTGATACAGATTTATCATTTGACGAATTATTAAATACCTTCCATGACTTATTTGATGAATGCAAAATTATTAGTAAAAAATACAAATTGCTAAAAAAGGAGCATGATAGTCTTACTTGTAATTTCGATAAATTAAAAACTGAATATCATGATAGTTTAGCTCCAATGTCATGATCTAGAAACTCTCCAAAAGGAGAACTTGCTACTTAAGGACACCTTAAAAAAATTCGAGGTTGGTAGCAAGTCCTTGAATATGATCTTTACAAATAAGGGTCATATTTCTAAAAGAAGTGGAATCGGATTTGTGAGAAGTCCTCATCAAAATCCAACCACCTTCATAAAAGACCCTGTCTTACATATTCGGCACCATAGAAAATACAACTTTTGTTACAAACATGGACATAAAACTTATCATTGTTCATTCAAGAAAATTGGTATGACCAAACTGATTTAGGTTTCTAAAGGAACCATGATAAATTCTATGCAACATGATAAACAATGTAGATCAGTTTTTGAGGCACCCAAAAGTAAATGGGTACCTAAAAATCATCCTTTCTTGTAGAAACATACCCATTACATTGATAGTGGATGCTCAAGACATATGACCGGAGATCCATCTCAATTCTCTAAGCTCACTAGCATAGACGAAGGCTATGTTACCTTCGGAGACAATAACAAGGGTAAAATCATTGGCAAAGGAACCATAGGTAACAAATCCAACTTATTTATTGAAGATATTTTGTTAGTTAATGGTTTAAAACATAACCTCTTGAGCATTAGTCAATTATGTGATAAATGATATATTGTCAAATTCGAATCTAATGCTTGCATCATTGAAAAACTACACAAAAACACATCTATGATTGCATTAAAACAAAATAACATATACACCATTGACATCAATAATCTTTGCAATGAAATGTATTTCTCGGTTTTGAATAAGAATGCTTGGCTTTGACATAGGAGATTAGGTCATGCTAGTATGAAACTAATCACTCAAATATCATCCAAAGAACTTGTAAGAGGAATTCCTCATATCAAGTTCATCAAAGATAATGTGTGTGATGCTTGTTAATTAGGAAAACAAATTAAGGGTAGTTTCAAATCTAATAATCAAATAAGCACTTCTAGGCCCTTATAATTGATCCATATGGACTTGTTTGGACCTATCTCTACATCAAGCCTAGGAGGTAGCAAATACACCTTTGTCATTGTAGATGACTATAGTAGATATACATGGACTTATTTCTTAAAACACAAAAATGAATGCTTTAGATATTTTACCAAGTTTTGCAAACTTGTTCAAAATGAAAAAGGTTCTATGATTTCATCAATTAGAAGTGATCATGGTGGTGAATTTCAAAACCGTGATTTCCATGAATTTTGTGAATTTAATGGATACAATCACAACTTCTCTACTCCAGGAAATCCTCAAAAAATGGAGTAGTAGAAAGAAAAAATAAAAATTTACAAGAAATGGCTAGAACCATGTTGAATGAACATAGTCTACCCAAATATTTTTGGGCCGAAGCCATAAACACTACATGCTATATTTTAAATAGAGTTCTAGTAAGACCCTTACTCACCAAAACTCCCTATGAATTGTGGAACAACAAAAAACCCAATGTTTCATATTTCAAAGTTTTTGAGTGTAAGTGTTTTATCTTGAATGAAAAAGATGCCTTAAGAAAATTTGATGCTAAATCCGATGAAAGAATTTTCCTTGGTTATTCTTCGATTTCTAAAGCTTTTATTCAATAAAAGAACTTTAATTATAGAAGAATCCATTCATGTTGTTTTCAATAAGATTTCCGAAATCAAGAAAAATGATTTTGATGATGATGTTAATTTCGATTCTTTGAATTTAAATGAAACCCCTTCTCCAACTAGTAACTTGGATGCATCCAATTTCGAAACATCCTTACCCAAGGATTGGAAGTATATAGATGCTCATCCTAAGAAGCTAATCCTAGGAGACACATCTAAGGGGGTTCAAACACGTTCTTCTCCTAAAAAATTTTGTGCCAATGCCACTTTTCTCTCCCAAATTGAACCTAAATGTATTGACAAAGCCATGAAAGATGATTCATGGATTATCGTAATACAAGATAAGTTAAATCAATTTGAGAGAAATGAGGTATGGAAGCTTGTTCCTAGGCCAAATGACCATTTAGTTATTGGTACTAAATGGGTCTTTAGAAACAAACAAGATGAATATGGTATCGTAGTTAGAAACAAGGCTAGATTAGTAGCCAAAGGTTTCAACCAAGAAGAAGGTATCGATTACAAAGAAACATTGGCTCTTGTGGCTAAATTAGAAGCCATAAGGATGTTCCTTGCCTATACTAGTAATAATAATTTTAAGTTATTTCAAATGAATGTTAAAAGCGCTTTTCTTAATGGCTTTATTTCCGAAGAAGTATATGTTGAACAACCTCCCAAATTTGAAAATAATAGCCTCCTTATTCATGTGTTTAAATTAATTAAAGCTCTCTGTGGTTTAAACAAGCCTCAAGGGCTTGGTATGAGAGACTTAGTTCTTTTTTTATTGAAAATAATTTCACAAAAGGCAAGGTCGATACTACATTGTTTATCAAGAATTTTGATAATAATTTTTTCATTGTTTAGATTTATGTGATGATATTATCTTTGGTTCTACAAACGAATCTCTTTGTGAATCTTTTACTAAAGCCATGAGTCTCGAATTTGAAATGAGTTTGATGGGAGAATTAACCTTTTTCTTAGGCTTACAAATTAAGCAACTAAGAAATGTCATCTTTATTAGTCAAACTAAATATGCTTTAGATTTGCTAAAAAGATTTAATATAGAAAGCTCAAAAGCTATTAATACTCCTATGAGCACCTCCACTAAGTTAGAAGTTAGTGAAAGTAGAGAAAGTTTCGATTAAAAAACTTATAGGGGTATAATAGGAAGTTTACTTTACCTCACTGCAACTAGACTAGATATCATGTTCAGTGTAGGACTTTGTGCTAGGTTTCAATCGAACCCTAAGATATCTCATCTCAAAGTGGTTAAAAGAATACTTAGATATCTTAAATGTACCACAAATATAGGATTATGGTATCCAAAAATCGAGAATTTTGAGTTAATTGCTTATATTGATGCGGATTTTGCTAGGTGTAGACTAAATAGAAAAAGCACATTAGGAACATGTCAAGTTTTGGGACATACCCTTGTTTCTTGGTCATCTAAGAAACAAAACTCGGTTGCACTATCAACAACCGAAGCTGAGTATATTGCAGCTAGTGCATGCTGTGCACAAGTTGTATCGATGAAAAACACTTTAGAAGATTATAAAGTTCATCTTAAAAGTATTCCCATTAAATATGATAACACAAGTGATATATGTTTAACAAAGAATCTCATTCAACACTTAAGAACAAAACATATTGATATTAGACATCACTTTATATAAGATCATGTCACTAATCATGATGTAGTTATAGAGTTTATTGATACTAAATATCAACTAGCTGATATTTTTACAAAGCCTTTAAGTGACGAACAATTTGATTTCATTAGAAGAGAATTAGGTATTTTAATGTGTCTGAATGCTTGAACTCATTAAATCTATTTTTCGGACTTTCTTGATTCAATGATTAAATCACTTAATTGCTATGATGATTTTACACGATTACATGCCTTAATAACATATTGGAAATTATGTGTTTTAGATACAAAAATTTTCATGATAATAAGCACGTTTTATCTTTATGATTGTATTTGAAAATCTATAGCAAAACCTTATCCGAATACATGAAAGTGTTAAATTTTATTTTCAGATTTTCTTGATACATTATTCTCTTTCGGACTTAATAAGCATATGTCATATCAAGTTTGATTCATATCATTGATTTTTGACATATGGAATCAACTAGCAAATGCATCTCTCATAGACTTATCATGTGAAAAATATTTTTCGAGAAATGGATTTAATGATTCCTTCTTATAAACTCCTTAAAAAAGGGAAGATATTTTTTACTTGCAAGGATTTGATTCACATACATCCTTGTAAAAATGAAGAGTGCCTTAAATCTCTTATCAATTTTAACTTCATTCGAGTAATCTCACAAATGGCTTTCCTCCTTCATGCAAACAAATAATTCCAAATAAAAAAAGGAAGAAGTAATCTCCATGTCATGTTTTCCTTGAAATGCTTGTATAATTGGTATCCTATCACTCATTATGAAAAATGACATAAACCTAGTTATGGCATGAATCATTAACGCACTTATGTTTAAATTTTGCTTATATCGTTCTCTTTTTTGTTGATAACAAAGGAGGAGAAATATATGAATTGATGCTATGAGTGCCATATTTGAATTTGAATTATGTTAAGATATCAAAAGAAGCTTGCATCGAAATATATGGTAAATTGATAATAGAAATGCTATGATTGTCATATCTGCATTATGCCATTTATGCATCATTTTAAGATATCAAGAACTTACATTGTAATTTTACATGTTGATATCTTGCCATGTGATGAAATGTTATGATTGCTAAACACTTGAAATATTTGCATCATGTTAATATATCAAGAACTTGCATCGCAATTTTACATGTTGATATCTTACCATATGATGAATTGCTTCCATTACTATCATTCACACTTGAAATATAAGACTTGAAAATGGATGTCAAGCCTTGACATCATTTTCAGATAGATACATCATGATAGGAATCATGATGGGAGTATTGATAAGGTTAAACGATCTTAACTTATCAATATGTCTTTTGAATTTAAAGGCTTTGAATTCAAGAATAACTTATCTCGAGTATGACATATAGATAGGGGGAGTTAAGGTTAACTCCGTTATCAATTAATTGTCATCATAAAAAAGGGGAAGATTGTTGAATCTCGGATTTTGACGATGAAGTCAATTGTCATTTGTTATCTAATCCATATGTTGAGATAAGTGTGCAGAATTAACTACGATGAAAGTAAGACATGCAACAGGAGTTGCGTTGGAGTCAAGACTATGATCACGTTGGGGGTTCGAGAGTTCGATGGAAGTCCGGACGGTCGTCGGAGGTTCTGCGGGAACAAATCCGAGAAGTCCAGGAGCTTGCCAAAGAAGCTCGTCAGAACTCGCCAAGTGGATTGTCGCAAGTCCAGGAGTTTGCCGGAAGTCCGCCGGAACATCGCTGAGGTTTGTCGGAAGTTCGCGGGAAGCTCGCCAGAAGAAGCGATTGACGCACCGGAGCAAGTTGCAGTAAATGTCTTAAAAATATCATAATTAGCATGATGATTAAGTTAGAAATGGGAGGTGATCCCATTAACTTAATCTTGGGGCAATTGGGCTCTTGACAGACCCAAATTGGGTCGAATGGATCAGCCCATTCAGACCCAGATTTCCTAACCGACGATGGCACTGCTTGGGTCAGCGATGGCACCACCCAAGAGCTTAGTCTCCCAGGAAAGCTAGGTGGTGGAACCGCCCATGTCAAGCGGTGGCACCGCCTAGGCTCGGTCTCCGAGTGAGGCTGGGCGGTGGTACCGCCCCTGTCAGGCGGTAGTACCGCTCAGTTATGACGGTAGTACCACCAGACCTCGAAAATCCGGGATATGACATTTTTGAACTCCAAATTCAAACTAGTTTAGGGCTTATATATACCCCACCCTTTCCTGCATGAAAGGGCATCGAAAATTTGATCTTACTCTGTGATTTTTAGAGCTTAAAAGTGTTGTAAAGGGCAAAAGTTCTTCTCCTTTTTTTCTTCCAAGTTTTGATTATTTAAGAGAGGAGTGAAAAATTTGTAAGGGTTGTCTCCTAAGCCCGTCAAAAGGAGTGAAACTGTAAAAGGGTGGTTGGCCTTCGCCTATTGAAGGAAGGCCTCTAGTGGATGTCGGTGACCTCAAAGGAGGAGGAAGCCAAAAGTGGATGTATGTTAAGATTGACCGAACCATTCTAAATCTCGATTCGCATTTACATTTTGTTCTCTATCTTAATTGTAAACTGCCTCCATAATTTTACTTTAACTGCACTTCACTTGATCTTAAGTTAAAGTAATTTCCGAATTGGCTTTCATATTGAAATCGTTTTTATCGTACGAACGTCGTTGTAAATCGTCGAAAGTTTTTCACTGCACTAATTCACCCTCCCCCCTTATTGCTCTTAATCCTAACAATTACTTTAGACATTTCATCTCTTTTATTTTTCATTCGACAAATAAATAATGTGTGATGACATACTTGTTGAGGCATCTTAGTTGATTAGTAGTTATATTTGTGATAATTTTCTGTTATTAGTAATGTATGACGATGTATTTCTTGAAATATTATAATTTCTCCTATGAAAAGTTCATTTACGATAATTGTGTTAGGGGCACAAATATTAAATTGATTAGTCCACCTTAATTAATTTTATAGCTTAAGTTGAATATGGAAGTCCGTACTTACTTACTGATAATACTCTTGTATTAAATAATATTAAAAATATATAATAATCTAACTAATAGTAATAGGATATTCCTTAAAAATTAGTGTCCATAATAATACTCGAAACATGTGTTGGACTTAATAGTCTTTAATGCCATGATGATAGAATATGTTAATTACGCCTCCAATCATAAACCAAAAATATACTTATGAAAAATGAATTATCATCCTAGATGTAATAACTAGAAATAGTATTAATTTATAAATAAGATTACATATTTCATCAATCAATTAACTACTCACGATGAATAAGAACAATGAAACATTTGTTGATAAATAAATTTTAAGCTAAAACGGATAATAATGTCATTGAATATGTAATCAATAAGAACTCAAACTCTATAGATGAAACTCATGATAAATACTTCAAATTGAATATTATTATCGTGACTTCCTCATCATTAGTAACCTTATACTTCTCCTATGAAGAAAAACATTAATTGATAAACTACAAATAAAATATTATCACCGAATCAAATATATATGTCGTTATACCAGGACTAGCGCATATCTTTTGGTTTCATAGAGCCACAATCGATCTTCATCCATTTGCTCAATTTATTCAATTACATCACTTATTATTATTAATTTGTCTCTCTTATCTTCATATTGTTCCTGCTCATTACTCTTATGCTTCTTACTATTTTTCTTTCCAACTATAGTCTTTTTTTTTTTCTAAGAAGGTAAGAACTTTAATACAACTTTTTTTTATTAGTGAAGCTACAGTATTTTTCCTCCTTGCAACTACTATCACTGATCTTATTAAAGATGGTGAATATTATTTGATTATCTCAATTAATACTTCTACATCCCTAACTTCTCTAACAATATGACAAATTAAGTTATTTGGTTATCCTTTGTATCATAGCCTTTATAACGATATAGTAGTTATAAATGATGGACATTGAGGGGAAGGACTTTTGAGTTATTTGATTATCCTTTACATTATATCCTTCGATTATCCTTTACATTATATCCTTCCTTTACATCAATATAATTACAAACGATGGACATCATTTAGGAACACGATAATTTTGCTATTATTATTGGAAAGGCCTTTATATAGATGACCTTCAAGGTACTAAGAACACTATCTTTCCTAGCTCAAAATTGAAGTAATTTAGTAGCTTAAATAGTCATTCAAAATCTAACTAATGAAGTCCATCATCCTCCCACAATATTGCAGAATATCTAAGTCGGTCTTTTTCTTTTGAACTCCAAATCATCTATATTGTCTGAATACCAACTTACATGAGCCACCTGGTTTATGACAGACTTTTAATTGCTCTCTCTCTCTCTCTCTCTCTCTCTCTCTCTCTCTCTCTGTCTCTGATAGTTGGACTTCGTACTTCTCGACATAGCCTTGAGCTTTAACATTTAAACTCAATCGGACACTTTACAGACCAAATTCGATGTCAATCTGTCCCCTCTAGACACGTTATATTTGTATAACTTTGCACTGGTAAGTTGGACTCTCTTAAAAGTGCAGTTTATATTGCATTGGGACCATTTACACGTCTAAGATATGCACATCTTATCATGGGCAGGCTTTCCAGCAGTTCACCGGAATAAATACAGCTATGTATTGCAGTCCTACGATCAGCACTCACCAGTTTGACAGGCATCGTTGATTCACTTCTCAGACTCTCCACTCCAGGGTTTTCTTTTTGCAGTCATCTTGGCTGCAATCCCTTCATGTCCCTTGTGGCACCGGCTTAGGATGGATTGCCATTTTTATTTAGGCCTTGCTCTTTCCATTGGTTTCTTCTCTTCAGGAACGAGTCCTATTCCATGGGCAGTGAACTCGGAGATCTATCCTGAGGCCTCTCGTGGCATTTATGGAGGCATGTTCCGCCTCCATAAATTGTTTCGTTAAACATTCCTCTCGATCGTTGTAGCTGTGGGGACAGCGGGAACCTTCTTCGTTATCGTCGGCGACGTGGGTGTGGTGGCATTTGTCTTCGTATCACTGTGTGCGTCTGTGTGCGTCAGAAACAGAAGGGCTGAGCTTTTTTGAGGGCTTGGGGGAGCGAAGTTGCACGGCATAGCCTACTAGTCTAAGAAGGATTGGCCTTTGAAGCATGTTGTGATTTTAAATGTACATTTGATTACCTTACTTAGAATAACACGATAGTCGAAGATTACAATAGCACCTATACCTTCACCCAATAGCAAACCGAGGGTGAGCTTCAAAATACATTTAAAATATGTATTGGGGCCCAATATTGCTCAAATATAAATTAGTATTTTGTATTTTTTTTTCAAATCTAAAAATACTAAATACTAGTATTATTAGCATTTCAACATTTGTAGGTTGTTAGTTTTTTTTTTAAACTTGAAAGTATCTTATGTATATATATATATATATATATATATATATATATATATATATATATATATATATATATATATATATATATATATATATATATATATATATATATATATATATATATATATATATATATATATATATATATATATATATATATATATATATATATATATATATATATATATATATATATATATATATATATATATATATATATATATATATATATATATATATATATATATATATATATATATATATATATATATATATATATATATATATATATATATATATATATATATATATATATATATATATATATATATATATATATATATATATATATATATATATATATATATATATATATATATATATATATATATATATATATATATATATATATATATATATATATATATATATATATATATATATATATATATATATATATATATATATATATATATATATATATATATATATATATATATATATATATATATATATATAGTTATCGTCGGCGACGTGGGTGTGGTGGCATTTGTCTTCGTATCACTGTGTGCGTCAGAAACAGAAGGGCTGAGCTTTTTTTGAGGGCTTGGGGGAGCGAAGTTGCACGGCATAGCCTACTAGTCTAAGAAGGATTGGCCTTTGAAGCATGTTGTGATTTTAAATGTACATTTGATTACCTTACTTAGAATAACACGATAGTCGAAGATTACAATAGCACCTATACCTTCACCCAATAGCAAACCGAGGGTGAGCTTCAAAATACATTTAAAATATGTATTGGGGCCCAATATTGCTCAAATATAAATTAGTATTTTGTATTTTTTTTTCAAATCTAAAATACTAAATACTAGTATTATTAGCATTTCAACATTTGTAGGTTGTTAGTTTTTTTTTTACACTATATATATATATATTATATTTGAACCATACAAATTTTTTTATCAAATTACAAACATTTATTTATTTATTTACTTATTAATTTAAATAAAAATATACTTATTTTTAAATATATATTAAAAATATTAGAAGAATAAATTTATCACAATATTGAATTAACTTTTGAGATATAATTTTACTAAACAACACTACCTCAAAACATATTTAAAAAATAATATTCCTCTATTATTTATCAAACAACCAAAGTATTTCACAACTATACATTCACTCGAGCTTTTTTATCCAACTACATATTAAAAACACAAACATGATCCAAACCTAAGTTTTAGGTAGCATTGTTGCTTGAAATGATTCCTTTACCATAATCTACTGCTGTACTTCCATGACATTATAGATTCCACAACACCACCCAGATCAGCAGATTTTGGTATAAATGGAGAACATGATGCACAAATGAGATCTCCAACAGCATCCCGCAAAACTGCTATGAGCTTTAACAATGCTTACATACAATAAAAACAAAAAACAAATCAAATAGAATGGAATGAGCATAACCAATGCTGATAATGTTATCGGATACCAAACCGCCAATGGATTGTTTTTCACTTTTCGGTATCAAGCAAGGAGAAGAGTTTGGTCATTATTTGGTACATCCACCTCTTTGATGATAAATGACAAAAGTGTTGAAGTACTTGAAGTACCATACAAGATTACATTTTTGTAGGACAGCATTCACATTATCAGCATACATAGACTTATATCGTCGTCAATGTTTGCTTACTGAACTGCAAATTATTACTGCATATATTTGAACTCAAATGTACCATACAAGAAGTGAAGAAAAAGGAGTGAAAGCACATCTTCACATATTATGCCATGAGGAGTGATTAGTTCTTCCAAGATATCCAGGATCTTGAGGATGCAGCATTATTCAGCAGGGCATATGTCTTCCAAACTGCGAAAAAGAAGTTAGTAAAGCTGAAATTTCAAACGCTTTTTCTTGGTAAAACTACTTTGTAAGTGACAGCGGTACCTCTTCCCCAAGTACTCAATAATATCTGTAGTAAGTGTTGCCCGTTTCTTGTTTTGGAACGCAAGAGCAGCAGCTCTTCTAAGCAGTGCAGAACCAGCAACGCACCCGAGGACCATTGGATTTGACAAACTTGAAATTTTCAAAACGGTTAGAAGTGAATTTTACTAAAAGAATAATGATCTCATCCAACAAAATGTATATAGTCAAACTGTCAAACCTCTTTCCAGTGGCTTCTTTTGTAGACAATAAATGCCGGCGTGCCCATGATGAAAATACTGCAACACTAGTATCACATGAAAATTATGCAAAAGTGAAAGCTTTAGTTTGCAAAACAGTGTTGCAGTCGTGAAACATAGCACATAGATTATGCACACTCTATACGACTTACATATATATACCAATACACACTGGGTCTGTAATGTGCTCAAATGTGTGTCTCTATCTAATTGGGAGCACTTGATTGTGTACCAGAATTTAGAAACATCAAAACTAGAGTATAATATGTTTTCTAGAGTCAAGATCTTAAAGTTGCATGTAGTTACATGCTTATATCTGCTGGCAAAGAAATGCTACTTTACAACCCTTTCGTATAATCTGTTTTCAAGGTAAATTCATCACTGTGGTAAATGCATTTTAGTTTCTTTCAAAGAAAAGAAAAAATGAAACCTTACAGAAACAAATGGCCAAGGATTGTATAACTTGAAGAAATGCAACAGATTTAAATGCAAAAAGGTGACTGGCAAAAGACTATAAAGCTTATCTGACATCCTAAATCACAACAAACCTGCCAGAAAGGATGTCACCTTGACCACCACAACGTCGAGGTGAGCCAAATGTGCTCACACTTGTGACTGTAAGACATAAACCATCAGAAAGAACTACAGCTAATTATATAATGACTATGATACCTAAAATTCAAAAAAGATAGTAATATGTACTGCATTTAGCTAAGACCTGCTTCACCATCACTAATAAAATCTGACTTCCCTTTACGAAGAATGGTAACACCATCAATCCTGAGAGGACAAAAAGCTGTGTTTAGCCTTCTTGTGAATCACAAGAGAAACAGAAAAGAGAAATTCAAAAGATGATTACCGCTTGGCAAGCAATTGTAATTGGTTGGTACCATCTTCATCATTAACTTCACAATCCAAAGCCTTCTCAACAAGGCGTTTATACTCATTGACATTTGGTGTTAGGACAGCTAATGGGTTTCCACGAACTAAATCAAGGTTGTTTGTGACAAGAAAGAGACCATCCTGCAAATCATATCAATGTTATCTCTTATGAATTAATCCACGTGCTTCTGATTTAGAGAATAACAATTGAGATAAGATGCATGTTTTATAATGCAGAAAACACATACCCCATCAATGACTATTGGAATGCTTGATTGCCTTGCATGCCTCATGATGTCACTCACGCAACCCTGGCATACCAAACAGGCTTTATTTTGACCAATGGGAACATTACATGGTTTGTTGAATCTGTTCTCAACATTTGGATTTATAATAGGATATGCATATTCATCAAACCACATTCCACCAAGGATGCATATTTTCTCTTTGTTATTGAGTCATTCTAACTCTTGATGTTTTCCCAACAAATCATTTCCAATTGTCATTAGAAAGAGGATAGATTATCGAAAGAGCTTTAGAAAGTTCTGCTATACACACACACACACTAAATTCCCATGTATATTGCAGCTAGCAAAATGTTGGTCCTCCTTGATAGTGTGAAATAGTCAGAAAAATCATACAATATTGCACTGCACCAAGTTGTAGCCATCACTTAATCACATAATGATTGTCACTGAATGAAATATGTTCCTATCATGAGCATTCATCCATGCTTTGTGAATGATGGGGAATCTGGACAAAGGGTATCAATTCACAATAAGGTCATATTAATTGCAATGGATTAACTGCTGCAATGGATTAACATATAAAAAAGGTTTAAAATAGATTAACTTAACTGTTGCAATGGATCAAACAGATGTCTGAACAGTAGATTCAACTTTCCTGTGGTTTAGGAGCACCTCAGATTTGGTAGCAGAAATAGTATCTCCTGAGCTAATATACCTTTCTAATTTCCACTGTTTCCTAAAATCTTCAGGCACAGTAGGTTTCTCAGAAGAAGGTACCTTAGTGAACCCATTCCACACCCATTCTTTCTTCATGTAATTTAATTTTAAGAAAGGTGTGTTGTAATAAACATACAAAACTTTTTTGAAACTAGATGGCGAAGGCAAGAATTGGAGAAATGATATGGGAAAACAAATCACAAAGATAGAAATAGGACAACCTCATAAAAGTCAATGGTTGTGAGAATAACTTCTCAAGCTAGCAGCATACCATAAGAAATTGATCTCTTCCTAGTCCCGGACCAACAACAATACAGTCAAATCTTTCCATCCACTTTCCAACTTCAGAAAGAACCTTAGCAGAAACAGAGTCTCTCTCGTCGTCCCTAAGAAACCGAATTGTATATCAACCCTTGTTGTACAAGGCCCCCAAAGAGACTTTCCTAAGAAAGGATTACCTTACACTGTAAGATTCTTCTAAAACTGGATGCACAATCAACTCCGGGCTATAGCTCTTTATCACTGTTGCTGCATCTTTTGTACAAAAAACATGTGATAAGTCTGCCCCCTGCATGGTACATGCCAACCAATTTATATTTATGATGCTATATGAAATTAGAAGCAACAATGAACACGACTGGAACAAAGTTCGACATAATTAACATATGAACTGACTATATGAGAGTGATGGTACTCACGAGTTTTAGAGCTGATATAGCAGCAAAATATGGAGCCCCTGTGTACTCACGACATCCACCAATTACTGCAATCTTTCCTGGAAAAAAAATATGAAAAGATGGTTAGGGTGAAAATAACTCTTTAACAATGACATTGATCTCATCGCACTCAAAGTACAAGAAGGTCATGGTAGTTTTTGTCAATGAGTTGCGTTCAGCAAGATTTTGCCAAAAAAAAAAATCCAAATTTCAGCAAAATATTTCGTTATGCTACAAAAAAGAATAGTTGCTTCAAGGATACGTCTTTGAATTTATGCGAATCTAAATGAGAATATAACATAATATTCAGGATTAATCCTCAAAGCGAATCAATTGGAAGTCAAATCTTATCTTCAATTTGTGCACAACAAATGATTTATTAAAAAAAATTGCAAGTAACTTGAGATCCATTTAATATGAACTTAGTTTCGATACAGTAACACTGAAATGAAGGCAAAGATATCAAACTACAAGGAAATAAGCTATTCATGTTCACGAGAAACCAGCACACTATCTAGTTGCTAGATTATAAAGTTTGTTAATCCAAAGGTATCAAGTTTTATTTGATTCATTCATGCTCCAGCATAATTTTCTTGATATCATCCTTAACAAGCTGGATTTAAAGAAACAAAACTTGGAGTCAGGAATTGCTGTACAGGTTAAAAATTGTCAACAAGGCATGACTATTGATCAATCAGGTTAACCAAACGATGAGGGAATTCATGGTTTCTTTTACAGATTGTAGGATGCCATGTCAGCTTTTGCATCAAGTAATGGGAAGAAATGACTTCTTTTGAATTTAGGAAGTGTGAGGTAGAAAACAGTTATGCTATGAAGTTATAGTTGAAATGAGATGAAACATTTTCAAAAGAAACTCCTGTTTTGCATAACTGGGTATTTTTCATTCATTTTTAACTTTTAGGCATTAAAAGTTATATCAGCATGACATATGTAGCAAGGTCAATAACTTTAAAAGAGTAAACAAGCAGCAGCTGCAGGGGTTTCAGTATGTATAGGTAAATTCTAGATTGAAATTCTTAGTTTGTGAACAAGCTCAATGAATAAGGAGAGAAATCTGGAGAGAATCAAGAGAGAAATAATAAGAAGGAAGAGAGGTTGAAGAAGAGGTTTTGGAAGCAACTATAAAGATGATAATATTCATAACTTCAATTTGATTTGATCTTCACGGCTGATAATAGTCATCATTCATTCATCCATTTCTTCTATCCCCAATAAGACTTAAGAACCTTCTACAATACAACACAGATGGAAACTTAATTCTGAATCACCACAAGTTGACTAGACATTACTTTTTAACAAACTTCAGGTTTTTTTTCCACATACCTTCCTTTGGTAGATCATGAGATGACTTTTCTTGTTAATGTGATGCAGAATAACCTATGTTCTCCTTCTCTCTCAATTAACAGTGAAGATATAACCTTTTTTTTATAAGAACTCTACATGCTACAGTAATGGAAAATATAAATAACCTCATAGATGCATAATGGTAAAGTTAACTACCACCAACACAATGACAAAACTAAATTGCTACCAATTTTACAAGCATGAAAATGTTCACCTGCTTGGCCTTTATAACGAATGGGGTCTAGCGCTGGTGTTACCCTCCGAATAATGCTCTCAGTATCAGTCTCTGATGCCTCGACATTAGCGCCTTGTATCCCTCGCATTCTATGTGAATGTATCCGACAACAGTATCCACCCAAAGACCTTATCAAGAAAAGCTGCCTCCTTACCACAGCTGACGATGCCCACATGCAATACTCTGGACAACCAGAGGAAGCGATGGAACCACTCATATCATGTCTTGATCACACATCAAGCATCTGTGTCCCGGGTAAAAATCAATCATAAAAAAAGAAAGAAAACCAGGAATTGCCGCTAGCAAATGTACTTTTCTCAACTAATTCATACATGGCAATCAGAAAGCCCGAATTTTCGATTCGAATATGATTCTATATATCAAAGTGAAAAAAATATTGGCGCAGATCGAGCTAAACCCTAGAACAGATCCAAGGGAAGAATTAAACGTTGGACCGACAGGGATACTGAAAGCATTGATGAGATTATCCATGCTTACCTCGTCGTCGACCAAACACCCAACCAATTCCGTTCCTTCGATTAACAAATCTCGAGTAGATGCATGAAAGAAAGAAACGGATAGAAATGGCGACACTAGGGGACAACAGACGGGGAGCGGAGGTCGAGACTCCATAGAGGAC
Organism: Musa balbisiana; assembly: GCA_004837865.1. Taxonomy (NCBI): domain Eukaryota; kingdom Viridiplantae; phylum Streptophyta; class Magnoliopsida; order Zingiberales; family Musaceae; genus Musa; species Musa balbisiana. The sequence continues at coordinate 19,220,185 of CM017193.1, read as the reverse complement.
GAGAAACGGATGTACGGGAAACGACATACGAGACGAGCAACAGAGCGTCTCGTTTCCTCCTATGTCGGGCCGGGCCACTATTGGCTTTGGTCCAACGGCCTACAACCAATGCCCGGGTCCCGCCTGGGGAGTAAACAAGGCTTTCCATTGGCCCATAAGAACCGGACCGGTTCATCTTGTTGGCCAAGTACGAGGGCATTATGGTCAGTTGACGCAGATCGATAAAGAAACAGGGGACAAAAGCCACCGTCGCGTTCCCCATTCTCACGTTGTCCACCCAGCCTTCAGCCGCCGTCGCCGGCGCTAACCCACTCACTTCAGTGCCACCCCCACGGCTCCACGGTCAAGTCCTGCCTCCTACCGCGGACCCGTCGCTGCCCTCTTTGCCTACGAGTCGTCGATCAGGGTTAGCAAATCTAATAAGCTTCCTTACCTTTTTCTTCTGGTCTTGTTTAGGTTACCACCATCATTATGTATTGAAATTTCAATCGTTTTAAAATTCAGTTCTTTTGTCGGATGATCTTTCTTTGGTCAATTTGTTGTGAAAAATTAAAGCGCAATGGATAATCTGCCGTTGGTAGTTGACTAAAAAGCCATCTCCTTTTACTAAACGGACGCATTTACATTATCTACTGATTAACCTCCATCAATGGTCGCTAGTAGCTCATGTATGTATGTATGTATGTATACATACATGTTGCTTGAGCTACTAGCGACCATTGATGAAGGTTAATGTATTCTTGTGTGTTGCCCAAATCAGTTGATATATAATTTGGGGCATATTTACTTCATAATTTTTTGGGACATGGCATATATGATTTTGCAATTGTCATACATTCTTGAAAGGGAACTTTTGATGCTCAAGTTTCATTTATACAGACCTCGATGTTGCATATTAAAAAGTGATGGTGGAACACTCAGATGACATATTGACAATCTCAGCATGATCTCGTGGGCTAAAGTTCCTAGAAGTAAAGTTACATTATTTTTATAAATTTTTCATGGTGCATCCTCTCGGAACAAAATGGAGGATGTGGAAAAAAAAAAGAAAAATAATCTGCAGAAATTTATCTTAAATCATATAATTTGCATATTAAATTTATTAATATTTGTATTAATATTGTCAAGAATCATATTTTAGAATATTTCATCTTATTTGGATGGTTTTTGGACCATAAATCTAGTTAATATCTTAGATCATGTTACTGGATTTGTTAATTTAGGTATTCATGATGAATGAGTAATAGATCATAGAAAAATTGAATTTTTGTTCTTCAGCAATTTTGGTGCTTCATATCTTAATATTTTTTATTTCCTTTTCATTGGCTCCATCACTGACTTTGAATTGGAACTGAGGTCCAGTCAATAGCTAATATAGTTCTAATAATTTTGCATTGTGTTGGGGGCCAAAGTACGTAGACTTCTGGATAAATTGCTGTCGAATCAGATATCTATAAAGTGAACAACTCAATTCTAGCGAATTGAATTGGAGAAGTCCTTTCTCGAGACTTCTCTAGCCAAGTTAAGAACCAAGAGGGTTTATACTTCCTCATCAACTTCTTGTAGTAGGCTTTTCTATTTTTTTATTTCTGTCTGATTTTCGTTACTAATTTAGTCTATAATTTAATTGGACAAAAGAGTTCTATTTTAAGCCTAATTAGTATCATGCAGTCCCAGTATAAGTGATCGTATACAGTTAGGAAATTTATTTTATTTTAGTTTGAGAGGTACAGTAACAAGATTAACTTATCTTTCACAACTTCCATATATATGAATCCTAAGGCTTGTACTTGGTTGGCATTTTAATTTCTATACCATAAATTTATCTTTATTAGTATTTTAGTTCTCTAATTGATAATTCAGGCTTGTACTTGTTGGAGGCATCAACATTTATCATGCCACTATGTCTACTACAATGTACAAATTGGAAGTGAAATGGTACAAGATTCTAGTTTCTTCTCTCTCTTTGAGGACAAAGGTCCAAATCCATGTCCTCTATAAGTTATAATGCCCTAGCTAATTATCCAATGTATTCATGGGTACAATGATGACTAAATGGATTGACATTCCTCATAACACACATTCATGATAATGAAAAAGTTATCTACAATAATTCATACAATTTATAGTTATTTTATTATAGCCTCAAAATTGTTCCCAATTCTGTCAGTAGCACAATGAATGTGATTTAAAATGTTGAGTTTTGTTGGAACTCAAATTACTTTGTAACAGACAGATTTGGACATCATATATAATAGAAAAGGGAGATTAAGGAGACTGGTCCTTGTGGGCTGGTGGCTTCAGCAGTCTGCGTGGATCCTCTTTATTTTTGGATTGGTATAAGGCTTCTGGGCGTATCAAATATGTGCGAGTACAATATGTATAATTATCGTACAAAAAGCTTCCATGCTGCTACTCCTTTCATGGGTTCTATAGATGATGTTCTTCTAGGACTTGATTAGTTTTTTTTCTCCACATTAGTGATCTGCCCATGAAGCAACTGGAATATTTGAACATATATTTCAAGTGGATGTATAGAGGAAGTTGTTTAAGGACAGGGAAAAAGTCTCATCTTTTACATTGTTAGGAACTCAGGACACTCTTCCATAATAATCTTATTAAGTGCTGCTTCACATATAGCTAGTGAGTTTTGCATGCTCTAGTGTGTATCTTTAGCGTTTAAGTTGCTTGTTTTCTCTTGATCCATAGTGTAAAAAATGGCATGCGGTGGAGCTGTTGTCCAAGTGCCCAACCTTGGCTTTGGTTCACAAACAAAGTTCTACCTTCAGAGATACAAAATGACACAGAAGTATTCACCCAGATACCGAAGTATTCGAGCAGTACAGGAAAATGAGGGCCCACGAAGACTAATTGACATCATTCGCCTCATCCCAGTTGCCTCAAGGAATTACTTCAGAAGCCGTCCTCGCAGAGCACTTTTTGGTGGTATCTCATTGTTGGGTGGCTTTTATGTTGCACAAACAATTTCTCTCTCATTTGGTGCTTTGGGTGTGAATGATGTAATTGCTGCAGTGGTATGTGTTCTTCTGACTGAGTATGTGACCAGATTTTACTACAGTCGGCCCAAAGTAACCTTTCCTATTGCGCTACTAAACAATTTCAAGATGGGATTCACATATGGGCTTTTCATTGATGCTTTCAAGCTTGCTAGTTAAGATGGAATTCCCAAATAGAAGCCGAATTCTCATTCATTCAGTATGTAAGCCTTGCTTAATGTTAAAAGGTTTCGATTCAGTATGGAGCTCGGAAGTTTAAAAGGATGTAGGCAGCTCGTGTTGCTTTTATTTCAAGGCTATTGTATATGCAATGGGTATTCTCATATATTTATACATATCTGGTTGCTTGTCTTGGAAATTATTTTGTGCATCAGTTCATGTGGTGTTTTGTTAGGATTCTTTTGCTGCATGCTTGTCAACCCAATTATTCCAATTAATAAATCTAAAAAATAATATATTATCAAAAATTAGAGGGAAGATAGAAAAAATTCTCCAGGTATGAACCCTTGTCTAAGATATAATTTGATCTTTGCTTCTTGTAAGGTTTGTACTTATGTATATCGATTAGGACTTCAATCACTATTCTACTGGTGCATCCGGAGTGTTGATATGTTGGAATGTACTTACTTTCAAAAAAAAAAACCTAAAATAGATTGAAAATAGGAAAAAGAATCTGGTTATATATATATATATATATATATACATGTATATGTATATATATATGTATGTATATATGTATACATATATACATACATATATATACATATGTATATATACATGTACATGTATACATATATGTATACATATACATACATATATACATATATATACATATATATATATATATATATATATATATATGTACATACATACATATATATACATATACATATATATATACATGTACATATACATATATACATGTACATATACATATATACATGTACATATACATATATGAGTTTTATTTCCAACAGATTGGCCAAACACTTGCTCCAAGGATCAGAACCATTCACCATCGCCAGCATCCAGCAAGGAGCTTGTGCTGCAGATGTGCAGAAAGGCTCAATCAATATGCATCTGCAGAGGTGTTTAAACTGCTTCAATACAAACTGGACAATCTCACATCAAAATGCAACTTAACAACCTCATTCCTTCCCATTTCTGACATGGAAATTTTTTTGGAGATTGGGGTTCAGGCATTCTGATGACACTCTCTAAATCTTGCAGTAGATGGTGGCATGAAAGCCTGTTGGGGGGTACTTAATGGATCCAAGGACAGGAGGCTGGGCAAGCAGCTAAACGTGTTGGCCAATTACTGCCATCTTTAATTGGAGGAGTTGCTGCAGAGAGGAAGCATAAATCTTTGAAGCAGTGACGCTGGTGATTAATTCTTATACAGATAGGGCAAGAATCAATGCTGCATTCAAGGAGAGAGTGTCAGACACATGAAAAGCTTGACTTCTCCTATTTGTGGAGCTTGTTGATCAATCAAACGATGGAATTTAAATGCTTGCAGGAGTGGATTGAGTTGGTCTTCAATGCACATCTTGTTCGATGGTGTTATTTTAGTACTAGTTATGAAGACATCTCCATGTCTTGTGCATCAAGATATTGTTCTTCATCACAATAGTTGTCTTCTTTAGATTACATTACCTATAAACTATTAGTTAGTGATAGTCATCACAACCTAAGGTTCAAAATCTTATTTAATATATTGATATTAAATTCACTTAACAAAGGTTTAGAATTTGAAACCTTACTTAACAAAGGTTTATGAAACCTTATTTCATATATTGTTTTACATATTAAATATTAGTTTATTCGTAATGTACCATTATTTGTTTATAAAAAAATTAAAATAAAATCTTAACCTGAACAAATTGATATTTAAATGCAACTCTAATGATATAAGTCAATTGAGCACTGAAATGTAGAAGATTTAAAAGACAAAAGATAAACATCAAACTCAAAACATTCCAATCAAATCATCAACACAAAAAACTTAACCAAACAACAAAAAGAAAGTTGCAAGCTTAATTGGTATTCTTCTACAATTTCATCCCTATAATTAGTGAAAATAGATATCCAACATTTTCGTAAGTGCTTCTCTTATTAGCTGTTTTTAAGGAGAACAAACATGCATCTGCACAAAAGAGTGCGCTTCATTTAATGTATAGATCAGATCTATGCACAGAGTGATGGGGTCAATTTGGGATCATTCATCAGCCAAGGTCTGTGCTGTTGCATTTAAACCTGGGAGAGATGTAACATCACAACATTAAATAGGTGTTCATGCTCCAGCTACCAAAGATGAACACCCTAAGTACTTACTGAGGGTTGTGCACCTGGCGAATTGTGATATGTGGAAGCTGCAACGCTTCCTCTGTGTTCCGTCTCTCGTGCCTTTGCCTATTTTACTTCATGGTGGTGATGATGGCGGTGAGCTTGCGGATATTTATTGCTCTCTCTCTCTCTCTCTCTCTCGCTGTGACGTACGTCTTGTTCGCTTCTGTGTCAGAATAAGGGTTGGGCACGGCCGTGAATGAATGCTCACCCACAAGGAGCAGTTCATATATATTACTTCGTGGGAGTTTAATGCTGGTCTTACATGCATGTATGCAGATGGTATATGAGAGATGATCGATACGTAAACGAGGAAAGGATGCTCTGTAGACTCCATGGCTTATCATAATGCTTTTCTTAGTGTCAAGCTTCTAATGTTTGGCTCGTGATCATGACAAACAGATATTGCACATTTTTTGCAACCCTGTAACGCAATCTATGACTTAGTTGCAACTATCTGTACTAGTTGGTCTCCATAATTAGAATGGAGGGAGCTCCAATGTGCATGGTGAAGTTGTTTCAAGGCTTTATTTTCTTAATTCGATTACTCAAAACTCCCCGCGGACATGAATGCCTTATATTTATATATAAGGGATCGTTAGGAAATATTTATATTGTGATAATATTATTGGGTTTGGCCTGTAATTTAACATAATGTAAAAATTAATTAATGATTAGTTTCACTCACTCATCATTATCGACTTCAACATCGTACCAGATTCTAAAAGGATGGAGTTAATAAAAAGGTTAAATGTTGAAGAAAAGTAGTTGAATAGCTATCGTTACGAATAAGAAGAAGATAATTAAAATAAAAAAAAAGGATTAAAAAATAATGACACTTTACTAAGGATTGAAAGAGACATTAAAAAATAAACATAAAAAACTTAAGACATTTTTTCTGCTCCTTCTAATTGGATAAATTGCTGAAACACTCAGTCAAGTAGGGAGAGGTTCCAAACGGTGGGATTTGAGGCCATTTAAGATATCTACTTGTTTACTTTGAATGCTTAGCCTGTACGTGCTCCTTTCAATAGGGTCGGATGAAGCCTCTTTAAGAAGAACCGTCTTAAGTATCATAACCCCTCCTGCATGTACTCCATCCACCAAAACCACACTCCAACATCCTCTTCCTCAGTTCTTCCCCCCCGTCTCTCTCTCCTCTACTCTTCTCCATATATAGAAGCAGCCTTCTTCCTTCTTTCCCTCATTGTATATACAAGGTCCACTATCCGAGTAGCAAAGAATGATAAAGGAGATCCTGATGGCCAAGAAAGAGATTCCTTTTGGTGGAGAGAAGGAGAGAAAGGTGCTCGAGTTGAGAGTTGTGAACAAACCGGAGCTTTCGCTGGGTGGTTCCCTGTCACTCTTATGTGGGAGAACAAACAGCTCATCTTCAGAGTCGGATGCGAATTCGCGGAGGAAGAGGAAGCAAACTTGGTCTGATCCTGTGATGATTCAGACTAGTATTGATCTCCAGCTCAATGATCCCTTGCCACTGGATTGGGAGCAATGCCTAAACCTTCGAGTGATCATCTCTCCCATCTCTCTGACACTAATCATTGGTTATCTATTATAACTCATATCGTGAGATTTTGGCGCATTAATTGCCTTCTTTCTTATGATGTTGCAATGTGTTGCAGTCTGGAAGGATGTATTACTTGAACAGGAAGACACTGAGAAGGAGCTGGACGAGGCCAAAGGAGCAAAAGCTTGACCTGGAGCTCAACATCTCATCCTTGCCAACCTCAGATGAGAAGGCTAACTCCACAAATCCAGACGAAGAAGCAAAGAAATACATCCTTTCCGGAAACATGGTTGCAGTGGTGTGCATAAACTGCCATCTCCTTGTCATGCTGTTCAAGTCATCTCCTTCGTGTCCAAACTGCAGGCACATGAACTCGCTGCCTCTCCCGGCACAGTACCCCATGACTTCGGGCAAGCTCGAGACTTTCAACTCCCCCAAAACCCTAAGTCTTCTCCACTAGTTAGCATGCAGATGGACAACTACGGGAGATTAGGGTTTATATATATGTATATATATATGTTATATGTATATATATGTGTGTGTGTGTATGTGTGTGTATATATATATATGTGTATATATATGTATGTGTATATATATATGTGTGTATATATATGATATGTATATTATATATGTATATATGTATATATGTATGTATATGTATTATATAGTATGTATATATGTATGTATATGTATATATATATATAAATATATATATACATATATATGTATGTATATGTATATAAATATATATTTGTATATATATGTATGTATATGTATATGTATATATATCGTATATATATGTATATATATACATATACATATACATATACATACATAGATATACAAATATAATATGTAGATATATGTATATATATGTATATGTATATGTATAGTATATGTATATATATATACATATATATATATATTTATATATATATACATATATATATATATTTATATATATATATCCTGACAAAAGTGCAAGCAACAATGGACATGCATGGCTCCACCGTCTGAACTCGAGCTGCACAATGTAATGGAAGGCCATCACGTAGATGCTGTTAATTTCCACTGCATATGGATTAAATTAGCTTATTGATGGAGTAATACTGGAGAAACTGGCACTTGAAACGCTTCCATTTCCCTTGAAGATACCTTTTCGCATGCATGGCTTCTATCTTTTCATGGTACATCAGGTTTTATACATAGATATCTCTGACACCATCTTAAGATTTATTATCTTCTTTTTTGTCTAAGAAAGGTTCTTATATTAACGTCCAAAATTTGGAAATTCTCATCAGTTTCTCTTATCTGCTTCAATGAATAGATTATGTAGAAAGGTTAACTACATGAACATTAGAAGTTAACCACATCCAATAAAAGCATGCTACAGTGTCCAGTAGTCTATCATGAGACGAAAACTTGCCCTCTGATAGAAAGAAAAAGCTACTTGCAAGGCTCCTACGATGGCCATTTTCTTTTTACAGCACAAGCACCATTGATTACCTCAAGTGGATAGCTCAAGGACAACTAATTTGTTTGGACTGGCCAATGAAAACCTTGCTTTTAATCAAAAGCCTGTTCTCATTTGACTGTTGAGAAGACGGAACATCAACATTGTTCTTATTACCAAGCCTTCACATTAGACTGCAGAGAGAGTGCAACAGAACACGAGAGTCTGTTGAGTTCGGTCGGAGGATAATGCCATCAGGTAAGCCTTTGTTTAGGGGATGACAAAGGAACGCCAATCCACTTGATTTCATTTCCAGCCTTGGCTTTCACATCCTCAGTAATGACCTGCAGTTGAAAGAACATTGGCTGCATCAGTCCAAGCTTGGAATTTGGTCATTCTTCCTCAGGAAGGGTGAGAGGTTGCTGATAGATAGCATGCAGCTTAAAATGGAGAAAATTGTCATAAAAAAATCCAGATTATTAGGCATTATAATGTGAAAATAACTTCTACTGTCTGTCAAGCTAATCAGCTTAAACACAGGACAACATCTGAAATTAAGCTAGCTTGAATTACTTTGGACCAAAAGCTATTCAATTATGTTTACTGGCGAGATGAAACTGAAACGGAAACATCAGCTTAAACTGAGGTGGCACCCGCTGCCCACTCCGCTTTCTCCCTCAGAGGCCAGCTACTTGTTCTCCTGCATATGGATGGGATCGCTTCAGCTCAAATCCCGGAGGGTTACTGACAATTATTTAATAACCCTAGAATCTCACCTCCTGAAGTCACAGTGGGACAACTGATGGTTCCCACGAGACATTTCTTAGCCTCACCCATCAAGTATAGGCATTGATAGGAATGATACAGACCATTGCACCTCTCATCCCTCAGCTAACCCAACAGGTGGCTCCTCCCCCACAGCCATTGCCTATGGCTTAGCCCACCTTTATCCCAACAGTGCACGATGCCACCCTGATTGGCCAACCACCTCTGGCTCCTAATGCCAATACTTTGACCGGAGAACAACCAAGAGACTCGAGACCGATGACAGAATACAGTGCACCCCTATCCTGACGCACCACCCCGGCCTTTCCCGAAGCAGATACCCTATCATACGACTCGGTGGACAACTCATTGCGGGTCCAACTGTGGCTAGTAAATCGGTGCTTGGACGAGGTCCAAAGAGAATTCTACAAGTCCAAGGAGGGGCATAGTGAAAGCACTTTGGCAGGGTCCCCCTTCATCCAGGAAATTCAAGACAAACCCATCCCACTCAACTTCCATCTCTCGACACTAGAGGCCTATGACGACGGCTCCGACTTAGTGAAGCATGTCGCTACCTTCTAGACTCATATGGCTTGTACGGAACACCTAGCGCCCTCATATGCCAAATGTTCCCTGCCACTCTCCGAAGCCTGGCTTGGGCATGATATAATCGGCTGAAGCTATCCTCAGTCTCATCTTTTGACCAGTTCTCTAAGGAATTCGAGCTCCACTTCTTGACCAACTTATGACCCAAGCCATCCGTAGTGACACTCCTCGGGTTAAAGCAAAAGGAGGATGAATCCCTCTCCCTCTTCATCACATGCTTCTCCATAGAAATCCGAGGGATGCCCGATGCCCACCCCTCATTAGTCATCCAGACATTCATGATGGGCCTACGACCCATAAGGTTCTTCTAGTCACTAGTTGAGAGGCCGTTAGTGACCGTCGTTGAGATGCTCTAGCGGGTTAATTAGTATGACACTGCTAAGGTGCTGGTGGTAGGGAGGCATGAAGAATCAAACAAAAGGCCCCGCATGGTACAACCCTAAGGCTCACCCTCAGGACCACCTAGGAGTAGGCTTGACAAACCTGAGCCATTGCTCTCAAGGCCTCCTTTACCATCTCTCAACTCGTCCAGAATGGAGATTTTCCTCCAAATCAATGAGAAAGAGCTCTTAGAGGAACCCAACCTGTTGAAGACCCCGCTTGAGTTCAAGGATTGAAAAAAGTATTATAAGTTCCACTGCGACTATGGCCATGACACCGAAGAGTGTCAGTACCAGATCAAGGAACCCATAGGAGGCATCTCGGATAGTACCTTCGAAGACCTTGAGAGCCCTCTCTGCACCCTCACGGCCTAATCAAGAAGTAAATTGATGTGATCATTGGTAGTCCAGCATCCAAGGGACACAACACATCAGGCCAGAAGACCTATGTCCGAGCCATAGTAGAGAAGCATCCCAAGGAAAGGGACAGCCCTAAGATTACCTTCAAGGTGGGAAAAGCCAAGTACCTCAACCATGATGATACTCTTGTGATCTCGGTCAGGATCGCCAACACCCAAGTAAAAAGGGTAATGGTGGATACCGGGAGTTTTGCAGATGTCTTATACCTCGATGCCTTTCAAAAACTCAATCTGACCGAGAAGGATCTCACCCTAATGACCTTGGCATTCATTGGGTTCATAGAGGATTTCATCTCTCCCCTCGAAAACACCACCATGTCTATCACAGTTGGCGAGGAACCGAGGTCCAAAACTCTGATGGTCACATTCATGGTGGTCAACCTCCCTTTAGCATATAATGTAATCCCCAGCTATCGTACCCTCAACAAGTTAAGGGCGATTGTATCCACTTACCATTAGGCGGTGAAGTTCCTGACCTAAGTTATGATCGGGGAGGTAAGGAGCAATCCTAAAGAATCAAGGCAATGTTATGTGATGGTAATCTTGCTGTCGAAAAAACTAAAGCCAGAGCTGCTGCTAGCGGATCCTCGAGACAACCAAAGCACCTCCTCATCCTGAGTCGACCGAATAAGTGCTGGAAGTCCCCCTCGATAAGAATCGACTTGACAAGGTCATTAAGATCAGGTATGCACTTCCAGAAAAAGACCAAGTTCAACTTGTTAGTCTTCTTGCGAAAAATACTGATGTGTTTGCTTGATCTCTTAAAGACATGCTGGGAATCGACCCAAGGGTCGCACAACACCAGTTAGATATCTCTCCTGAGCCTCGTCCTGTGAAGCAAAGGACACGAAAGTTCACTCCTGATCGACAAAAGGCAATTAGCGATGAGATGGACCGACTATTGGAAGCATGATTTATAACTAAAGTAAACTACCCTCAATGGTTGTCCAATGTAGTTTTAGTCAAGAAATCTAATGGAAGCCAGAGGATGTTTGTTGACTATATTGTCCTTAATAGGGCATGCTCGAAAAACTGTTATCCCCTCCTGAGGATAGATCAATTGGTAGACGCCACCTCAAGACATGAACTCCTCATATTCATGGATGCCTTCTCAGGTTACAAACAACTCTAGATGGCCCCCCAAGACTGAGAGTATACTACCTTCATCATCGACCAAGGAGTATATTGCTACAAGATCATGCCCTTCAGCTTGAATAATACCAAAGCCGTATAACAAAGAATGGTCAATAAGATATTCAAACACTAAATTGGGAAGAACATCAGGGTATACGTCAATGACATGATTGTAAAAAGTAAAGCAATCGACACACACTTGGCAGACTTGGCTGAGACATTTCGAACACTCAAGAAGTTTGATATGTAGTTGAATCCTTCCAAGTGCATCTCGGGGTTAGCTCTGACAAGTTCCCTAGCTTCATCATCCATCAGAGACGGGTGGACACAAATCCAGAGAACATCTGGGCAATAACCAAAATGTAGCTATCCCACTTGATCAAGGAAGTTCAACACCTTACCGGAAGGCTAATAGTGCTCAACCAATTTCTATCTCGGTTGGGCATTCATTAAATGTCTCTCATTCTTCTGAGCTTTGAAGTGCTCCAAGGACTTTGTGTGGACCTCGGAATGCAAGGAAGCCTTCGAGAAGCTAAAGGCACACCTCACCCAATTGCCCCAACTCACCTTGGCTAGTCCAAGTGAGCCGCTTAGCCTATATCTTGTAGCGGGACATGCGGTCAGCTCGGTGCTAATACGGGAGGACGAAGAACACAACAACCCATCTACTATACCAACCACATCCTAAACGAGCCTAAGAAGTGGTACCCCCCCATCAAGAAGCTAGCTCTAGCCCTAGTGTAGGCAGTAAGGAAGCTACGATCGTACTTCCAAGCCCACACAATAAGAGTGGTCACTAACCAGCCACTCTGATAGATCCTCTCCAAATTTAACGTCTTCGACTAGATGCTCAAATGGTCAGTCGAACTTGGAGAATTTGACATCCAATACTTCCTAAGAAATGCCATCAAGGCCCAAGTGTTGGTCGACTTCAACTTCGAATTAGCCCCTATAGAAGCAACCGACGACCAAGCATGTGCCAATGAAAAATGGACCTTATATGTCAACGGATCGGCTAATGCAGTAAGAGGAGTAGGGCTCGTCTTGAAGGGGCTAAACAACCAGCTATATGAGCATGCCCTCCGATTCAAATTTAGAGCCACCAACAATGAGGTTGAGTACAAGGCACTATTGTCGAGGCTTTGACTCACGCTGGAGTTGCATGTGAAAGAGTTGGAGGTTTTTAGTGACTCGCAACTAGTGGTAAGCGACATTGATGGAAGTTATAAAGCTCGAGACATGACCACGGTGAAGTACTTGGCCGGGGTATGCGGACTTGTAAGTGCGTCCTCTGTTTCTCAATAACAAGTGTTCCTTGGGCAGAGAACACATAGGCCGACACATTAGCCAAGCTAGCTTTGGCAGGGGCAACAAGGGAGTTCCCATTGAAGATTGAGACATTCACCCCTCGGACCATTGCAGCCTAAGATATCGCCGTAGTATAAACCATGCTGAACTGGATGGAAGAGATCCTTCACTACAAAAGGGACGGGATACTACCGACCAATTCGATTGCATCTCGTCAACTTAGACACACCCAAGCCTGGTACTACAAAATAAGGTCTGCAATACCGTACCGTATCAGTGTTTTGAGCTGGTTCAGTATGGTACGGTATCATGTAACAAGCGATACACCTAATTTAGGGTGTAAAACCCTCCAAAAATACCTGAAAAAAAAAAGAAGTTAGGATAGGTTTTTTAAGTTTGAAATAAATATAGTAATAGTATAAGTTTAGCAAAATCAATATAAATTAGGTAAGAATAGTATCACATATCTTTTTCGAGCTTTGAGAAAGTCTTATTCAAGATTCGTATTTCAGTCCGTTATGGATTGTCCTTTTGTAAATATTAAAATATCTACAAAAAAATCATTTGAATTGTTAGACTATTTTGTTACTATATAAACTTTAAAATTCAAATGAATTAGGGAAGAAAAAGGGTTTAAATACTATGAGAAAGGGCTCCAATGGTCAATTTAACTGTTGGAGCACTATAACACTGTTATAGTGCGGTAACGGTCGATTTTGACCGTTACTGAGTTGTGCCGAGTGGTAACGATCGAAATTTCGACCGTTATTACCAAATATTACCCTGTATTGTCCGATATGGGGCACTTTTAAATGTTCTGCCCGATTATGGGCGATCCACGTACCGATATGTCATCGGACCGGCATGTACTGCTTGTACCAGGCGGTATCATTCGGTATTGCCTACCTTGCTACAAAATCAACAGCTAGCTCTAATGCAGGTCCTTTAGCCAACTACTCCTTCGATGCTTGGCGCCCTAGGAAGCCAAGATAGTATTGGCCGAAGTCCACAAAGGCATCTGCGGAGTGCACATTAGCAGACAAACTCTAGCCTTCAAGATCCTCAAGTAAGGCTACTATTGGCCGACCATGCATCGAGATGTTATAACATACGTGCAGCGATGTCAATAATGCCAAAAGTATGAAACTCAATTCAACAACTCCAAATTCAAGGAATTCTGCCAGTCCTATGGAATCTAACTAAAGTTTAGCTCGATGGCACATCCCTAAACAAATGGCTTGATCAAGGTAACTAACTGAGCCATACTCGAAAGTCTTAAGAAAAGGGTCATCGGATTCTATTATTATGGATTTAGCTGGTTTTGCTTAAGTCATGTGGTACCCTTGCGTGTCCGTCCATAAATGTTAGCCTCCCCGAAACCTCCTATAGTCCCTTAGGACCTATAAAAGAGAAAACAGGTTAGAGAAAGCGTCTCACTTGGGATCCACAAGCAATCATTCAAGAAACACTTCATAACTAATGCAAATTACAAATAGATTTTACAAGCTCTAAATAGTCGCACAATAAAGGATCTATAATGGTCCACTATAGACCGAAATCTCCCATAAATATTCATATAACATAATCTTTATTTATAAATCTAATTAAATTAGGGTTGTTAAGCCTTCGATCGTCCCTCTACATGCTGTGCAAAGTATGAACAAACTAAAAGACATAGATATATATGAGCATTATATCAAACACCCTATTTATAGTTTTGTTCGTGACATTCTCCCCCAGTTATTCCTTCGACATCCTCATCGAAGCCTTTACTAACACTGTAACTCTTCGCATTTACTGAATCTTCAATCTTTTGCTCTAACTGCAATATGCCTCTTGGCTCCCAACTGCTCTTCATTGTTGTTGTTGAGTAGTCAAACTTTTGATCTGCTATGTTGCTTCAACTCGTCAATGACTTTGACTCTAGTGTGGGATTGGCTGAGTTGTGTTGATCCTTGTTGGTTCATACGGATCCTTTAGATGAAAGAAAAGACTATCCTTACTATGCGCTAGTCTCTCAAATGTATTATGTTACTTGAACTAGGTGGATGTTTACTGGAGCTTTAACGAGCATCGTCTCGCAAACTTTTGAAGTTTTGAGTCCTTTCTCTACCAAATTTGCCTATCAACTCTTTTTTCACTTAGTTGTCACTTCCAAGTAGATTCATATTACTTCTGCCTTCGATTGACATTCTGTTGAGAAATAAAGCGGATAATATATTCTTAGTAGCACTAATCACCATTGGTGAGGATTTGATAACTATTGTCTTTCATTTGGTTTCTTTGAAGGGTCTTTGAATATGTGTAGAGCTTCTTTGCTAGATAGATAAGAGAATTGGGATACTCGGTTTCACTTATTCTCTTAAGAGTTAAGAAGACAAATATTACTTGACTTCGCTCGCCTCCTCAAGGGTTATACTCTATGCATCGAGCTAGTTACTAGCCTTCGCCTGCTCTTTGCTCACACTTCTGAAGTACTTAAAGTGTTTGCACTCCTTGCATTGAGTTAGTTACTGTGATTCACCTTCTTAATGCCATTAAACTTCTGGAATGTAGGAAGTTTTTACCCTAACTTAGAGTAAGTCTCTAATAGTTTTGGTCGCCTCAAGGATTGTACCGTCTTCTCCATCAACCCTATTGCCAACTCCACTGAGTAGCAAAGGTACAGCACCGCATACTACCTGCTTTGTTCCTTAGTCATGCACTCTTGCATCGACCTGAAGTCCTTCACTTTCGGCTATCTTGATGAGAAGCTCATTGACACTAGTCTTACGAAGTTCCTTGGCCTTTGCCCTTCAGCTTTGTCTTGGTACTTGAAGTTTGCCTCTATATTCTCCATCTCCTCGGCCCTTTTCATGACCAAGTGCTCTCCCCCCCATAAGAGCAAGGGATCGATGACTCCATAGAAGTCCCACCTCTGTGGTACTATGGTGTTACCATGCCCATGGTGCTACTATCTGTTGTCTTGCTTTAGCGTCCCTTTCTTCATAATCGGTAGATCTGCCTCTATGGAATTGTGGTACTCCTCCGAGTCCACCTCCATTCTAACCGATGCTTGGGTTTTGGGTAGCTAAGTCACTCTGGACTTATCGTTGCTTCCTCGCCCCTTTTGACCCTTTGCTTAAACACCTTTGTATTCTCCAAGTAGTTCTCCTTGGTCGATGGAAAGATAGAGTACAACTCCTATGCATGGTCTTTGCCATCATGTTGTAGGGTTCACACCAATTCTATTCTCCTTAGCTTCTTTGGTAGCAACGTTCGCTTACTCGGCCTTGTCTTCTGACTTGCCGGGCTCTCTTAAGTGAATATGAGCTCTGGAGTAGTCCAACTCTCCAATCGCTTCGATCATATCTCTGTATGATTAAGTCCCTCTCATAGGACTATTGGTACTTGCATTCAAATTTTTCCCTCGGTAGTACACAGCCCCTATATGCTGATGACCAAGGCTTTCATCCGATGCAAAATTCGATGCATGTATGGAAGATCCTCCTCTGCAGCACCATGACCTTCACTCAAATCCATAACCCTTCTTGCCATCATGTTGTTCACCGAAGTGGAGCTCCTAGTAGCTCCCAATCATACCTCCATATGAAATAGTCCCTCACGAGACTAGATTCGTATGTATCGCATTGCCACGAACTATTCTACAATGATCCACTACAGCATGTCACCTCCTGGTAACATCTCCATTATATTATGATCCTTGTGGGATGAACGCAGATTGTAATCCCTCCATGTGTGGCCTCTGCCAACACATCGTAGGGCCTTTTCCACCTTTGATTGTATTTGCTCATTTGGTAATCGACCTTTGTCCACCCGCTCTTGGGTCACACCTAGATGAAACACCACTCTAGGATAATCCATCGTCTAGTAGCTCCCGAAGTCCACCAATTTCACTGAAATTGGTGCATCATTATCTGGATCCTAGGCCTTTGCCCCTACCAGCATAATATTCACTATGCATCGCTCCCTTCATGGCAACTTGAATGGCAGCACTATGGTATATTCTTCAAGAGTACCCGCTTCCGTATCCTCTTACCCCGTGCTAAGGCCTTTTAAACAACTTCACCTTTGCAAGTTAAGTCACCTTGGTTCCTCTGTCAAATACTTCTCTTAAGTAAGATATATGTGTCTTGAAGCTCCCTTCGTCTTTGGCACTATGTAGGATGAGCTCGCTCCATCAGAATGAGAGACCCATAGAACGATATGATCTCGCTCTTGCCTTTGCAAGAGTTTATGTCCTTGACCTCTGTATAAGAAAAGCTTTCTGCCTCCACCTCTATATTCTATATTTTATATTGGCTCCCTTCATACGGCTTGGGTACTTCGCTAAGTTACACCTAAGTTGCTTTGCTCCGTGATTTGTATTAAGTTGATGATGGTCCTCACACACACCATTCCATAGGTTAGCCCTCTATTGAGTTCGATCTCCATATCGACTCCAAGTGTGCCTTTATTTGTGTTGCCTTGGATCGCTCTCCCACTTGATCTCGTAATGCATCCCTCAATGCATTATCTCAAGCGAGATCATGCGACGACTCCTCGTTGCTCGCTTGGTCCGTTGAGCTTTGTGGAGTTATTTTGAGGTACTCCTCCTCAACATATGCGGTTCGTTGCACATGGTTCTCCCTTTGGAGAGCCGAGACTTATTCCTCCTACATATTTGTCCCGTTGGAGCAACTTCTTTCTTTGCTTCCTTCGCTTTGAAAGTTTCAGAATTTACCATCCCTTTGGACTACTCTACCTTGCTGAACAAACTATGCATTATTCTGCCTCCTGCAAACGCACTTGCTAGCTTGCGACTCCATGTCAATACAGCCCCCGCTGCACCCCTCAAGGCCTAGCAACATGCTGAACTCACTATACACTTTAGCCTCTTAAAGACGTATCCTTCTCATGCTGAAGAAAAAGTTCTAATGCTCCATGGCACTTAGTTTCAATCGCCTTAGGATGGTCATAAACACTCCATCGTTCGCATATAAGCCTTTGCATGAATACCGAATTTTTCGAGTTAGCAATTCCCCTTACCTCTATGAGCTTTACACAACTCTTTTGGTCGCTGAATAACCCATTCCACCTTACATGGTCTTATTCTTTACTAAACGCCTCGCTTGCCTTGAGCACCATAAAGTATAGTTGCCAATGTTGAGCCATAGCTCAAACTCAACCATCCCAACCTTTGTGCACTACACATTCTTCCCATCTTGCTTGTCCTCATGGTGCCCCTTGTGTGAAGGGTTGGCCATTCCTTTGAATGTCAATCTTAGATGCTTGCTTCTTTGAGCAACTCCTTTTTCTTATATCTCCATGCTCGTTTTCCCCCCAAACGGTCATGCGTGTTGGCTGCTCTCAACGCAGCCCCACTAGGTCCCCCACGTTTACATGGCAAGTGTTTCTATGAGTGCTTGTCCCATTATAATATCATCTATCATGAACTTAGTTAGTTTTGCCTAAGTCATATGGTACCTTTGCGTGTCCGTCCGCAAAGGTTAGCCTCCCCGAAACCTCCTATGATCCCTTAAAGCCTACAAAAGAAAAAAAGGGTTAGAGAAAGTGCCTCACTCGGGATCATAAGCAATCATTTTAGGAAATACTTCAAATTACAAATATACTTTATAAGCTCTGAACGATCGCACAATAAAGGATCCAAAATGGTCCACTACAGACCGAAATCTCCCACAAGTATCCACATGACATAACTTTTATTTACAAGCCTAAAATGGCCACCAAACCTAACTAAATTAGGATTGTTAAGCCTTTGATCATCCCTCTATATGTTGTGCAAAGCATGAACAAACCAAAAGACACACACATACATGAGCATTATATTAAACACCTTGTTTATAATTTTGTTCATGACACCATTGCATTTGGGTGGACAAACTCCAAAGTATTCTATAGGCATCTTGAACTACTCTAAAAACCGCTTCGAGTGAATCACCGTTCAGCCTAGCATTCAGCACCGATGCGATGCTTTTGCTTGAGATGGTCTTCCCGACCCTTCGGATCGAGAACTTCGAAGAAAGTATGTCTAAAGGACTCCAAGCCAATCTAGATCTTATCGATGAATGAAGGGCCAAAGCACATCTCTGTGACAAAAAAGCCATGGCAAGACTTCACAATTGAAAAATTCGCCCCCATTGGATTAAGGTTGGCGATCTCGTCCTATGTAAATTGAGATCAGTAACTCGACTCGAGCCTAAGGGAAGCTAGAAACAAACTAGGAAGGCCCTTACCAGGTGACGGGCATGATCCAGGATGGGACTTACCGTCTTGCCACTCTAGAAGGAGGTCAACTAATGAGGACCTGGCATATAACAAACTTGAGATTCTATGTATAGGATCGAGTTCTCGGCCCTCTGAAACCTCTTCAAGTAGAAGGACGAAGGTGCCACCTATCGAATATGCCCCAAAGCCACCTTGGTCTAACAACTGAAGAAGTATCATTGTATTTTACTAGCTTATAAGCAGTCCAACATTATGAACTCGATTGGTCGAGCGGTAAGAGAAGAAACTTCCGAAACTCAAGACCCGCCCGATAAAACTAGGACCTCGCAAACCCGAGGCTTGCATCTCAGCCAAGCAAACCTACTCCCATGCACCTTGGCCATAAGACCTAAGGCCTGCACCTTGGTCGAGTAAACCCACTCCTAAGCCCATGCACCTTGGCCAGAAGACACGAGGCCTGCACCTTGGTTGAGCAAACCTGCTCTTGAGCTATGCACCTTGGCTAGAAGACCCGAGGCTTGCACCTTAGTTGAGCAAACTTGCTCTCGAGCCGGTTGCACCTTGGTCGAGTAAACCCACTCCCAAGTCATGCACCATGACTAAAAGACCCGAGTCCTATATCTTGGCCAAGTAGAGCCTACTAAAGTGGACCCACTCCTGAGCAGTGCACCTTGGCCAGAAGACACGAGGCCTGCACCTTGGTCGAGTAAACCCACTCCTAAGCCATGCACCTCAGTCGAGTAAACCCACTCCTAAGCCATGCACCTCAGTCGAGTAAACCCACTCCTAAGCCATGCACCTCAGTCGAGTAAACCCACTCCTAAGCCATGCACCTCAGTCGAGTAAACCCACTCCTAAGCCATGCACCTCAGTCGAGTAAACCCACTCCTAAGCCATGCACCTCGGCCAGAGGACCCGAGTCCTATATCTTGGCCAAGTAGAGCCTACTAAAGTGGACCCACTCCTGAGCAGTGCACCTTGGCCAGAAGACACGAGGCCTGCACCTTGGTCGAGTAAACCCACTCCTAAGCCATGCACCTCAGTCGAGTAAACCCACTCCTAAGCCATGCACCTCGGCTAGAAGACTCGAGTCCTACACCTTGATCGAGTGGAGCCCGCTAAGGTGGACCCACTCCCTAGCCATGTATCTCGGTCAGAAAACCCACTCCCAAGTCATGCACCATGACTAAAAGACCCGAGTCCTACACCTTGACCAAGCAGGGCCCGCTAAGGTGGTCCTACTCTTGAGTTGTGCACCTCGGCCAGAGGACCCGAGTCCTACACCTCGACTGAGCGAGGCCTATTGTGAATCCACTCCCGAGCTGTGCACCTCAATCAGAAGATCCGAATCTTGTACCTTGGTCGAGTGGGGCCCACTAAGGCGGATCCACTCCTGAGTCGTACATCTCACCCGGAAGATCCGAGTCTTGTACCTCGACTGAGCGGAGCGTGCTAAGGCGGAGTTGCTCTTGAGTTGTGTATCTCAACCAGAAGACTCGCTAAGGCAGATATATGCTCAACTCGAGTTGTGTACCGCAGCGATAGCTAGTAGCTACCTCGGAATCAACATGATGTCTTAAAGTTGATGTGGCGCACGTACACGAAACGACCTTGAAGTGACGCAGTGGACTCGGGAACCAGCTAAAAAGGCACATATGCCAAAGTAAAAAAGGCACAATTGTGCCCGAGATCGTAAGAAGTAGCCCCACACGATGCGGAACCATAACAGTCGGCCCGTGCTATTCAGGGCAGATGAACCAATCGCTTGGAGTATTGACGATCAATTAACAACTTGCATGCAACCGACCCTCAGGGAGAGGTATAAAATGCTAACCCCTTAGCCAATGTCGGAGGCGGAGCTCGAACACTCAACGTTACTACAAAAACTAACTTAAGTTTCGGAGGAGTTGAGTTGTGAATTCCTCTCCTGGCATCAACCTATTATGCAAGAACCCATTGCCAGAGGCAATCCCAACTTCCCCTAGGCTGACCCAGGAGACATCCACTACCGCTCCGACCTTACCCTTAGCCTTGAAATGCCTACGTGGATGTCCTAGCACAATCGGGGTCGAGCCAAATCATGTAGACTCCTAATAATGTAATATGATATTTACAAACCGACTCCGTTACCACTCCGACCTCAACAGTAAATATGATATTTACAAGATTTCAATCCACCTTCTAAATATGATATTTACAAGATTTCAATCCACCTTCTAATAATGTAATATCCTAAGATGAAATAAAACTTCAGGCAACTATAATTAATATGAAATGTAGCAACTATCAATGGACAAATAACATAGAGTGGTGAAAGTTTTATACCTTAGATCTTGATGATCTTAGGTGCTTTGACCGCAGGGTTGGCTTTAGCAATCTCCTCCCTTCCAAACGCCTTGTAGTCGAATGAGCAATCATGGGTATCCGTGTACCGGTGGCGGCCGCAGAAGAGATCTCCGCATCGGCACCGGAATCCAGTGAGCCCCACCTTTTTCCGGCAAGTGGAGCACCTATTACTGAATCTTACTGGCGGCTTAGGTTCCTCCTCAGGCTTCGGTGCGGAGGAAGCCACGACGGGTGTCTCCACATCCGGAGTTCCCGGTCTCGGATTCGGCGATTCCTCACAAGGATTCAAGAACAAGGATGGCGGTAATGGTGACGATGATGGAGGATTGGGGGGAGACGGAGAAGGAGAGGAAGAAGAGGAAGGTTTGAGGATTTCAGCTTCATCTTTGTCAAGATTACATCTTTCTTGAGCCATTTGACTGTAGGAAAAGATGAAAACCCCCAAAAATCCAATTTTTTTTTAAGAAGTGAAGCAGATCAAGGGAATTGGAGCGCAAACAGGATTAATTACAACACAAAAGCACCCCAGAATTTCACAGCATTGCTAAAAGATGGATCTTTTAGGACTGGGATCGAAACGACAACGAGTAATATAAAGAAAAATAAATGTAAGATAAATCCGGAAAAATTGAGCTCAAATATTAAAAAGGAATTCTTTTCCATCAAATGGAACATCCGTAGTCACGAAGGATTAAAGCTGCAGAGGATCGAGATGTGACCTTCACTACGAAATCAGATCGAGATAGGACGAATATATCAGGCGCAAAAGAACTGATTTTTCCCCATGCTTCCACGGAATCAAGTTCGAGGGTAACAAAAACTGTGAAGATGATCGTAGACAGAGCGACTCTGATCGACCGAACCAAAGAAACGGCGAAATAATCGGTGGAAACTGAGGGAACTTAGAAAGGTAAAAGAATCAGTTTTCAAGGTGGTGGAGTAAAAAAAAAAAAAAACGCTAATAATAAATATATATAATTTAATCAAACAATATAATTAATAGTGCCATCAATTAAAGTGAAATAGTTGAAATAATCTATGGGCACAACCCAAAATTAAATTCCTTTTTTTTTGTTTGGAATGACTATACACACTTGAAAACTTTTAAACATAGCATATATATCGCCCAATATATATATATATATATATATATATAACCACGTCATATAAAAAATTCCATTTTAACTCTTCTTGCGTCGGACCTATTTTTGCTTCCTTTTTATTGTGCTACCTCCACCACCACCTTTCTGCCATCGTCGGACCCTAAGGGCATCACACGCTTAGAGGGGGATGATCAACGGGGCCAACCTATGCGTGGAGGTGGAGATAACCAAGGGAGAGGAGGGGGATGATTGATGGGGCCAACTCATGCATAAAGGTACAAGCACCTAAGGGAGGGAGGGAGGCAACTTGTAGGGCCAACTCATGCGCGAAGGCACAAGTGTGACTGATGGGACCAACCTGCATGTGGAGACGCATACGATTATGGGAGGAGAATGAGTGGCCCATGAAGCTAGACCATATGCGAAAGGTGTAAGCAACTATGGGTGGCGACTTTCGACAAGACTTACTAATGTCAATGGAATCATAACCAATTATGAGAGAGGGCAGTCGATAAGGTGGAGCGGATAGAGAGAGATGATCGACAAGGATAGGATGATCATTTTGAAAAAAAAAATTATGAGAAAATTTTAAAATTGAAACATTATCGGACAAAATTTCAAAGTTAGATTTTTTAATGAAAATCCATCCTATATATAATACTAAAAACACTTGGTGTGGTGCATTAATAATTATTTTATTACGAGTGGTCCCAAATTAATTTCGCAATTAGCGACATCTCATCTCAACATTTATCAAAAGTATAAGAAGATTAGCAGCTTTCTTCTTTAAGAATCCTTCATTTGGAGTTCTTCACTCCGGTTTCAAGGGAATCTTCACTCCAGTTTCGTAATTTGTGCATTAATAATTATTTTATTATGAGTGGTCCCAAATTAATATCGTAATTAGCGACATCTCATCTCAACATCTATCAAAAGTATAAGAAGAACAGCAGCTTTCTTCTTTTAAGAATCCATCATTTGGAGTTCTTCACTCTGGTTTCAAGGGAATCTTCCTTTAATTAATCCCTCTTCTACTTCTTTCATATAATTACCTTCCACTAAGAGCATTATAACTATCAATTGGGTGGTCCAAAGACTAGTGTTTTTTTAATAAAACAAAAAGTATAATACTATATTTAATTAGCCACAAGTAAGAAAAGGGGTCCAACAAAAAGTCTCTACATAGAATAATGATATAAGCATTGACCTGCTAATTTACCCAACAATCCGTCGTCACCTAGATAATGACGTGGGCAGAAGAACCCTTGCGCCCCCCCTTTCCCTGTGACGATTGACGGGAAGCAACTTTCCATCCCCAATCGACCATAGTTTTGAGAAAGGTTGCATAGACCGATCATAGGGATCATTAAATCCCTGGCAATAAAGCTCATTTTTTTCTTTTTCCAATCACCTAGCATAGGCAACCACCATCTGCTTATCCTAGGCAAGCACTAACATTGACAAATGATGCCCCCGCAATTGTCTTTCACTAACGATGCACCATAGGGAATTATACCAACCAGTCTTCTACATAAATAAGCCCCTAAAGGACATACGAGCTATCTACATCAATCATCGACCTCCCTTCGCTGGTTGCCTAAGTATAAAAGTCGGTCCCCGGGGCTTGAACAGGGCATCGAAAGTAGAACCTCTACTATTCACTCTCTCACTCAGGTTAACTTTACCATCGGAAGGGTCAGTTCAGGAACTCCCTCGACACTGATTGTTCATGTAGGGTCTTCGATGAAGCCAAGGCACACTTCAATTTGATGCAGAATCTACCTCAAGTGTACAAGCAACACCTCGAGATTGCTTCAACTAATCCTTCCCCCACTCCAACCACCTTACGTGATTACCACGTGGGCCGTTAGGACGAGTTTGCAACTTCGGGGTAGAATCAAATCATGCTAAATCTTGGGTCTGTTGAATCCCAGATTTTGATAATGAAATTAATTGATGAGTTTATGATCTAATCTATATTTGGAGAAAAGTAATGCAGGACTAACTTCGATCATGAAAAAATTGTTGAATCTTGTATTTTGATGATGAAACCACTTGATATGTGTTTATGTTTTGATATGTGTTTTGAGTGACGTTGGATACTTCGATCAGGATGAGACAATTAAAGTAGGAAAATCATGTTGGGTCGGAGGAACATGTTAGAAGATTGGACGTCGGGCCGGTGGATCGGTTGACGTATCGATAGAAGGCTTCGGGCCTTGGATTCAGGAATTGGGCCAAGAAGAGCGGACATTGCTCCAAGAATATCAGAGTTGCGGAGTCAACTGGCCGATTGGGCAATAGGCCGCAAGAGAGGACGATGTACCGAAGAATCGAACAAAGCGTCGAGAGACCTATGACATACCGGATAACTTGATTAATGCTTAGTATTAATTGTCTAGATCAAAGTTTGTTTTACATGTGCATGATTAACTATGATAGCAAGGCATGGAGCAAAATGAAGTCCCAAATTCAATGATGCAATCACGTTGGGAGTTTGAGAGTTTGTCGGAAGTCCGGACGTTCGTCGGAAGTTCTGCGGGAACCAGCCGAGAAGTCACGGAGCTTGCTAGAGAAGCTCGACGGAACTCGCTAAGAAGATCGTTGTGAAGTCTAGGAGCTTGCCGGGAGTCCGCCGGAACATTGTCGAGAGTTCGTCGGAGGTTTGCCGGAAGATCACCGGAAGCTCGCCGGAAGAATTGACATAGGGATTTGTTTAGCTTAGAATATGTCTTAGGAATCGTAGTTAGCACATAATTGGGATTAGATTTGGGCCAACCCAATTAGGGGCCAGCTAGGCCCATGTAAGAACTGTGTTGGACCCAATAAGAGGCCCAAACAGTGCCCAAAAAAGTCCTATCATCGTGGCATAATCTTCGAGACTGTATCAGGTGGTGGTATCGCCAGTCTGAGCAGTTGTATCACCCCTGGCAGGGTGCTAGGCGGTGATACCGCCCAGCATAGCCCCCCAGGTGGTGGTACCGCTAGACTAGGGCAATGGTACAACCTAGGACAGTGTCAGTCAAACTGACACTAGGCGGTGGTACCGCCCATACCCAGGGAACCCGGGATGGGAAAGATTTAGGCTCCAAGTTTTAATCAACTTGAAGCTTATAAATACCTCTCCCATCCCTAGTTAAAGAACACAAGCGTAAAGCATTCAAAAGTGAGAAAACTCTGCTGTAATCTCTTTAGAATCCTCCTCCTTGAGTCTAAGTGTTAGAATAGCTTAAGAGGAGAGTGAGTGCTTATAAGGGTAATCTCCTAAACCCGATAAAAGGAGAAGAGGGGTGTAAGAAGGAGTTGGTCTTTGCCTATTGAAGGAAGACCTCTAGTGGATGCCGGTGGCTTCAACGGAAGAGGAATCAAAGGAGTGGATGTAGGTCATAATTGACCGAACCACTATAAACTACCGTCTTCTCTGGTTTGCATTTACTCTCTGCTGTTTATCTTTACTGCAAACCTCTTCAATAGCTTACTGCCTTCTATTCATTTACATACGTGTTTCAAAGTTAAGTTTCTGAAATCGATTTTACATCGAAAATGGTTTTATCGTACGAAAGTTTTTAAACTGTCGTTATCTTACCGCTGCACTTATTCACCCCCCCCCCCCCTTTTAGTGCTCTTGATCCTAACAATTGGTATCAGAGCCTCATTATTTCTCACTTGGATTAAGACCCACCAAAAATGGTTCTTTTCGGCTTTCAAGAGGGTCACTCTCTCATTCGTTCTCCCTTTTTCAATGGGACGGACTACACCTATTGAAAATCTCTAATGAGAGTTTTCTTGCTTTCATTAGATTTGAATTTATGTCATATTATCAAATTCGGTTTGAAAAGGTCTTCTTTTCCAATGAAAGATTGGAATGATTTGGAGAAGAAGACATTTTCATTAAATGCTAGAGCTATGAACGCTCTATTTTGCGCTTTGGATGAAACTAAGTTTAATCAGATTTCGTTGTGTGAAACGACTTTCAATATTTGGCGCATTCTTGAAATCACACACGAAGGCACAAGTAGTGTAAAAGATTCTAAAGTAAATTTTTTGATGCACGATTTTGATATGTTTTGTATGGAACCAAGAGAGACTATTGGAGACATGTACACCTGTTTTACGGATGTCGTCAATAGTCTAAAAGCACTTGGTAAAATCTTTTCAGATTTTGAACTTATTAACAAAATCTTAAGAACACTTTCTAAAACTTAGGAATCGAAAGTAACGGCAATACAAGAAACAAAAGATTTAAATATTTTTCCACTTGAAGAACTTATCGGTTCATTGATGACATATGAAATGGTACACAATGCACATGATGAACATGATGAACAAAACAACCTTCCAAAGAATAGGAAGGATTTGGGACATAGAACATTTGAAGACCACTCAAGCATAAGCTCAAGTGATGGTGAACCTGAACTCACTAAGAAATTTAAAAAGTTCATGAAATAAAAATTAAAGAACAAAAAGAACGGAACTACTTGCTTTGAACGCAAAAAGAAGAACACAACTTGGGATGAATTGAGCTCCTCCAAAGACGAGGATAAAAATCAACAAAGGCAAGTTGGCAAACTATGCCTTAACGGCTTTCGATGATGAGGTAATAAAAATGCCCTTAATTTATTTCAAAATTACATGATGCTTTTCATGATACATTTTTTTTGTAATTTAGTTTTGAATTAATTTTCTTAAAAATTGCATGTTTAATGAAAATGCAAAAATAAAATTAGGAATCATGCTTATCCTTCTAGTAATTTTTGAAAATGATCATAAAAATTGTATGAAAATATAATAAAATATTAATCTAATGCTTATACACCAAATATGATTAATTTTATGTATGTGCTTGAGAAGCAAGAATGTGTATTTTAATGATTTCCATATTGCTTTTCAATGACGATGCATGGCTTTTGTATGGAAGGCTTGATATTTTTTTTATGAACCTTGTCTTTGTTTTTCAAACATGATGTATGGTTTTGACATAAGAACAAAAATTTGAGCATGCTAATATAAAGTCAATCATATAAATCAAAACTAAAGAAGTTTTAGATATCTATAAGAATCATTCAAAATTATGTTCAATGAAACCTTGCTTAATGTTATAATGAAAATATTGAAGTTTTGATACCATGATTTGATGATTTTATGTAGTAGATTTTAAAGTTATTCACGATGATTTTTGTGATTTATTGGTCTTAATGGTTTTTATGACGAAATTTATTTTTCGATCGTAAACGTTGATGCACATTTTTATTTGGCATAAATGAAATAAATCACATGAATTTAAACAACTAAAAAGAGAAAAGCATTATTCTTGAAAATTCTTTTTCTCTATCTTATTGATTTATATGAATCTCCTGAAAATGATTTTGATTTGACGATTTGAATTTGAATGAGTTTTATTCAATGATTTCGATCTCTTGAAATTATTTGAGATTTTTTTAATCATGATCTCTTCTTTTTACTCCTATGTTTCCTTTTACCATTTACTAAAGAGGAGATCTATAAAACTAACCATGATCTTGATAATTATGTTTTGAAACTCTATGTAAATCAAGATCGTTCATCATGACTTCTTGCATTTTAATAATAATAAAAAATTTATGAATCATGTCTTTTGGTATTCACGTAGTCATCTTTTCCTTTATGACATGATTTCTTTGTATTTATAGCTTGCATGGCTTGAAATATTTCGGAATGATGCATGCAACACTATGATTTTTCCCTTAGATAAAGATGCATGCAACACTATGATTTTTCCCTTAGATAAAAAATGCATGCAACACTATGATTTTTTGAAATAATATGAAAATCAATAATTATCATTTTTTGATAGAATGATGATTTGGAATCATGCATGTAATGATGATGTTATTGTATACATGATGTTTTGGCATTATGCATGCAATACTTTAACTTATGATAATGATGCATGCAATGATGAAATATTTATGATAAAATAATTATTTTAATATTCATGGCTTGAATTTTCATCTATGCTATTTACCTTTGTCATGATTTAGAAATTGATGTAAAGGATCTTCCCTTCTTTTTGACAATGACAAATGGGGAGCAAAACTTGCTAGAAAGCAAAGATGCTAGCCTGCACAATTCAAGAATGAAGCAAAATTTTGCTAGCTTGCACTTTGCAAAGGAAGCAAAAAATGACACTTCTCAAAGAGAAGAAAGAGCTTGCTATCTTGAACATTACTAGCTTGCCTATCTTAAGAAACAAAAATTGCAGAAGTGCTATCTTGTCTATCTCAAGATGTAAAACATGCTAATTTGCACTTTGCAATAGAAGCAAAATTGCTAGGTCAAACATTGCAAAGGAAACAAAAATTTGCTAGCTTGCAACTTGCATATTTCAAGAAGCAAGTGTTACTTTCTTGAACATCTTAATATTGCTAGGTTGTGTGTTTTAAAATGTTGAAAAATTTTTGTTTAGCTTGTATATTGTAAACTTGCTATCATACTACCATGTACATCTATGACGATAACAAACTTGCATGATGATAAAAATGAATATTATGTTTTTCATGCAATGTGTTGAAATTGTATTTCCAAACACATAAGAGTTGGAGCTTCTCCTTTTTGTTGATGATAAAGGGGGAGAAGCATGATGACATGACATGTTATGCATAAGTTTATGATGATAGGTTGCTAGGATTTTTGAAATAATATGAAAATCAATAATTATCATTTTTTGATAGAATGATGATTTGGAATCATGCATGTAATGATGATGTTATATTTTATATACATGATGTTTTGGCATTATGCATGCAATACTTTAACTTATGATAATGATGCATGCAATGATGAAATATTTATGATAAAATAATTATTTTAATATTCATGGCTTGAATTTTCATCTATGCTATTTACCTTTGTCATGATTTAGAAATTGATGTAAAGGATCTTCCCTTCTTTTTGACAATGACAAATGGGGAGCAAAACTTGCTAGAAAGCAAAGATGCTAGCCTGCACAATTCAAGAATGAAGCAAAATTTTGCTAGCTTGCAACTTGCATATTTCAAGAAGCAAGTGTTACTTTCTTGAACATCTTAATATTGCTAGGTTGTGTGTTTTAAAATGTTGAAAAATTTTTGTTTAGCTTGTATATTGTAAACTTGCTATCATACTACCATGTACATCTATGACGATAACAAACTTGCATGATGATAAAAATGAATATTATGTTTTTCATGCAATGTGTTGAAATTGTATTTCCAAACACATAAGAGTTGGAGCTTCTCCTTTTTGTTGATGATAAAGGGGGAGAAGCATGATGACATGACATGTTATGCATAAGTTTATGATGATAGGTTGCTAGGATTTTTGAATCCAAGAGTTTCTACCAATAAGCCATATTGATAGAGGAAGTTTGTTTAAACTCCGGGAGTTAAGGTTAACTCTGTCATCAAGTGGTTGTCATCATCAAAAAGGGGGAGATTATTGAATCTCGTATTTTGATGATGAAACCACTTGATATGTGTTTATGTTTTGATATGCATTTTGAGTGACGTAGGATACTTCGATTAGGATGAGACAATTAAAGCAGGAAAATCATGTTGGGCCGGAGGGACATGTCAGAAGATTGGACGTCGGGCTGGTGGATCGGTCGACATATTGACAGAAGGCTTCGGGCCATGGATTCGGGCATCGGGCCAAGAAGAGCAGACATTGCGCTAAAAATATCGAAGTTGCGGAGTCAACTAGCCGATTGGGTAATAGGCCGCAAGAGAGGACGATGTGCCAAAGAATCGGATGAAGCGTCGAGAGACCTATGACATGCTGGACAACTTGATTAATACTTAGTATTAATTATTTAGATTGAAGTTTATTTTACATATGCAGGATTAACTACGATAGCAAGACATGGAGCAAAATGAAGTCCCGGAGTCAAGGACGCGATCACGTTGGGAGTTCGAGAGTTCGTCGGAAGTTCGGACGTTCGTCGGAAGTTCTATGAGAACCAGCCGAAAAGTCGCGAAGCTTGCTAGATAAGCTCAACAGAACTCGCTAAGAAGATCGTCGTGAAGTCTAGGAGCTTGCCGGGAGTCCGCTGGAACATTGTCGAGAGTTCGTCGGAGGTTTGCCGGAAGATCACCGAAAGCTCGCTGGAAGAATTGACATAGGGATTTGTTTAGCTTAGAATATGTCTTAGGAATCATAGTAGCACGTAATTGGGATTGGATTTGGGCTAACCCAATTAGGGGCCAGCTAGGCCCATGTAAGAACTGTGTTGGGCCCAATAAGAAGCCCAAACAATGCCCAAAGAAGTCTCACCGTCATGGCACAATCTTCGAGACTGTATCAGGCGATGGTACCACCAATCTGGGCGGTTGTACCACCCTTGGCAAGGTGCTAGGTGGTGGTACCGCCCAGCCCCCCAGGCGGTGGTACCGCCAGACCTGGTAGTGATATCGCCCAGGACAGTGTCAGTCAAACTGACATTGAGCGATGGTACCCCGCCCGTACCCGGGGAACCCGGGATAGGAAAGATTAGTCTCCAAGTTTGAATCAACTTGAAGCATATAAATACCTCTCCCATCCCTGGTTAAAGAACACAAGCACAAAGCATTCAAAAGTGAGAAAACTCTACTGTAATCTCTTTAGAATCCTCCTCCTTGAGTCTAGTATTAGAATAGCTTAAGAGGAGAGTGAGTGCTTATAAGGGTTATCTCCTAAACTCGGTAAAATGAGTAGAGGGGTGTAAGGAGTTGGTCTTCGCCTATTGAAGGAAGACCTCTAGTGGATACCGGTGGCTTCGACGGAAGAGGAATTGGAGGAGTGGATGTAGGTCATGATTGACCGGACCACTATAAACTGTTGTCTTCTCTAGTTTGCATTTACTCTCTGCTATTTATCTTTACTGCAAACCTCTTCAATAACTTACTACCTTCTATTCATTATGAACGTGTTTCAAAGTTAAGTTTCCGAAATCAGTTTTACGTCGGAAACAGTTTTATCATATGAAAGTTTTAAAATCGTCGTTATCTTACCGTTGCACTAATTCACCCCCCCTCTTAGTGCTCTTGATCCTAACAATTGGTATCAGAGCCTCGTTATTTCTCACTTGGATTAAGACCCACCAGAAATGGCTCTTTTCCGGCTTCCAAGAGGGTCACTCTCTCATTCGTCCTCCTTTTTAATGGGACGGACTACACTTATTGGAAAACTCGAATGAGAGTTTTCTTGCTTTCGTTGGATTTAAATTTATGGCATACTATCGAATCTGGTTTTAAAAGGTCTTCTTTTCCAGTGAAAGATTCGAATGATTTGGAGAAGAAGACGTTTTCGTTAAATGTTAGAGCTATGAACGCTCTATTTTACGCTTTGGATGAAACTGAATTTAATTGGATTTCTTGTGCGAAACGGCTTTCGATATTTGGCACACTATTGAAATCACACACGAAGGCACAAGTAGTGTAAAAGATTCTAAAGTAAATTTTTTGATGCATGATTTTGAGTGACGTAGGATACTTCGATTAGGATGAGACAATTAAAGCAGGAAAATCATGTTGGGCCGGAGGGACATGTCAGAAGATTGGACGTCGGGCTGGTGGATCGGTCGACATATTGACAGAAGGCTTCGGGCCATGGATTCGGGCATCGGGCCAAGAAGAGCAGACATTGCGCTAAAAATATCGAAGTTGCGGAGTCAACTAGCCGATTGGGTAATAGGCCGCAAGAGAGGACGATGTGCCAAAGAATCGGATGAAGCGTCGAGAGACCTATGACATGCTGGACAACTTGATTAATACTTAGTATTAATTATTTAGATTGAAGTTTATTTTACATATGCAGGATTAACTACGATAGCAAGACATGGAGCAAAATGAAGTCCCGGAGTCAAGGACGCGATCACGTTGGGAGTTCGAGAGTTCGTCGGAAGTTCGGACGTTCGTCGGAAGTTCTATGAGAACAGCCGAAAAGTCGCGAAGCTTGCTAGATAAGCTCAACAGAACTCGCTAAGAAGATCGTCGTGAAGTCTAGGAGCTTGCCGGGAGTCCGCTGGAACATTGTCGAGAGTTCGTCGGAGGTTTGCCGGAAGATCACCGAAAGCTCGCTGGAAGAATTGACATAGGGATTTGTTTAGCTTAGAATATGTCTTAGGAATCATAGTTAGCACGTAATTGGGATTGGATTTGGGCTAACCCAATTAGGGGCCAGCTAGGCCCATGTAAGAACTGTGTTGGGCCCAATAAGAAGCCCAAACAATGCCCAAAGAAGTCTCACCGTCATGGCACAATCTTCGAGACTGTATCAGGCGATGGTACCACCAATCTGGGCGGTTGTACCACCCTTGGCAAGGTGCTAGGTGGTGGTACCGCCCAGCCCCCCAGGCGGTGGTACCGCCAGACCTGGGTAGTGATATCGCCCAGGACAGTGTCAGTCAAACTGACATTGAGCGATGGTACCGCCCGTACCCGGGGAACCCGGGATAGGAAAGATTTAGTCTCCAAGTTTGAATCAACTTGAAGCATATAAATACCTCTCCCATCCCTGGTTAAAGAACACAAGCACAAAGCATTCAAAAGTGAGAAAACTCTACTGTAATCTCTTTAGAATCCTCCTCCTTGAGTCTAAGTATTAGAATAGCTTAAGAGGAGAGTGAGTGCTTATAAGGGTTATCTCCTAAACTCGGTAAAATGAGTAGAGGGGTGTAAGGAGTTGGTCTTCGCCTATTGAAGGAAGACCTCTAGTGGATACCGGTGGCTTCGACGGAAGAGGAATTGGAGGAGTGGATGTAGGTCATGATTGACCGGACCACTATAAACTGTTGTCTTCTCTAGTTTGCATTTACTCTCTGCTATTTATCTTTACTGCAAACCTCTTCAATAACTTACTACCTTCTATTCATTTATGAACGTGTTTCAAAGTTAAGTTTCCGAAATCAGTTTTACGTCGGAAACAGTTTTATCATATGAAAGTTTTTAAATCGTCGTTATCTTACCGTTGCACTAATTCACCCCCCCTCTTAGTGCTCTTGATCCTAACAATTGGTATCAGAGCCTCGTTATTTCTCACTTGGATTAAGACCCACCAGAAATGGCTCTTTTCGGCTTCCAAGAGGGTCACTCTCTCATTCGTCCTCCTTTTTTAATGGGACGGACTACACTTATTGGAAAACTCGAATGAGAGTTTTCTTGCTTTCGTTGGATTTAAATTTATGGCATACTATCGAATCTGGTTTTAAAAGGTCTTCTTTTCCAGTGAAAGATTCGAATGATTTGGAGAAGAAGACGTTTTCGTTAAATGTTAGAGCTATGAACGCTCTATTTTACGCTTTGGATGAAACTGAATTTAATTGGATTTCTTGTGCGAAACGGCTTTCGATATTTGGCACACTATTGAAATCACACACGAAGGCACAAGTAGTGTAAAAGATTCTAAAGTAAATTTTTTGATGCATGATTTTGAGATGTTTTGTATGGAACCAAGAGAGACTATTGGAGACATTTACACCTGTTTTATGGATGTCGTCAATAGTCTAAAAGCACTTGGTAAAATCTTTTCAAATTTTGAACTTGTTAACAAAATCTTAAGATCACTTCCTAAAACTTGGGAATTGAAAGTAACAGCAATATAAGAAACAAAAGATTTAAATATTTTTCCACTTGAAGAACTTATCGGTTCGTTGATGACATATGAAATGGTGCACAATGCACATGATGAACATGATAAATAAAACAACCTTCCAAAGAACATGAAGGATTTGGGACATAGAATATTTGAAGACCACTCAAGCATAAGCTCAAATGATGGTGAACTTGAACTCACTAAGAAATTTAAAAAGTTCATGAAACAAAAATTAAAGAAAAAAAAGAACGGAACTACTTGCTTTGAACGCAAGAAGAAGAACACAACTTGTGATGAATCGAGCTCCTCCAAAGACGAGGATAAAATCTGTTGAATCTCGGATTTTGATGATGAAGTCAATTGTCATTTGTTATCTAATCCATATGTTGAGATAAATGTGCAGGATTAATTACGATGAAAGTAAGACATGCAGCAGGAGTTGCACCGGAGTCAAGACTATGATCACGTTGGGGGTTCGAGAGTTCGACGGAAGAGGAATTGGAGGAGTGGATGTAGGTCATGATTGACCGGACCACTATAAACTGTTGTCTTCTCTAGTTTGCATTTACTCTCTGCTATTTATCTTTACTGCAAACCTCTTCAATAACTTACTACCTTCTATTCATTTATGAACGTGTTTCAAAGTTAAGTTTCCGAAATCAGTTTTACGTCGGAAACAGTTTTATCATATGAAAGTTTTTAAATCGTCGTTATCTTACCGTTGCACTAATTCACCCCCCCTCTTAGTGCTCTTGATCCTAACAATTGGTATCAGAGCCTCGTTATTTCTCACTTGGATTAAGACCCACCAGAAATGGCTCTTTTCGGCTTCCAAGAGGGTCACTCTCTCATTCGTCCTCCTTTTTTAATGGGACGGACTACACTTATTGGAAAACTCGAATGAGAGTTTTCTTGCTTTCGTTGGATTAAATTTATGGCATACTATCGAATCTGGTTTTAAAAGGTCTTCTTTTCCAGTGAAAGATTCGAATGATTTGGAGAAGAAGACGTTTTCGTTAAATGTTAGAGCTATGAACGCTCTATTTTACGCTTTGGATGAAACTGAATTTAATTGGATTTCTTGTGCGAAACGGCTTTCGATATTTGGCACACTATTGAAATCACACACGAAGGCACAAGTAGTGTAAAAGATTCTAAAGTAAATTTTTTGATGCATGATTTTGAGATGTTTTGTATGGAACCAAGAGAGACTATTGGAGACATTTACACCTGTTTTATGGATGTCGTCAATAGTCTAAAAGCACTTGGTAAAATCTTTTCAAATTTTGAACTTGTTAACAAAATCTTAAGATCACTTCCTAAAACTTGGGAATTGAAAGTAACAGCAATATAAGAAACAAAAGATTTAAATATTTTTCCACTTGAAGAACTTATCGGTTCGTTGATGACATATGAAATGGTGCACAATGCACATGATGAACATGATAAATAAAACAACCTTCCAAAGAACATGAAGGATTTGGGACATAGAATATTTGAAGACCACTCAAGCATAAGCTCAAATGATGGTGAACTTGAACTCACTAAGAAATTTAAAAAGTTCATGAAACAAAAATTAAAGAAAAAAAAGAACGGAACTACTTGCTTTGAACGCAAGAAGAAGAACACAACTTGTGATGAATCGAGCTCCTCCAAAGACGAGGATAAAATCTGTTGAATCTCGGATTTTGATGATGAAGTCAATTGTCATTTGTTATCTAATCCATATGTTGAGATAAATGTGCAGGATTAATTACGATGAAAGTAAGACATGCAGCAGGAGTTGCACCGGAGTCAAGACTATGATCACGTTGGGGGTTCGAGAGTTCGACGGAAGTCCGGATGGTTGTCGGAGGTTCTGCGAGAACAAATCCGAGAGGTCTAAGAGCTTGCCAAAGAAGCTCATCGGAACTTGCCAAGTAGATCATCGTAAGTCGAGGAGTTTGCCGAAAGTCCACCGGAGCATCGCCGAGAGTTCGTCGGACGTTCGCTGAAAGCTCGCTGGAAGGGAACTCGGCATTGCCGATTAAAAACCTGCTTAGGACTATGTCTTAATTTTGTAGTTTGCATATAATTAGGGTTAGAATTAAGGGTTAATCCTATAACCCGATTAGGGGCCAATTGGGCCCGAGTTCAGACTAGTTTGGGCCAAGTTTGGAGCCCAACCAGTAAGGTGAAATGGACTAGGAGGTGGCACTGCCAGACTAGGCGGTGGCACCGCCCAGAACCCGAGAGTTCTGGTAGTGGCACCGCCAGTACACTGTTAGTATCTGACACTAACAGGCGGTGGCACCGCCACTAACAAGTGGTGGCACCGCCAGCATTGGAAAACCCAAAAGAATTCAAATTTGGAGCCTAAATTTGAATCATCTTGGGGCCTATATAAACCCCACCCTTTCATGCATGAAAGAGCACCGAAACTTAGCATTTATTCTGAGATTTTGAGAGCTTAAAAGTGTTGTAAAAGGTCAAAAGTTCTTCTCCCTCTTTTTTTTCAAGTTTTGATCATTCAAGAGAGGAGTGAAAAATCTGTAAGGGTTGTCTCCTAAGCCCGTCAAAAGGAGTGAAATTGTAAAAGGGTTATTGGCCTTCACTTATTGAAGGAAGGCCTCTAGTGGACATCGGTAACCTCATTGGAGGAGGAAGCCAAAAGTGGATGTAGGTCAAGATTGACTAAACCACTCTAAATCTCGATTTGTATTTACATTTTGTTCTCTATCTTAACTGCAACTACCTCCATAGCTTTACTTTAACTGCACTTTGCTTGATCTTAAGTTAAAGTAATTTCCGAATTGACTTTCATACCAAAATCGTTTTTATCGTACGAACATAGTTTTAAATCATCGAAAGTTTTCTGCTGCACTAATTCACCCCCCCCCCCCTCTTAGTGCTCTTGATCCTAACAATTGGTATCAGAGCTCGGTTAACTCTTAATCGAATTAAAACCCAAGAGAGATGGCATACGTCGGAATCCAAGAGGGCCACTCTATCACACGTTCACCTATGTTCAATGAGATGGACTATACCTATTGGAAGACCCGAATGAGGATCTTCCTTATTTCAATGGATTTTGAACTTTGGAATCTTGTCCAAAATGGATATTCGAAGTCTTCTCTTCCAATGATCGATTGGAATGAATTGGAGAAGAAGACTTTCGCTCTTAATGCAAAGGCTATGAATGCCTTATTTTATGCGCTTGATAAAAACGAGTTCAATCGTGTTTCGGTTTGTGAAATCGCATATGATATTTGGCATACACTCGAAGTGACTCACAAAGGTACAAGTAGAGTGAAAGATCAAAAATCAATCTTTTGATACATTCTTTTGAACTTTTCCGAATGAAACTGAGCGAAACTATTGGCGACATGTACACCCGTTTCACGGATGTCGTCAATGGTCTAAAAGGACTCGGCAAAGTTTTTCGGATTTTGAGCTCGTAAATAAGATTCTAAGATCCCTTCCTAAAAGTTGGGACCCTAAAGTCACTACTATTCAAGAGGCTAAAGATTTAAACAACTTTCCTCTTGAAGAATTAATCGGGTCATTAATGACCTACGAAATGACTTGCAAACCTCATGAAGAGCAAGAAGACATCCTTCCAAAGAACAGGAAGGATATGGCACTTAGAACTTTCGAAGACCACTTGAGAGAAAACTCAAGTGATGAAGACTGTGACGATGACTTGGCACTTCTAACAAGGAAATTAAAAAAATTCATTAAAAGAAACAAGTTTAAAAATGACACAAAAAATAAATTTGAACTAAAAAAGGATCAAGTTATTTGCTACGAATGCAAGAAGCCGGGACACTACAGAAGTGATTGTCCCCAAGCCATGAAAAGAACACCAAAGAAGAAGGCGCTCAAAGCAACATGGGATGACTCAAGCGCGTCCGAAGAAGAGGAGTCCAACACCGAGCAAGTTGCTCATTGTGCCCTAATGGCCATTAGAGATGAGATAACAAATTTAATTGATACAGATTTATCATTTGATGAATTACTAAATGCCTTCCGTGACTTATTTGATGAATGTAAAACTATTAGTAGAAAATACAAATTGCTAAAAAAGGAGCATAATAGTCTTACTTGTAATTTTGATAAATTAAAAATTAAATATTATGATAGTTTAGCTCTATGTAAAAAATGACATGATCTAGAAACTCTCCAAAAGGAGAACTTGCTACTTAAGGACACCTTGTAGAAATTCGAGGTTGGTAGCAAGTCTTTGAATATGATCCTTACAAAAAAGGGTCATGTTCATAAAAGAAGTGGAATAGGATTTTGAGAAGTCCTCACCAAAATCCAACCACCTTCATTAAAGGCCCTATCTTATATGTTTGGCACCAAAGCAAATGCAACTTTTGTTGCAAACATGGACATAGAACTTATCATTATCCATTCAAGAAAGTTAGTCCGAACAAATTGATTTGGGTTCCTAAAGGAACCACGATAAATTCTATGCAACATGATAAACAATTTAGATCAATGTTTGAGGTACCCAAAAGTAAATGGGTACCTAAAAATCATCCTTTCTTGTAGAAACATATACCATCACAAGCTAGGAGTAAGAGATGGTACCTTGATAGTGGATGCTCAAGGTATATGACTGGAGATCCATCTCAATTCTCTAAGCTCACTAGCATAGACGAAGGCTATGTCACCTTCGGAGACAACAACAAGGGTAAAATCATTGGCAAAGAAACCATAGGTAAAAAATCTAACTTCTTTATTGAAGATGTTTTGTTAGTTGATGGTTTAAAACATAACCTCTTGAGCATTAGTCAATTATGTGATAAAGGATATATTGTCAAATTCAAATCTAATGCTTGCATCATTGAAAAACCACACAAAAACACATCTATGATTGCATTAAAACAAAATAATGTATACACCATTGACATCAATGATCTTTGCAATAAAATGTGTTTTTCGGTTTTGAATGAGGATGCTTGGCTTTGGCATAGGAGATTAGGTCATGCTAGCATGAAACTAATCACTCAAATATCATCCAAAGAACTTGTAAGAGGAATTCCTCATATCAAGTTCATCAAAGATAATGTATGTGATGCTTGTCAATTAGGAAAACAAATTAAGGGTAGTTTCAAATCTAAGAATCAAATAAGCACCTCTAGGCCCTTACAATTGATCCATATGGGCTTGTTTGGATCTATCTCTATATCAAGCCTAGGAGGTAGCAAATATGCCTTCGTCATTGTAGATGACTATAGTAGATACACATGGACAAAACACAAAAATGAATGCTTTAGATATTTTACCAAGTTTTGCAAACTTGTCCAAAATGAAAAGGGTTATATGATTTCGTCAATTAGAAGTGATCATGGTGGTGAATTTCAAAACCATGATTTTTATGATTTTTGTGAATTTAATGGATATAATCACAACTTCTCTACTCCAAGAAATCCTCAACAAAATGGAGTAGTAGAAAGAAAAAATAGAAATTTACAAGAAATGGCGAGAACCATGTTGAATGAACATGGCCTACCCAAATATTTTTGGACCGAAGCCGTAAACACTGCATGCTATATTTTGAATAGAGTTCTAGTAAGACCCTTACTCACCAAAACTCCCTATGAGTTGTGGAACAACAAAAACCCAATATTTTATATTTTAAAGTTTTTGGGTGTAAGTGTTTTATCTTGAATGAAAAAGATGTCTTAGGAAAATTTGATGCTAAATCTGATGAAGGAATTTTCCTTAGTTATTCTTTGGTTTATAAAGCTTTTCGTATCTTCAATAAAAGAACTTTAATTATAGAAGAATCCATTCATATTGTTTTCAATGAGATTTCCGAAATCAAGAAAAATAATTTTGATGATGATATTAATTTCGATTCTTTGAATTTAAATGAAACCCCTTCTCCAACTAGCAACTTGGATGCATCCACTTCCAAAACATCCTTACCCAAGGATTGAAAGTATGTAGATGCTCATCCTAAGGAGCTAATCCTAGGAGACACATCTAAGGGGGTTCAAACACGTTCTTCTCTTAAAAATTTTTGTGCTAACGCTGCTTTTCTCTCCCAAATTGAACCTAAATATATTGACGAAGCCATAAAAGATGATTCATGGATTATCGCAATCAAGATGAGTTAAGTCAATTTGAGAGAAATGAGGTGTGGAAGCTTGTTAAATGTATTGACGAAGCCATGAAAGATGATTCATGGATTATCACAATGCAAGATGAGTTAAGTCAATTTGAGAGAAATGAGGTGTGGAAGCTTGTTCCTAGGCCAAATGACCATTTAGTTATTGGTACTAAATGGGTCTTTAGAAACAAGCAAAATGAATATGGTATCATGGTTAGAAACAAGGCTAGATTAGTAGCCAAAGGTTTCAACAAGAAGAATGTATCGATTACGAAGAAACCTTCGCTCTTGTGGCTAGATTAGAAGCCATAAGGATGCTCCTTGCCTATGCTAGTAATAATAATTTTAAGTTATTTCAAATGGATGTTAAAAGTGCTTTTCTTAATGGCTTTATTTCTGAAGAAGTTTATGTTGAACAACCTCCCGGATTTAAAAATAATAGCCTCCCTAATCATGTGTTTAAATTAACTAAAGCTCTCTATGGTTTAAAACAAGCCCCAAGGGTTTGGTATGAGAGACTTAGTTCTTTTCTTATTGAAAATAATTTTACAAAAGGCAAGGTCGATACTACATTGTTTATCAAGAATTTTGAAAATAATTTTCTTATTGTTCAGATTTATGTTGATGATATTATTTTTGGTTCTACAAACGAATCTTTTTGTGAATCTTTTGCTAAAACCATGAGTCTTGAATTTGAAATGAGTTTAATGGGAGAATTAGCCTTTTTCTTAGGCTTACAAATTAAGCAACTAAGAAATGACATCTTTATTAGTCAAACTAAATATGCTTTAGATTTGCTAAAAAGATTTAATATAGAAAGC
This sequence comes from Musa balbisiana, assembly GCA_004837865.1. Classification (NCBI taxonomy): domain Eukaryota; kingdom Viridiplantae; phylum Streptophyta; class Magnoliopsida; order Zingiberales; family Musaceae; genus Musa; species Musa balbisiana. The sequence goes on along the minus strand of CM017193.1, from coordinate 19,179,045 downwards.
TCAAAAGCTATTAACACTCCTACGAGCACCTCCACTAAGTTAGAAGTTGATGAAAGTGGAGAAAGCTTCGATCAAAAAACTTATAGGGGTATGATAGGAAGTTTACTTTACCTCACTGCAACCAGACTAGATATCATGTTCAGTGTAGGACTTTGTGCTAGGTTTCAATTAAACCCTAAGATATCTCATCTCAAAGCGGTTAAAAGAATACTTAGATATCTTTAAGGTACCACAAATCTAGGATTATGGTATCCAAAAACTGAGAAGTTTGAGTTAATTGTTTATGCTGATGCGGATTTTGCTAGGTGTAGACTAGATAGAAAAAACACATCAGGAACATGACAATTTTTGTGACATGCTCTTGTTTCCTGGTCATCTAAGAAACAAAACTCGATTGCACTATCAACAACCGAAGCTGAGTATATTGCAGCTAGTGCATGCTGTGCACAAGTTGTGTAGATGAAAAACACCTTAGAAGATTATAAAGTTCATCTTAAAAATATTCCCATTAAATGTGATAACACAAGTGCTATATGTTTAACAAAGAATCTCATTCAACACTCAAGAACAAAATATATTGATATTAGACATCACTTTATATGAGATCATGTCACTAATCATGATGTAGTAATAGAGTTCATTGATACTAAACATCAACTAACTGATATTTTTACAAAGCCTTTAAGTGAAGAACAATTTGATTTCATTAGAAGAGAATTAGGTATGTTAATGTATCCGATTGCATGAACTTATTAAAATTATTTTTTGGATGTTCTTGAATCAATGATCAAATCACTTAATTGTTATGATAATTTTACACGATTACATGCCTTAATAACATGTTGGAAATTATGTGTTTTGAATACAAAATTTCCATAATAATAAGCATGTTTTATCTTCATGATTGTGTTTGAAAATCTATAGCAAAACCTTGTCCGAATGCATGAAAGTGTTAAATTATATTTTCGAATTTTCTTGATCCTAACATACATTATTCTCTTCCGAACTTAATGCAGCTTTCATAAGCATGTCATATAAAATTTAATTCATATCATTGATTTTTGACATATAGAATCAATTAGCAAATGTATCTCTCATAGACTTATCATGTAAAAAATATTTTTTTCGAGAAATAGATTTGATGAAATGATTCTTTCTTATAAATTCCTTCTTGAAAAGGGAAGATTTTTTTTAAGCAAAGATTTGATTTGGTGGACATACATATCTTGATCCTTGTAAAAATAAAATGTGATTTAAATCTCTTATTAATTTTAACTTCATTCGAGCAATCTCACAAATGACTTTCCTCCTTCATACAAAAAGATAATACCAAATAAAAAGGAAAAAGTAATTTCCATGTCATATTTTCCTTGAAGATGTTTGTATAATTGGTATCCTATCACTCATTGTTGAAAAATGACATGAACCTAATTATGGCATGAATCATTACCGCACTTATGTTTAAAATTTGTTTATATCGTTCTCCTTTTTGTTGATGACAAAGGGGGAGAAATATATGAATTGATGCTATGAGTGTCATATTTGAATTTGAATTATATTAAGATATCAAAAAAAGCTTGCATCGAAATATATGATAAATTGATGATAGAAATACTATGATTGCCATATTTGCATTATGCCATATATGCATCATGTTAAGATATTAAGAACTTGCATCTCAATTTTACATTTTGATATCTTACCATATGATAAAGTGCTACCATTACTATCATTCACACTTGAAATGTAAGACTTGAAAATGGATGTCAAGCCTTGACATCATTTTCAGAGAGATACATCATGATAGGAATCATAATGGGAGTATTGATAAGGTTAAACGATCTTAACTTATCAATATGTCTCTTGAATTCAAAGGCTTTGAAATTCAAAAATGACTTATCTCAAGTATGACATATAGATAGGGGGAGTTAAGGTTAACTCCGTTATCAGTTGATTATCATCATCAAAAAGGGGAAGATTGTTAAATCTCGGATTTTGATGATGAAGTCAATTGTCATTTGTTATCTAATCCATATGTTGAGATAAGTGTGCAGGATTAATTATGATGAAAGTAAGACATGCAGCAAGAGTTACGCCGGAGTTAAGACTATGATCACATTGGAGGTTCGAGAGTTCGACGGAAGTCCGGACAATTGTTGGAGGTTCTGTGGGAACAAATCCGAGAAGTCTAGGAGCTTGCCAAAGAAGCTCGTTGGAACTCGCCAAGTGGATCGTCGCAAGTCCAGGAGTTTGCCGGAAGTCCGCCGGAGCATCGCCGAGTGTTCGTCGGACGTTCGCTGGAAGCTCGTTGGAAGGGAACTCGACATTGCCGGTTAAAAACTTGCTTAGGAGTATGTCTTAATTTCATAATTTGTATGTAATTAGGGTTAGGATTAAGGGTTAATCCTATAACTCGATTAAGGGCCAATTGGGCCCGAGTTCGGACTGGTTTGGGCCAAGTTTGAAGCCCAACTAATAAGCTGAAATGGACTAAGCGGTGGCACCGCCTAGAACACGAGAGTTTTGGCGGTGGCACCGCCAGTACACTGTCAGTATCTGACACTGATAGGGGGTGGCACCGCCACTGATAGGCAGTGGCACCGCCAGCATTGGGAAACCCAAAAGAATTCAAATTTGGAGCCCAAATTTGAATCCTCTTGGGGCCTATATAAACTCCACCCTTTCATGCATGAAAGGGCACCGAAACTTAGCATTTATTCTGAGATTTTGAGAGCTTAAAAGTATTGTAAAAGGTCAAAAGTTCTTCTCTCTCTTTTCTTCAAGTTTTGATCATTCAAGAGAGGAGTGAAAAATCTGTAAGGGTTGTCTCCTAAGCCCGTCAAAAGGAGTGAAATTGTAAAAGGGTGGTTGGCCTTCGCCTATTCAAGGAAGGCCTTTAGTGGACGTCGGTGACCTCATCGGAGGAGGAAGCCAAAAGTGGATGTAGGTCAAGATTGATCGAACCACTCTAAATCTCGGTTTGCATTTACATTTTGTTCTCTATCTTAACTGCAACTACCTCCATAGCTTTACTTTAACTATATTTTGTTTGATTTTAAGTTAAAGTAATTTCCGAATCGACTTTCACACCGAAATCATTTTTATCGTATGAACGTAGTTTTAAATCGTCGAAAGTTTTCCGTTGCACTAATTCACCTCCCCCCTCTTAGTGCTCTTGATCCTAACAAAATCAACAAAGACGAGTTGGCAAACTATGCTTGAACGACTTTCAATGATGAGGTAATAAAAATGCCCTTAATTTATTTCGAAATTACATTATGCTTTTCATGATACATTTTTTTTGTAATTTAGTTTTGAATTAATTTTCTTAAAAATTGCATGTTTAATGAAAATGCAAAAATAAAATTAGGAATCATGCTTATCCTTCTAGTAATTTATGAAAATGATCATGAAAATTGTATGAAAATATAATAAAATATTAATCTAATGCTTGCACACCAAATATGATTAATTTTATGTACCTGAGAAGCAAGAATGTGTATTTTGATGATTTCTATATTGCATTTCAATGACGATGCATGGCTTTTGTATGGAAGGCTTGATATTTTTTTTATGAATCTTGTCTTTGTTTTTCAAACATGATGTATGGTTTTGACATAAGAACAACATTTTGAGCATGCTAATATAAAGTCAATCATATAAATTAAAACTAAAGAAGTTTTAGATATCTATGAGAATCATTCAAAATTATGTTCAATGAAAACTTGCTTATTGTAATGAAAATATTGAAGTTTTGATACTATGATTTGATGATTTTATGCATGAGATTTTAAAGTTATACACGATGATATTTGTGATTTATTGGTCTTGATGGTTTTTATGACGAAATTCATTTTTCAATCCTAAACGTTGATGCACATTTTTATTTGGCATAAATGAAATAAATCACATGAATTTAAACAACTAAAAAGAGAAAAACATTGTTCTTGAAAATTCTTTTTCTCTATCTTATTGATTTATATGAATCACTTGAAAATGATTTTGATTTGATGATTTGAATTTGAATGAGTTTTATTGAAATCATGATCTTTATCTCTTGAAATTATTTGAGATTTTTTTAATCATGATCTCTTCTTTTTACTCCTATGTTTTCTTTTATCATTTACCAAAGAGGAGATCTATAAAACTAACCATGATCTTGATAATTATGTTTTGAAACTTTATGTAAATCAAGATCGTTCACTATGACTTCTTGCATTTTAATAATTAAAAAAAAATTATGAATCATGTCTTTTGGCATTCACGTAGTCTTATCCTTGACATAATTTCTTTGTATTTATGGCTTGCATGGCTTGAAATGTTTTGGAATGATGCATGCATTTTGGAATGATGCATGCAACACTATGATTTTTCCCTTAGATAAAGATGCATGCAACACTATGATTTTTCTCTTAGATAAAAATGCATGCAACACTGTGATTTTTTCAAATAATATGAAAATCAATAATTATCATTTTTTGATAGAATGATGATTTGGAATCATGCATGTAATGATGATGTTATATTTTATATACATGATGATTTGGCATTATGCATGCAATATTTTAACTTATGATAATGATGCATGCAATGATGAAATATTCATGAGAAAATAATTATTTTAATATTCATGACTTGAATTTTCATCTATGTTATTACCTTTGTCATGATTTAGAAATTAATGTAAAGGATTTTCCCTTCTTTTCGACAATGATAAAGGGGGAGCAAAACTTACTAGAAAGCAAAGATGCTACCGTACACAATTCAAGAATGAAGCAAAATTTTGCTAGCTTGCACTTTGTAAAGGAAGCAAAAAATGCCACTTTTCAAAAGAGAAGAAAGAGCTTGCTATCTTGAACATTACTAGCTTGCCTATCTTAAGAAACAAAAATTGCAGAAGTGCTATCTTGTCTATCTCAAGATGTAAAACATGTTAATTTGCATTTTGCAACGGAAGCAAAATTGCTAGGTCAAACATTGCAAAGGAAACAAAATTTGCTAGCTTGCAACTTGCATATTCAAGAAGCAAGTGTGCTGCTAGCTTGCAACTTGCATATTTCAAGAAGCAAGTGTTGCTTTCTTGAACATCTTAATATTGCTAGCTTGTGTGGTGTGTTTTAAAATGTTGAAAATTTTTTGCTAGCTTGTATATTGTAAACTTGCTATCATACTACCATGTACATCTATGATGATAGTAAACTTGCATGATGATAAAAATGAATATTATGTTTTTCATGCAATGTGTTGAAATTGTATTTCCAAACACATAAGAGTTGGAACTTCTCCTTTTTGTTGATGATAAAGGGGGAGAAGTATGATGACATGACATATTATGCATAAGTTTATGATGACAGGTTGCTTGGATTTTTGAACCCAAGAGTTTCTATCAATAAGCCATATTGATAGGGGGAGTTTGTTTAAACTCCGGGAGTTAAGGTTAACTCTGTCATCAAGTGGTTGTCATCATCAAAAAGGTGGAGATTGTTGAATCTCGTATTTTGATGATGAAACCACTTGATATGTGTTTATATTTGGATATGCGTTTTGAGTGACACAAGATACTTTGATCAGGATGAGACAATTAAAGCAGGAAAATCATGTTGGGCTGGAGGAACATGTCAGAAGATTGGACGTCGGGCTAGTGGATCGGTCGACCTATCGATAGAAGGCTTCGAGCCATGGATTCGGGCATCAGGCCAAGAAGAGCGTACATTGCACCAAGAATATTGGAGTTGCGGAGTGAACTGGCCGATTGGGCAATAGGCTGCAAGAGAGGACGATATGCCGAAGAATCGGACGAAGCGTCGAGAGACCTATGATATGCCGGACAACTTGATTAATGCTTAGTATTAATTGTCTAGATCGAAGTTTGTTTTACATGTGCAGGATTAACTATGATAGCAAGGCATGGAGCAAAATGAAGTCCCGGAGTCAAGGACGCGATCATGTTGGGAGTTCAAGAGTTCGTCGAAAGTCCGGACGTTCGTCGAAAGTTCTGCGGGAACTAGCCGAGAAGTCACAGAGCTTGCCAGAGAAGCTCGACAGAACTCACTAAGAAGATCGTCATGAAGTCTAGGAGTTTGCTGGGAGTCCGTCGGAATATTGCCGAGAGTTCGTCGAAGGTCCGTTGGAAGATCGTCGGAAGCTCATCGGAAGAATTGACATAGGGATTTGTTTAGCTTAGAATATGTCATAGGAATTGTAGTTAGCATGTAATTGGGATTGGATTTGCGCCAACCCAATTAGGGGCCAGCTAAGCCCATGTAAGAACTGTGTTGGGCCCAATAAGAGGCCCAAATAGTGCCCAAAGAAGTCTCACCATTGTGGCATAGTCTTCGAGACTGTGTCAGGCGATTGTACTGCCCCTGGCAGGGTGCCAGGTGGTGGTAGCGCCCAGCACAACCCCCCATGCGGTGGTACCACCCAGCGTAGGCGGTGGTACCACCCAGCGTAGGCGGTGGTACCACCCAGCGTAGGCGGTGGTACCACCCGTACCCGGTGAACCTGGGGTGGGAAAGATTTAGGCTCCATGTTTGAATCAACTTGAAGCCTATAAATACCCCTCCCATCCCTGGTTAAAGAACACAAGCACAAAGCATTCAAAAGTGAGAAAACTTTGCTGTAATCTCTTTAGAATCCTCCTCCTTGAGTCTAAGTGTTAGAATAGCTTAAGAGGAGAGTGAGTGCTTATAAGGGTTATCTCCTAAACCCGGTAAAAGGAAAAGAGGGGTGTAAGAAGGAGTTGGTCTTCGCCTATTGAAGGAAGACCTCTAGTGGATACCGGTGGCCTCGACGGAAGAGGAATCGAAGGAGTGGATGTAGGTCACGATTGACTGAACCACTATAAACTGCCATCTTCTCATGGTTTGCATTCACTCTCTACTGTTTATCTTTATTGCAAACCTCTTCAATAGCTTACTGTCTTCTATTCATTTATGATCGTGTTTGAAAATTAAGTTTTCGAAATCGGTTTTACGTCGGAAATGGTTTTATTTTACGAAAGTTTTTAAACCGTCGTTATCTTACCGCTGCACTAATTCACCCCCCCCCTCTCTCTTAGTGCTCTTGATCCTAACAAAGATAAGACGATTGAAGTAGAAGAATCAGACATTGGGTCAGAGTTAGAGATCGGGCATCAAGCCAAAAGAATCAGATGTTATGCTAAGATTAGATATTGCGGGAGTCAACATTCCGATGGATCAAGTGACACATCAAAGGATAACACGATGCGTTGGGAGTTCGGATAAACCAATGATGTGCCGAACAATATAGATTTCTTATCTTGTAATCATTTAGTTCTTTATTGTTATAGTTAGTCCTTAAATTGAGTTAGTTTTGGGTATAACCTTACTAACTCAATTAGGGGCCCATTGGGTTTGATCTAGGGCTAAGTTGAGCCTATTGGGATGCATATTCAAGGACTTAGAGTTAGGTCAAGCGGTGGCATCGCCAGACCAGGCAGTGGAACCACCTATGAGCTGGAACGTATAAAGTGTATGTTTTTCAAAAGACTCGACGGTGGTACCACCCAAACTGGCAATAATATTGCCAGTACTGTTAGAATCAAGTCGACATTAAGAGAGGGGGTGAATTAGTGTTTTCGATAAAAATATTGATTTTAGAAAATCTTCATTCGATGGAAATGATAATAAAACCATGATTGACTTAGAGTAAGTGAATTAAGCAATCGAATCAGAATGTAATAGTAATGAAATACAAAAAGAAAGTGCAAACTAGATTTATAGTGGTTCGGTCGTCATGACCTACGTCTTCTCTCGATTCTTCCTCCATTGAAGCCACCAGCATGCACTAACGGTCTTCCTTTAATGAGCGAAGGCCAACTACCCTCTTACAACTCTTTCTCATTTTCACAAATTTAAGAGATAACTTTTACAAGCCTCACACATCTTTTAGAATAATCATAAAGCTAAAGAAGGAGGAGGAGGACACTTAGCACTTTCTCAACACTTTTACAACCCAAAATCTCAAGACTTTTGTTCACACTTTTGTACTCTTTCATGCAGGAAAGAGTGGGATATTTATAGGCCCCAATGACTTTAAAAATGAAGCCAAAACGTGTCTCATCCCTGGTTTCTAGGGTATGGGTGATACCACCACCATTATTAGGTAGTACCATCGCCTACAGATTGATATTGGGTAGTACCACCATATGACAGAGCCTTAGAGACTGTGCTCTAGTGGTACCACCACCTGGCATTATTAACTACTAGTGGTACCACCGCTTAATCTAGGTAATACCACTGCCCAAACCACTTGGGAGGTTGAGCCTCAAGCAGTTCCACCACCCAGTCTGGGTGGTGCCACTACCTATCATGGCTCCAAGTGGTTGAATGAATAATCTAACCGGCCCAATTCAACCCTATTTTGGGCCCAAGTGACCCCTAATTGAGTTAGTATGATTACTCCTAAAATTAACTCAAATTAAAGTCCTAACTATGATAGTTAAGGCTAAAATAATTATGATACAAGCAATCTAAATTTTCTAGCACGTCAATTGTTCAACCGAACTCTCGATAAACTTCTGGCGAACTCCCGGGGAACATTCGGCGAGCTTTCGGTGAACTCTCGAAGAACTTCCAGCGAGCTTTCGGTGAACTCCCGATGAACTTTCGGTGAGTTTTCACTACATCATCTGATCCTTTGGTGTATCTCTCGATTTATCCGGCCCGATGCCCGATTATTGACTTTGACCCAACATTCGATTCTTTTTTAATTATTTTACCTTTTTCACAATCATAGTTAGTCCTGCATCACTTATCTTAACACATGGATTAGATCATTAATTTATCAATTTATTTCATCATCAAAATATGAGATTCAACAAGTACACGGTCTCCCATGTTGCAAAGTGGTAGTTGTTAGGAAATCTTAGGGGGTATCATATGTGTAGTAGAAAAACATAAAAACAAAATCTTCAAATTTTCCATCGATGTGTTCATCGTCATTCTAAGATTGATGTGCAAAATCGATGAAACTTAAAACTACGCGTGAGATAGTTGTGTTACCTAGAGAGATCATATATCCCTGAATCCCTACAGATCTGTAGGAGAGTGTGAAGGAGATCAAGTATCCTCCTCTCTAGCGGTGATCCATACGGTAGGGCTACAATGATACTCCTCAAATCTCCAAACTTACTATATGAGAAGTGCTAGGATCAAGAACGACACTAAGAGGGGGGGGGGGGGGTAGGGGTGAATTAGTATAGTGGATAAAAATGACAAGTTTAAACAATTTTGGAAAACTTCATATGATGAAACTCTTAGTTCGACGTAAACTATTTTGAAAAGACAATTGACTCAAATAATTTGTAAGTGAGTAGAAAAGAGGGGATTGGACAGTTTGCAATGAAGTAGAATGCAATAAAAGTAAAGTATGTACCAAGAAGAGAATATGCCAATTTTATAGTGGTTCGGTCATCTGACCTACATCCACTACCGATATCTCCTCCAATGAGGTCATCGGTTTCTACTATTGATCTTTCTTGAAGGGCAAAGATCAATCACCCATTTATAAAACTTTCACAAGTGACTCACTCTCCTTTTATAAACTTTCACACTTAGAAATGATGGAGATGAACTCTCAACTTTTGTAAACTATTTCACTATGCTTTTGGTTCAGTTCTTATCACTTATTTACAATTTACCATTTAAGAAGTAAGAGATATTTATAGCCTTCAATTGGCTTTAGAATTGAAGCCAAAAAGTGTCATATCCCTGGTTTTCGAGGTACTGATGGTACTACTGTCATTATTGGGCGGTACTATTAGGGCTCTAGCTAGGAGAGTCCTAATTGAGTTTTATTGAAAGGGGTATTTATGTAAAACCTACCTAGCTGACCCATTAAAGAGGTAAAGAGGCCGGCTAAGGTTAGGATTAGTTTGGAGGTTGCTTCTTAGAGAAGTATTAGGAGTTGGTTAGAAGTAGGTGTCTTGAGTAGGAATCCTATTAGGAGTTGGGGTTTAGAAGCCCTATAAATAGTTTTATATTCATCATCTTTTCACAATAATAGATGAATTTTTTTAGTAGCCTTTGTGCAGTAACCTGGAGGAAGGAACCCCTATAGAGTTCCAAGGAGGTCGATCCCCTAAAGAGATCAACCCCAAGCTTAGAATTCACAATGGTTCTAACACTTGGTATCAAAGTAGTGTTCTTGGCATCTCGCTACCCTTCTATAACCATCCATCAGCCTTCCACAACCGCCCAAAGCAATTCCCATAATTACTTAAAAGATCATTGTCGAATTCCGCCGTCATCTCCACCACCACAGATCATCCTTTGATCTCCCCGTGAATTGCAACAGGTTCTGGTTTCCTACCTTGTCGTTGTTGCAATTTAGTTATCCTTATTCAAGAATCCAAAAAAATAAAAATTGTTTCTATATTGCTGCATAAACCTTTTGTCGTAAAGTTTTTATCTCTACGATGAAAAATGCATTACATAATTTTAGCCACATAGCATAGTTTGTTTGATCTTGCTATTGTATTTTTTCTTTCCAAATCTCTATAAAATTTTTACGATAGTATTGACACTTCCTAATAGTGGATTTTCCTTTGGTTTTGTCAAAAAATTCTTAATATAAACTATTGACCTTTTACGTCCAAACTGCTACACTTTAGATGTAAAAACTTGCTGTAGTACCTTTCCGTGATCCTCAATTTTTCTGAACCTTCCACCACCCCATGCCATTAACTCATCAATAGAAAAAAGATAAGGACATCTCTGATCTATAGGCATATGCTATAGCTTCTCAAGATCTAATTGATGTCAAATTTGAAGCATTGGAATCTCGGATTGAATCACGACTTGAATTGTGCTTGGAGGACAAATTGTGCGCTTTGTTTGCAGAATTCAGAATTAGATAGCCGCTGAGTCCAACCAAATTTCAATGAGGAGAGAGTTTAGAGTGACCGCCAAAGAAGGAGGGACAACCCTCAGACATATTTCAGCCATACATGAGGGTGGACTTCTCGTGATGGGAAGAAGGAGAACCCGTGGGGTGGATTTCGAGCGCTGAACGTTACTTTCGCTACTACCGAACGTCGAATGATGCTATGGTGGAAATTGTTGTCATCCACCTTGAAGGAGATACTATTCAATAGTACAATTGGCTGGAATACAATCATGGGACTCTGACGTGGAATCAATTTAAGAACGCACTACTAAATCGTTTCGGACCTACGGAGTTTGAAAATATTGATGGCCAACTCGCAAAGATTCGACAAACCTCTATGATTCAAGAGTACCAAACTAGGTTTGAGAAGCTATCCTACCTTGCTCATGATTGGACTAACTGTCAATTGTTAGGAACATTTATCAAAGGACTTAAGCTAGAAATAAAAGGGGAGGTTAAGGCGCGACAACCCCATACCATGATAACTACGATTTCTTTCACACAAATACAAGAAGAACGACTCAACCAAGATGCTCAGAGGATGAGAACCTCTCCTAGGCCTACAACATATAAACCTTCTTCTACTCCTAGCCATCCTTTGCTGCCAAAAAAATTGACAAGAGAAGAACTACATGACTGATCAGCAAAGGGTCTTTGTTGGCATTGCGATGAGCCGTGGAACCGTGATCATCGCTGCAAAAGGGGCTGCCTCCTATTGACTGAACCTCTTGAAGACATGGAGAAGGAAGTGCAGGAGTATGAGGAAGAGGTCACAGATAAAGAACAGTAGCTGGTTGATATTATGATGCATGCCCTTGTTGGTTACGCGAACCCGCAAACAATGAAAGTGGGAGGACTTCTAAAGCAACAACATATCAACAATTCTTATTGACACCAGGAGCACTAATAATTTTATGAACAGCAAGGTTGCTATCCGGATGGCCTTACCTATCGAGAATTGCAGCAGGTTTGACATTAAGGTCGTCGACGGTTGGATTTTAAAGTATGATCATAGGTACCTGCGGGTGAAATTATTGTTGTAGGACCAAGAGATAATTACATATTTCTTCCTCCTCCCTCTTGATAATTATGAGGCTGTGCTTAAAATCAAATGGCTAATGATATTAGGTGATATTTCCTGGAACTTTGTGAAACTAATTATGAAATTTTACAATAAGCGAAAACAAGTGATACTGCGTGGGAAACGTGGGGGCAACACAATGATGATTTGCACACAATGAATGGAGAAGGTTTTGTACAAAGCATGAAGCAGCTTTTTAGTAAAACTTGAGTAGAAAACTAAGGGAGAGCCAATAGAATGTGAAGATCCAAACTTACTTCCTTTACTTGTTGAATTTTCAGATATATTTGACAAACCGTGTAACCTACCTCCTACCCATCGGCATAATCATTGTATACCGATTCTTCTAGGCAAACCTCTAGCAAATACTCGGTTATATTGGTATCCATATCTCCATATGGATGAAATAGAAAAGATTATAAAAGAGATGCTCAAAACAAGAGTTATTCGGCCAAGTTTTAGCCCCTACTCTTCACTGATGCTCCTCGTATGAAAGAAGGACAGAACATGACGAATATGTGTTAATTACCAAGCTCTCAATGACATAACCATCAAGGACAAATACCCTTTTCTAGTAGTAGATGAATTACTTGATAAATTAAAGAGAGCACGAGTCTTTACAAAGCTGGACCTTCGATCCGGGTTTCATCAAATATGAGTGTGCAAAGAAGACATACCAAAAACCGTCTTTTGAACACACAATGACCACTACAAATTTTTAGTAATGCCCTTTGGTCTCACTAATACTCCCTCTACCTTCCAGAGTCTTATGAATGATACTTTCCAAAATTATCTTCATAAGTTTGTGCTAGTGTTTTTTGATGATATCCTTATTTATAACCCTTCTCTTGAAAGTCATTTTCAGCACTTACAA
>CM017193.1:19136179-19161179 GCA_004837865.1 Musa balbisiana | reverse complement strand
TGCACACACAGCGCCCACAGCGGCGCTCGCCAACAGGGGCGACCGTCGCCTATAGCGTCGACCGCAGGGGCAAACACCCACACAGGTGGTGGTTGCAGGAATAGCTGCCCACGCAGCACTACCCGCAAGGGCGCCCATAGGTGGTGGTGTTGAATCTCATATTTTGATGATGAAACTAATTGATTGTATTTAGATGTTTAACTGCATTTTGAGTGATGCAGGTCTACTCGATCAGGATTAGATAATTGACGCAGGAGGAATTGACGTTGCGCTGGAGGAGATCACGTTAGGATATTGGATGGCAGAACGCTTCGAACGTCGGGCATCGGGCCAAGGAGAGCGGAATTGCACTAAGGATATCGAAGTTGCGAAGGTCAACCGCCGATTGGGCAACAAGCCGCAAGAGTGGACGATGCGCTGAAGAATCGGACGAAGCGCCAACCAATGACGTGCCAGGCAATAGAATGTCAATTCGCGTTGTAATAATTATCTAGATCGGAGTAGAGTTTTGGCTTGTGTGTGCAGGATTAACTACGATAACGATGAAGACATAAAGCAAAACAAAGTGCCAGAGTCAAGCGCAAAGGATTCGTTGGGTGTTCAAGAGTCCGACGGAAGTCTGAAGGTTCGTCGGGAATGCTGCCGGAACTAGCCGAGAATGAGTAGGGAGCTTGCCAAAGGGTTTTCGGAAGCTCACCAAAATGTACGTCGGAAGTTCGCAGAGCTCACCAAGAAAGATCGTAGCTTGCCGAAGAAGCTCATCGGAACTCGCCAAGATCAAATCGTGAAGTCTAGGAGCTTGCCGTGAGTCCGCAGAATGGTTTTCGAGAGTTTCTCGGAAGACCGCCGGAAGTTTGCCGGAAGAAGTCTTGACTTGTGGATTTTGTAATAGCTTAGGAAATGTCTTTAAATTCGTAGTTAGCATGTTAATTAGGGTTAGGATTAGGTGTTAATCTTATAACCCAAGTAGGGGCCAATTGGGCCCGAGTTCGGAATGGTTTGGGCCAAGTTTGGAGCCCAACCAATGAGCTGAAATAGTGTAGGCGGTGGCACCGCCCAGAACTCGAAAGGTTGGGCATTGGAACTGTAACATCCCTCATTTAAAAAAAAAATGCTTATATAGTACTTTAATAGTTTAGTTTATTATATCAATATTAAATTATATGGAGGACTTGTGGCATTAGCAAGGATGAGCCACTTGCACTTATTCTAAAGTTGACACCTAAACCTCCATGCATGCTTGCCACCTCATTATTTTAGCATGAGCCAAACCTAAGTAATTTAAGGCACAACTAAGGGAAACTTTACAGCCCATGTAACTTGAGAAGAGGAGAAGGAATTGAAGGAGAAGAGAAGGAGAAAGAATTGAAGAAGAAGAAGTTTTATCTTAGCTTAAGGCTTTGCATCAATTCCCCTACATTTGGAAATCAAAACTTTTTAAGGCAAGTGTTCTAACCCAATCCAATAGAATCCTAATCTCTGTTTTCTTTTCAATTCTACAAAATTTTGAAAGATTTCAGCTGAGAACCAAACATTTCTTTCGTTTTGATACAAAGCCATGAATCTGTAATTTTTCGGTAATGTGACCTCCATGCATTGTTTTGGTCCTAACTTTTTGTACTAAACTCTGATTTAGGTAAAACCTATTCCGTTTGAAAGTAGACTCGAAGACCTTTATTTTGATACCTAGATTGAATGATTTGGAGTCGAAATGCCTAATATGACTTCTATTGAAATTAACCCTACAGATTCTACAAAATAGGGACTGTAATTTCTGACCTTCTGTTACTAAATTGCTCATAACTCTCTAGTGAAAATTCTGAATTATGTAACACTTAATTCTTTGCGAACTAGATTCGTATATATTTCTTTTGACATCTAGTTTGGAAATTTTGAAGTACGTTTGCCTTCTAAAACATCTGTTTAAATTGATGCTATCTATTTTGCAAAACAGAGATGATCAATTCTGACCTTCTGTTACGAAATTGCTCATAACTCTCTAGTGAAAATTCTGAATTATGCAAAACTAATTATTTGTGAACTAGATTCGCATATCTTTCTTTTGACACCTATTTTTAGTGAATTAGAGCATGCTTGGTCACTCAAACAAATCAGGAAATGTATCATTTGAATTCTGCCAGAATTGAAAACTTTGTTGAATTTTGCCTATTCGAGTCTCATTCTGTTGGAAGTTTGATTTCTATTAAATTCTTTTGCAGTCCTTTGAAAATTCTTGTATTATTCATCCTGAAATTATTGTATGTCTGAAATTTATGATGTAATGTTAAGGATATATTAATACTTATGTGTTGTAAAAGTTTAAAGGACTACTCATGTTTATGGAATGATAAGCTTACGTTGTATAAGTATATGAACTCATGGTGAATAATATTTTTGTGAGGGTATATATTTCTTTTGACATCTAGTTTGGAAATTTTGAAGTACGTTTGCCTTCTAAAACATCTGTTTAAATTGATGCTATCTATTTTGCAAAACAGAGATGATCAATTCTGACCTTCTGTTACGAAATTGCTCATAACTCTCTAGTGAAAATTCTGAATTATGCAAAACTAATTATTTGTGAACTAGATTCGCATATCTTTCTTTTGACACCTATTTTTAGTGAATTAGAGCATGCTTGGTCACTCAAACAAATCAGGAAATGTATCATTTGAATTCTGCCAGAATTGAAAACTTTGTTGAATTTTGCCTATTCGAGTCTCATTCTGTTGGAAGTTTGATTTCTATTAAATTCTTTTGCAGTCCTTTGAAAATTCTTGTATTATTCATCCTGAAATTATTGTATGTCTGAAATTTATGATGTAATGTTTTGTTGGCATTTCCTTGTTTGATAAAGGCACACACATATTTCCGTTGTTTCCGCATGTGCTTCCGATATATGCCAATGTCATTGTTCATGCTACCTTTTTGTACTCTGGTGTCTTGTGAGATATTGTGAACCTTTGCCAGAAATGGTAAAGGGAGTTATGCATAGAGGCCGCGATGCTCTGCCGGCCCCATTGACTTCACTCAGACGTGGGAGACTTTTGCTTGGTGGTCATCCTAAAATGGATGAATCACATTATGTATATGGTCCCACAGCGCCCTCTATGTTTTTGATATGATATCCAAAGCTTTGCTAATGAGTTTATATTTATGCTTTGGATAAAAATGGAATGCATGCTACCTCAAAAATGACATACAAGCTTGTATTTACTATTCGGTTCACTTGTTATACTTTGGAGTGTTTCGTATGTCATTGTTATGCTCTCAAACACTCTTACGCCTTTGATATACACTGAAATGCTTCAGGTGTCATTTGATACATGCCTAAATGCTTATTTTGCCAATGAAATGCTCCAATTTCCTTTCTCGTATTGTTATGTCTAACGCTTGTTTTCAAATGAGGAAACCCTTTGTGATTTTTATACCAAATAAGATGATTTCAAATGAACACTTGTATTTCTGCTTTTGTTATCTTGATACTAAGCCTGCTTGAACTTCTCCTATCACCATGGATATGTTAGTCGCTTGCTGAGCTCTTCATGCTCACCCCGTTGCTATATAAATTTTTCAGGGTAGCTTGTCACGCACTGAAAAGCTAGAATTGGGTTGAAGCACTGAAAGGCTAGAAGATTTTGGACTAATCTTTATTGGTTGATAGGTTTTTATTGTATAGTATACTTTACTTCTGATGTAATGTTAAGGATATATTAATACTTATGTGTTGTAAAAGTTTAAAGGACTACTCATGTTTATGGAATGATAAGCTTACGTTGTATAAGTATATGAACTCATGGTGAATAATATTTTTGTGAGGGTATATATTTCTACGAATATGGATTTGTGTTGTGGTTGATGTTTAGTTGAGTTGCCTTTGGATTTTATGAATCTCTAAGTGAAGTGGAGTATGATTTATGAAACGTACAGGTTTATGAATTGTGAATATTGATTTGAATGGTTCTTAGTATCCTTAAATGTTAGATTGGATCCTGGATTGATTTGTGATGATGAATTATAATATTATTGATTTTTCGACAGGGTCACACCTCCTGAATGGATAAAATTCGGGGGGGCGTGACAGAGTTGGTATCAGAGCATTGTTTGAGGATTTCTAAGAATTTTGATATGCTAGATGTATAATAAATTTTGAGGTTTAGTGATTTCTATTTAGAGACTGATCAAAAGTTATCTTTTGCTATTTTTAGGAAGCAAGGATGACGAGGTCATCTGGTACTTCTATTACATCTACATCTGATCAATTGAGTAGAATTATGAAAACTCTAGAGGCTATGACCAAAGTAATGCAACAACAAGTTCGACAAGGAAGAAATGATGAAACGGGGAATTCAAATCAGACTGGTTTGGGAATTGAACAGTTTAAGAAGCTTAGTCCTCCCAGTTAGTGGTGAGCCTGATCCAATGGTAGCAAAACAATGGATGATGCGGATAGAGAAAATATTTGATGTTTTAAATTGCCCAGATGATAAGAAGGTTTCTCTTGCTACCTTCATGCTGGAAGGAGAGGCTGAGCACTGGTGGCGAACCATGAAGAGGATTTCTGAAGCTCGACAAGAGCCAATCACTTGGAAGGTATTTACAAAAAAGTTCAATGATAAATACTTTCCAGATTGTATCAGAGAGCAGAAAGAATTTGAGTTCTTGAATCTCATCCAGGGAAATTTGACAGTAGCCAAATATGAGTCTAAATTCACTGAGCTCTCTAGATTTGCCACGCATATGATCGATGATGAATATAGGAAAGTAAGAAGATTTGAAAGAGGACTAAGGCCGGCAATAAGAAGTCGGATATCAGCTTTAAAACTCCAAGTATACACTGATGTAGTAGAAAGAGCTTTCATACTTGAAAAAGACTTGGAGGAGATCCAAGAAATCAGGGACAAGAACAACAAGGATAAGTTTGTTGGTAAAAGTAAGAGAGGAAATGAAGCAGAAAGAAGTAATAAGAGGGTAAAGGTACCTAGATTTGAGAAAAGAACTCTATCATAAAGAACTCTATCGTGTACAAAATGTGGACGTAATCATGAAACAAGTGAGTGTTATCGGGTGACTGGAGCCTGTTTTGCCTGTGGAAAGTTAGATCATAAAGTCAAGGACTGCCCACTAAACAAGAAGAAAGAGCCACTAACCACTAAGCCAACGACCCATGCTAGAATATATGCTATCACAGAACAAGATTCCAGAGCCTCTAAATCAGTGGTTGAAGGTATTCTACATGTTTCTAATAGAAATGCAAAAGTTTTGTTTGATCCTGGTTCCAACTTATCCTTTGTTTCACAATATTTTGCTTATCACTTGGGCATTCAACCTAAACCACTGGATTATTTGCTACACGTAACTACTGCTATTGGGGATTCTTTGACTACAAATCTGGTTTATCCATCTTGTTTGATTTCTATCGGAGAACATGAACTCCTTGCCGATTTGATACTCCTAGAAATCCAAGGTTTTGATATTATACTGGGTATGGATTGGTTATCTTCCTATCATGCTAGTATTGATTGCTATACAAAAATAATTACTTTCTGCATACCAAATCAGCCTATTTTCTACTTTGAGGGTATTAGGCATGATTTGCCTCTTTGCTTAATATTGGCACTTCAAACTCAACGCCTTATGCAGAAGGGATGTTCTTGTTATGTTATATGTGTAAAGGAACATTCAGAACAAGAAACTCACCTAAATGAAATTTCTGTGGCTAAAGAGTTCCCTGATGTATTCCCAAAGGATTTGCTTGGACTACCTCCAGACAGAGAAGGTGAATTTGTTATTGATTTAGTCCTTGGGACAACCCCAATATCTAAGCCTCCCTACAGAATGGCACCACTTGAGCTCGAGGAATTGAAGAAGCAAATACAAGAGTTGTTAGATAAGGGTCTTATTCGACCCAACGTCTCACCATGGGGTGCTCCAGTGCTATTAGTTAAGAAGAAGGATGGGACATTGAGACTTTGTATTGATTATAGACAATTGAATCAGGTAACCATAAAAAAACAAGTATCCCCTACCCAGGATTGATGACTTGTTTGATCAATTGCAGGGTGCACAGTATTCTCCAAGATTGATCTAAGATCAGGCTACTATCAGTTGAAGGTCAAGAAGGAGGATATTCCAAAAACAGTCTTTAGAACTCGATATGGTCACTACGAATTTTTAGTAATGCCTTTTGGCTTGACTAATGCTCCTGCAGCTTTTATGGAACTAATGAATAGAATATTTCAGCCACTCTTAGATAATTGTGTAATTGTATTCATTGATGATATATTAGTATATTCAAGGAGTAATCAAGAGCATGATAAACACTTGAGAGATGTATTATCTATACTAAGAGAAAAGAAGCTGTATGCAAAGTTCAGCAAATGTGAATTTGGTTGAAGGAAATTGCTTTCTTAGGCCACGTGATTTCAGGAAAGGGCATATCTGTGATCCAAAGAAGGTGGAAGCAGTAGTTAATTGGGAAGTGCCAATAAATGTAACAAAAATTAGAAGTTTCTTGGGCATGCAGGTTATTACAAGAGATTTGTGGAGGGATTTTCTCAAATTGCTCATCCCCTCACCAAACTAACTCAAAAGAATGTGAAATTTGAATGGAGTAGTGATTGTGAGCAAAGTTTCCAAGAAATAAACAAGAAGAAAGAGCCACTAACCACTAAGCCAACGACCCATGCTAGAATATATGCTATCACAGAACAAGATTCCAGAGCCTCTAAATCAGTGGTTGAAGGTATTCTACATGTTTCTAATAGAAATGCAAAAGTTTTGTTTGATCCTGGTTCCAACTTATCCTTTGTTTCACAATATTTGCTTATCACTTGGGCATTCAACCTAAACCACTGGATTATTTGCTACACGTAACTACTGCTATTGGGGATTCTTTGACTACAAATCTGGTTTATCCATCTTGTTTGATTTCTATCGGAGAACATGAACTCCTTGCCGATTTGATACTCCTAGAAATCCAAGGTTTTGATATTATACTGGGTATGGATTGGTTATCTTCCTATCATGCTAGTATTGATTGCTATACAAAAATAATTACTTTCTGCATACCAAATCAGCCTATTTTCTACTTGAGGGTATTAGGCATGATTTGCCTCTTTGCTTAATATTGGCACTTCAAACTCAACGCCTTATGCAGAAGGGATGTTCTTGTTATGTTATATGTGTAAAGGAACATTCAGAACAAGAAACTCACCTAAATGAAATTTCTGTGGCTAAAGAGTTCCCTGATGTATTCCCAAAGGATTTGCTTGGACTACCTCCAGACAGAGAAGGTGAATTTGTTATTGATTTAGTCCTTGGGACAACCCCAATATCTAAGCCTCCCTACAGAATGGCACCACTTGAGCTCGAGGAATTGAAGAAGCAAATACAAGAGTTGTTAGATAAGGGTCTTATTCGACCCAACGTCTCACCATGGGGTGCTCCAGTGCTATTAGTTAAGAAGAAGGATGGGACATTGAGACTTTGTATTGATTATAGACAATTGAATCAGGTAACCATAAAAAAACAAGTATCCCCTACCCAGGATTGATGACTTGTTTGATCAATTGCAGGGTGCACAAGTATTCTCCAAGATTGATCTAAGATCAGGCTACTATCAGTTGAAGGTCAAGAAGGAGGATATTCCAAAAACAGTCTTTAGAACTCGATATGGTCACTACGAATTTTTAGTAATGCCTTTTGGCTTGACTAATGCTCCTGCAGCTTTTATGGAACTAATGAATAGAATATTTCAGCCACTCTTAGATAATTGTGTAATTGTATTCATTGATGATATATTAGTATATTCAAGGAGTAATCAAGAGCATGATAAACACTTGAGAGATGTATTATCTATACTAAGAGAAAAGAAGCTGTATGCAAAGTTCAGCAAATGTGAATTTTGGTTGAAGGAAATTGCTTTCTTAGGCCACGTGATTTCAGGAAAGGGCATATCTGTTGATCCAAAGAAGGTGGAAGCAGTAGTTAATTGGGAAGTGCCAATAAATGTAACAAAAATTAGAAGTTTCTTGGGCATGGCAGGTTATTACAAGAGATTTGTGGAGGGATTTTCTCAAATTGCTCATCCCCTCACCAAACTAACTCAAAAGAATGTGAAATTTGAATGGAGTAGTGATTGTGAGCAAAGTTTCCAAGAATTAAAAAGAAGATTGACTAGTGCCCCTATTCTCACTATTCCGAGTGGTAATGAAGGATTTATAGTTTATACTGATGCTTCAAGAAAGGGTCTTGGATGTGTTTTGATGCAAGAAGGGAAAGTAATTGCTTATGCTTCAAGACAGCTAAAGAATTATGAATTGAATTATCCGACTCATGATTTGGAATTGGCAGCAATCATCTTTGCTCTAAAGATTTGGAGACATTACTTGTATGGGCGGACATTTGATATCTTTACTGATCACAAGAGTTTAAATATATTTTTACACAGAAGGAGTTAAATATGAGGCAGCAAAGATGGATAGAACTTCTAAAGGATTATGATTGTACCATCCGTTATCACTCAGGTAAAGCCAATGTTGTAGCTGATGCACTTAGTAGAAAATCTACAAGTTTTATGGCTAGTCTGGTTGTGAAACAATGGAAGTTATTAGAAAGAAATTATGATTCAAATGTAATGAGAAAAGGGCAAGACTCAATAATGTTGATGGCCTCTATCCAGGTGCAAACTGATCTCATTCAACAAATTAAAGAAGGACAACTACGAGATCCACATTTAATATACTTGAGGAATGAAGTTGATAAGGGACCAAAGTTGAATTTTCAAATTTCAGATGATGGCCTATTGAGATTTGGGGATAGAATATGTGTTCCAAATAACCCAGATATCAAGAACCAAATTTTAAACGAAGGTCACAATTCAAAGTACACCATGCATCCTGGTAGCACGAAAATGTATAGAGATCTCCAAAGTCATTATTGGTGGAAAGGCATGAAGAAGGAGATTGCAATATATGTTTCAAGGTGTTTGACATGTCAGCAAATCAAAGAAGAACATCAGAGACCTGGAGGTTTGTTACAGCCCTTAGATATTCCTGAATGGAAATGGGAATGCATTATTATGGACTTTGTTTCAGGGCTACCCAGAACCTCTAGAAAGCATGATGCTATTTGGGTCATTGTTGATAGGTTAACCAAATCTGCACATTTCTTACCAATCAATATGACTTATTCTCTTGATAGGCTTGCAGATTTGTATGTTGATGAAATAGTAAGACTTCATGGTGTCCCGAAGGAGATCATCTCGGACAGAGACTCCAGATTTCTTTCTAGATTGTGGAGGAGATTACAAGATTCTATGGGCACCAAAGTAAAGTTTAGTACTGCCTATCACCCTCAGACTGATGGTCAATCTGAAAGAACAATTCAAGTACTTGAGGATTTGCTTAGAGCCTATGTTATGGATTGGAGAGGTGAATGAGATAAAGATATTTCTCTTATTGAGTTTACTTATAATAATAGTTACCATTCGAGCATCCAGATGGCTCCTTATGAAGCATTGTATGGGCGAAAGTGCAGAACGCCTATATGTTGGGAGGAAGTTGGTGATAGAAAATTGTTAGCACCAGATAAAGTACAAGAGACTACTAAAAAGATTCAAGTTATCATAAAAAGGCTAAAGGCTGCTCAAAGTCGGCAAAAGAGTTATGCAGACAACAGAAGACGAGATATCGAGTTCCAAGTAGGGGATTTTATATTCCTAAAGGTCTCCCCTTCCAAAGGCGTTATAAGATTTGGAAAGAAAGGAAAGTTAAACCCAAGGTTCATTGGACCTTTTGAGATCCTCGAAAGAATTGGCTCCGTCGCTTACAAGATTACCTTGCCACCATCGATGTGTTATATCCATAATATATTTCATGTGTCAATACTCCGAAAGTATATACCTGATCCCTCTCATGTCATTGAGTATGAGCCGATTGCGATTGAGAAAGACTTGTTTTACAAGGAAGAGCCCATTCAGATTATTGATAAAAAGGAGAAGATCTTAAAAAATAGAATCATCACTCTGGTTAAAGTAATTTGGAAGCATCATCCTGCAAATGAAGCTACTTGGGAGCTAGAGGAAGAAATGAAGAAAGTTTATACTCATCTTTTTCCCGAAAGAGGTATGACAAATTTAGAGGACTAAATTTTCTTTTAAGGAGGGGAGAGTGTAACATCCCTCATTTAAAAAAAAAAATACTTATATAGTACTTTAATAGTTTAGTTTATTATATCAATATTAAATTATATGGAGGACTTGTGGCATTAGCAAGGATGAGCCACTTGCACTTATTCTAAAGTTGACACCTAAACCTCCATGCATGCTTGCCACCTCATTATTTTAGCATGAGCCAAACCTAAGTAATTTAAGGCACAACTAAGGGAAACTTTGCAGCCAATGTAACTTGAGAAGAGGAGAAGGAATTGAAGGAGAAGAGAAGGAGAAAGAATTGAAGAAGAAGAAGTTTTATCTTAGCTTAAGGCTTTGCATCAATTCTCCCACATTTGGAAATCAAAACTTTTTAAGGCAAGTGTTCTAACCAATCCAATAGAATCCTAATCTCTGTTTTCTTTTCAATTCTACAAAATTTTGAAAGATTTCAGCTGAGAACCAAACATTTCTTTCGTTTTGATACAAAGCCATGAATCTGTAATTTTTCGGTAATCTGACCTCTATGCATTATTTTGGTCCTAACTTTTTATACTAAACTCTGATTTAGGTAAAACCTGTTCCGTTTGAAAGTAGACTCGAAGACCTTTATTTTGATACCTAGATTGAATGATTTGGAGTCGAAATGCCTAATATGACTTCTATTGCAATTAACCCTATAGATTCTACAAATATTATGACCCTTCTGTTACTAAATTACTCATAACTCTCCAGTGAAAATTCTGAATTATGCAACACTTAATTCTTTGCTAACTAAATTCGTATATCTTTCTTTTGACACCTAGTTTGGAAATTTTGAAGTACGTTTGCCTTCTGAAACATCTGTTTAAATTGATGCTATCTATTCTGCAAAACAGAGATGATCAATTCTGACCTTCTGTTACTAAATTACTCATAACTCTCCAGTGAAAATTCTGAATTATGCAAAACTAATTCTTTGTGAACTAGATTCGCATATCTTTCTTTTGACACCTAGTTTGGAAATTTTGAAGTACGTTTGCCTTCTGAAACATCTGTTTAAATTGATGCTATCTATTCTGCAAAACAGAGATGATCAATTCTGACCTTCTGTTACTAAATTACTCATAACTCTCCAGTGAAAATTCTGAATTATGCAAAACTAATTCTTTGTGAACTAGATTCGCATATCTTTCTTTTGACACCTAGTTTGGAAATTTTGAAGTACGTTTGCCTTCTGAAACATCTGTTTAAATTGATGCTATCTATTCTGCAAAACAGAGATGATCAATTCTGACCTTCTGTTACTAAATTACTCATAACTCTCCAGTGAAAATTCTGAATTATGCAAAACTAATTCTTTGTGAACTAGATTCGCATATCTTTCTTTTGACACCTAGTTTGGAAATTTTGAAGTACGTTTGCCTTCTGAAACATCTGTTTAAATTGATGCTATCTATTCTGCAAAACAGAGATGATCAATTCTGACCTTCTGTTACTAAATTACTCATAACTCTCCAGTGAAAATTCTGAATTATGCAACACTTAATTCTTTGCTAACTAAATTCGTATATCTTTCTTTTGACACCTAGTTTGGAAATTTTGAAGTACGTTTGCCTTCTGAAACATCTGTTTAAATTGATGCTATCTATTCTGCAAAACAGAGATGATCAATTCTGACCTTCTGTTACTAAATTACTCATAACTCTCCAGTGAAAATTCTACCTTCTGTACTAATTGCTCATAACTCTCTAGTGAAAATTCTGAATTATGCAAAACTAATTCTTTGTGAACTAGATTCGCATATCTTTCTTTTGACACCTATTTTTAGTGAATTGGAGCATGCTTGGTCACTCAAACAAATCAGGAAATGTATCTTTCGAATTCTGCCAGAATTGAAAACTTTGTTGAATTTTGCCTATTCGAGTCTCATTCTGTTGGAAGTTTGATTTCTATTAAATTCTTTTGCAGTCCTTTGAAAATTCTTGTATTATTCATCCTAAAATTATTGTATGTCTGAAATTTATTATGTAATGTTTTGTTGGCATTTCCTTGTTTGATAAAGGCACACGCATATTTCCGTTGTTTCCGCATGTGCTTTCGATATATGCCAATGTCATTGTTCATGCTACCTTTTTGTACTCTGGTGTCTTGTGGGATATTGTGAACCTTTGCCAGAAATGGTAAAGGGAGTTATGCATAGAGGCCGCGATGCTCTGCCGGCCCCATTGACTTCACTCAGACGTGGGTGGATGGAGCTCCCAGACGTGGGAGACTTTTGCTTGGTGGTCATCCTAAAATGGATGAATCACATTATGTATGTGGTCCCACAGTGCCCTCTATATTTTTGATATGATATCCAAATCTTTGCTAATGAGTTTATATTTATGCTTTGGATAAAAATGGAATGCATGCTACCTCAAAAATGACATACAAGCTTGTATTTACTATTCGGTTCACTTGTTATACTTTGGAGTGTTTCGTATGTCATTGTTATGCTCTCAAACACTCTTACGCCTTTGATATACACTGAAATGCTTCAGGTGCCATTTGATACATGTCTAAATGCTTATTTTGCCAATGAAATGCTCCAATTTCCTTTCTCGTATTGTTATGTCTAACGCTTGTTTTCAAATGAGGAAACCCTTTGTGATTTTTATACCAAATAAGATGATTTCAAATGAACACTTGTATTTCTGCTTTTGTTATCTTGATACTAAGCCTGCTTGAACTTCTCCTATCGCCATGGATATGTTAGTCGCTTGCTGAGCTCTTCATGCTCACCCCGTTGCTATATAAATTTTTCAGGGTAGCTTGTCACGCACTGAAAAGCTAGAATTGGGTTGAAGCACTGAAAGGCTAGAAGATTTTGGACTAATCTTTATTGGTTGATAGGTTTTTGTTGTATAGTATACTTTACTTCTGATGTAATGTTAAGGATATATTAATACTTATGTGTTGTAAAAGTTTAAAGGACTACTCATGTTTATGGAATGATAAGCTTACGTTGTATAAGTATATGAACTCATGGTGAATAATATTTTTGTGAGGGTATATATTTCTACGAATATGGATTTGTGTTGTGGTTGATGTTTAGTTGAGTTGCCTTTGGATTTTATGAATCTCTAAGTGAAGTGGAGTATGATTTATGAAACGTACAGGTTTATGAATTGTGAATATTGATTTGAATGGTTCTTAGTATCCTTAAATGTTAGATTGGATCCTGGATTGATTTGTGATGATGAATTATAATATTATTGATTTTTAGATAGGGTCACACCTCCTGAATGGATAAAATTCGGGGGGGCGTGACAGGAACCGCCGGATTGGGCGGTGGCACCGCCCAGCACCCGAAGAGCTAGGCGGTGGCACCGCCCAACACTCGAAGAGCTAGGCGGTGGCACCGTTGGACTGGGCGGTGGCACCGCTAGCCTAGCTTCGGGAACCGAAGAGAATTCAAATTTTGGAGCCCAAATTTGAATCCTCTTGAGGCCTATAAATACCCCTCAATTCTCAGCAAAAAAAAAATAACTTTTGATAAGCAATAGATTGAGATAAAAGCCTTAGCAAAGTCTTTAGCAAGTCTTGTTTTCAATTGCTTGAGTGTTCACCTCCTTCTTTCTCATTGAAACTTTGTAAGAGTGTGAACCACTTGTAAAAAGTTGTAAGAGGGGTATTTGTCCTTCCTCTTCAAAGTGATTTTCTAGTGGAAGTTGGGAGCCTCATCGAAGAAGGCTTCGCAAGTGGATGTAGGTCATTTTGACCGAACCACTTTAAAATTGGCGTGTTCTCTGGTTTGCATTTACTTATTGCTATTTACCTTACTGCAAACCTTCATACGTGCTTTACTTATTACTTTTGCTGCACACCTTTACGAACACGCTTTTAAGTTAAGCACTTTCGAGTTCGGTTTTTATCATACAAAAAAGTTTCCAAAACCGACGTTTTAATCCGCTACACTAATTCACCCCCCCTCTTAGTGCCGCTCCGATCCTAACAATTGGTATCAGAGCCCGGTATTTCTCATTTCGGATTTACACCCGAGAGAAATGGCTCTTCATGGCTTTCAAGAGGGCTTTTCGGTTTTTCGTCCACCGTTGTTTAATGGATTGGACTACACTTATTGGAAAACTCGAATGAGAGTTTTCTTGATTTCTATGAATTTAGATTTATGGAATATTATTGAAAATGGTTTTCAACTTCCTTCTAAACCGATGAATGAATGGTCGGATTTGGAGAAGAAGTATTTTTCTTTAAACGCAAAGGCTATGAATGCCTTATTTTGCGCTTTGGACAAAAATGAGTTCAATCGGATTTCTACGTGCGAAATGGTTTTTGATATTTGGCGAACACTTGAAATCACGCACGAGGGAACTAATAGAGTCAAAGACTCGAAAGTTAACATTTTATTGCATGATTTTGAGCTTTTTCGAATGCAACCAAGCGAGACTATAAGCGACATGTACACCCGTTTCACGGATGTCGTCAATAATCTAAGAGTTCTTGGTAAATCTTTTTCAAATTTTGATCTCGTAAGTAAGATCTTAAGATCCCTTCCAAAAAGGTGGGATCCTAAAATAACCGCAATATAAGAGATAAAAAATTTAAATGATTTTCCATTAGAAGAATTAATCGGGTCATTAATGACCTATGAAATGATACTTTTGGAACATTTTGAACCCGATGAGCACTTGAACCACCTTCTAAAGAATAGGAAGGATTTGGAATTCCAGACAAATGAATACCACTTGAGCGATGACTCAAGTGATGAGGACAATGATGAACTTGAACTTCGAACACTAAATCTTAATAAGTTCATTAAATAAAAATCTAAAATAAACAATGAACTTGAACGGAGGAAGAGGCCAAAGAAGAGGAAGGCAACCAAGGATGAATCAAGAACTTCCAAAGGTGAAACGGCGAATTGGCTTTGAGGGCTTCGACTACAAGGTAAGTAACTCAACTCTCTTAATTATTTGAAATTACTTGAAATTTTTCATGAGTGCTTAATTTAGATAGTAGGAATAGGAAATAAAAAATTATTTTTCAAAAATTATATCATGTTTTTCTTTTTAGCATCTTTGAAAAATTAAAAAATTTGATCATGAAAAATATATTGCTAAGGTTTCATGCATGTTATGTTGTGAAATATTGAATGATGTATGCAACATTAGGGATGATAATTATATGATATATGATAATGCTTAGGATTAATCCATGCATGTGTATCTTGATGATTTTATGTCATGCATGAGTTTTTGAAGTAAATGTTGATTTGAAACTCTCATTTTCGATTAACATGTTTTTGGCCTAATCATCTTTTCAATGTGATGTTGATAATTTGAGATGCTTGTTGGAATTCATGACATGAGATAATTGAATCCTTGACTTACTCTTTATATGGCTTGAGAATAGATGTTTAAAATCTTGCTTGATGAGTTGTTTTATAAGATTTTGTCTTTACGTCTTGAACTTTCATGCTTATCTTGATTTGGCATATAATGACTAAGGCATGCTTAGATGAAAATAATCACTTAAAAAATGCTTTACCAATCTGATCGAGATTAATGAACTTATTTTACCAATCTTGTGAATGTCATGAAAATAAACATGATGAATATTTTGAAAATAAATGAGTGTATCATGCATTTGGTCTTAATGATTTCTCTTAAATATACTTTTTGAAATCATACTTGATGATGAATATCAAGATATTAAAAGGATGTTATCATGGAATCATGCTTGATGATTTGTTTTACAAAATTTACCTTTCCGTCTTAAATGTTGACATTTGTTCTATTAAAGGTAAGGCATGCTTGATTGTTTTACAAAATTTACCTTTCCGTCTTAAATGTTGACATTTGTTCTATTAAAGGTAAAGGCATGCTTATAAGAAGTAAATCATATGAATAGAAATTTATAAAAATGAAATGCGATCCTTTATCTTATCGACTTTTCAATAAATCTATGCTTGTCATGTATGAATTTATTGAATGTGACTTTGAGGATGATTTCGGATTTCACAAATGCTTGATTCATACTTATGACATGAGACACATTTTAAATATGAATCATGTTCAATGCTTCAATCATGTTATATCTCCCTTAATTCATTTTGTTCTCCTAGATTTATTTACCAAAGAGGAGAATCTTCCGAATGAATGAAATGATACAAATGAATCACTTATCGATATATCTTTTTTGAAATATCTTTTCAATGTGATGTTGATAATTTGAGATGCTTGTTGGAATTCATGACATGAGATAATTGAATCCTTGACTTACTCTTTATATGGCTTGAGAATAGATGTTTAAAATCTTGCTTGATGAGTTGTTTTATAAGATTTTGTCTTTACGTCTTGAACTTTCATGCTTATCTTGATTTGGCATATAATGACTAAGGCATGCTTAGATGAAAATAATCACTTAAAAAATGCTTTACCAATCTGATCGAGATTAATGATTTCATGATATTTTATGAATCTCGAAATTGATTTTGATAACTTGATTATGAGTTTCAAGTTAACGATTTGATTTGAATGAGTTTTATCTAAATTATAATCTTAATCTTGCAAAATTGGAATCACAAATAATATCTTTTGGTATTCATGACTTGAATTTGATTGAAACATTGCATGCTTAAATTAATCATTCTCTTATGTTTCAAAAATTCTTTAAATGCCTTATGTGATGATTGAAAATTAATTTACTTTATGATAAATCTATGTATACCATTTTGAATCTCTTGAAAGTAATGTTGAGATTTTGATGAATTTGACGATTTGAATTTGAATAAGTTTGTATTCGAATTATGATTTTTAACTTCTTGGATTTACTACTTGATTTTTTTTTAATCACAATCTCTTCTTTGTATACCTACAATTTTTGTTATTTATAAAAAGAAGAGATTTGATAAAATGAATCATTGTTGACTTAATGTTCGGTATCATGAATACTTTATTATCATACATGAAAATAGTGATAAATATTTTGAAAATGAATATTTGTATCATGTTAGATGATTTTACATTTTGTGCATGATGAGTTATAGTGATGATTAAAACAATGATTGAAATGATATGAATGATGATTTGGAATCATGCATATAATGATGAGTTTATATGTTTTGAAAATATATATGATGATTTGGTATTATTCATGCAATAATGATGCACGCAATGATGAAATATTCATGATAAAATTATTATTTTGATATTCATGACTTGAATCTTCCTTTCGTTTAGCCAATGACAAAGGGAGAGAAAGAGTTGCTAATGTGCTATCTTGAATTGATGTAAAAGGTCATTTCAAAGAGAAATTAGCTAGCTTGCACAAATCAAGAAAATGTAAAAACTTGCTTACTATTATGCACATCGTAAAGAAAAGTAAATATGCCAACTTGCACATCTTTAAATTTACTAACTTGTATGTAGTAAAACTTGCATATCGTAAAAGTTGCTAGCTTGTAGAGAAGCAAAGAATTGCTATCTCGAAAGAAGCAAAAAATGCATAACTTAGAAAACTTGCAATATAATTGCTCTTGCCATGCTTTGTATCAAAAATAGGTTGATATTCTTAAAAGCATCATATTAAATTTTTTAGTATCGCAATGTATCACATGTATCGCAAATTGAAAATTTTGATACTATTATCATATCATGTTTAACAATTGATGTCTTTCATGACATGATTTCTTTGCATTTTTGTCTTATATGTATCGTGTGATGATTAAAATATTGATTGATGCAAATTCATAATTTATGTAAAAGTCTAAATCATTGGTTCCTCTCCTTCTTTTCGGCAATGACATAGGGGGAGAAAGATTGCTAGCTCAAGGCAAATATTGGCTAGCTTGTACTCTTCCCTTCTTTTCGACAAAAACAAAGGGGAGAAAGCTTTTGCTAGTTAGAACATGCAAAGAAAAGCAAAGTGCAATCTTGCACAAGATGCAAGTGTTGAATTGCCATGATTGAACTTAAGAATCTTGCTATGCTTTTGTGCTTATATGTCGTGATGAAAATCTAGCTTCATGTTACAAAAACTTGCATATCTTTTAAAATAGCTAGAGCTACTTCTCCTTTTGTTGATGACATAGGGGGAAAAGTATATTGACGACTTCATGCATTGAATTGAACTTTTTATCTCTAAACATATAAGAGTTGGGACTTCTCCTTTTTGTTGATGACAAAGGAGGAGAAGTAAGTTGATGACATGCATAATTTGATCATGACATGTTGCTTGGATTTGGGATAATTCAAGTGTTCTATCAATGGCATATTGATAGGGGGAGTTTGGTTAAACTCCAGGGAGTTAAGGTTAACTCTGGTAGTCATCAATTAGTTGTCATCATCAAAAAGGGGGAGATTGTTGAATCTCATATTTTGATGATGAAACTAATTGATTGTATTTAGATGTTTAACTGCATTTTGAGTGATGCAGGTCTACTCGATCAGGATTAGACAGTTGACGCAGGAGGAATTGACGTTGCGCCAGAGGAGATCACGTTAGGATATTGGACGGCAGAATGCTTCGGACGTCGGGCATCGGGCCAAGGAGAGCGGAATTGCACCAAGGATATTGGGGTTGCGGAGGTCAACAACCGATTGGGCAACAAGCCGCAAGAGTGGACGATGCGCTGAAGAATCAGACGAAGCACCAACCAATGACGTGCCGGGCAACAGAATGTCAATTCGCGTTGTAATAATTGTCTAGATCGGAGTAGAGTTTTGGCTTGTGTGTGCAGGATTAACTACGATAACGATGAAGACATAAAGCAAAACAAAGTGCCAGAGTCAAGCGCGAAGGATTCGTTGGGTGTTCGAGAGTCCGACGGAAGTCTGAAGGTTCGTCGGGAATGCTACCGGAACTAGCCGAGAATGAGTAGGGAGCTTGCCGAAGGGTTTTCGGAAGCTCACCAAAATGTACGTTGGAAGTTCGTAGAGCTCACCGAGAAAGATCGTAGCTTGCCGAAGAAGCTCATCGGAACTTGCCAAGATCAAATGTGAAGTCTAGGAGCTTGTCGGGAGTTCGCAGAATGGTTTTCGAGAGTTTCTCGGAAGACCACCGGAAGTTTGTCGGAAGAAGTCTTGACTTGTGGACTTTGTAATAGCTTAGGAAATGTCTTTAAATTCGTAGTTAGCATGTTAATTAGGGTTAGGATTAGGTGTTAATCTTATAACCCAAGTAGGGGCCAATTGGGCCCGAGTTCGGACTGGTTTGGGCCAAGTTTGGAGCCCAACCAGTGAGCTGAAATAGTGTAGGCAGTGGCATCGCCCAGAACCCGAAAGGTTGGGCGGTGGAATCGCCGGATTGGGCGGTGGCACCGCCCAACACCCGAAGAGCTAGGCGGTGCCATCGCCCAGTACACTATCAGTGTCAGAACTGATAGGCGGTGGCACCGCCACTAACAGGTGGTGGCACCGCTAGCTTCGGGAACCGAAGAGAATTCAAATTTTGGAACCCAAATTTGAATCCTCTTGAGGCCTATAAATATCCCTCAATTCTCAGCAGAGAAAACAACTTTTGAGAAGCAATAGATTGAGATAAAAGCCTTAGCAAAGTCTTTAGCAAGTCTTGTTTTCAATTGCTTGAGTGTTCACCTCCTTCTTTCTCGTTGAAACTTTGTAAGAGTGTGATCCACTTGTAAAAAGTTGTAAGAGGGGTATTTGTCCTTCCCCTTCAAAGTGATTTGCTAGTGGAAGTTGGGAGCCTCATCGAAGAAGGCTTCGCAAGTGGATGTAGGTCATTTTGACCGAACCACTTTAAAATTGGCGTGTTCTCTGGTTTGCATTTACTTATTGCTATTTACCTTACTGCAAACCTTCATACGTGCTTTACTTCCTTATTACTTTTGCTGCACACCTCTACGAACACGCTTTCAAGTTAAGCACTTTCGAGTTCGGTTTTTATCGTACGAAAAAGTTTCCAAAACCGACGTTTTAATCCGCTGCACTAATTCACCCCCCCCTCTTAGTGCCGCTCCGATCCTAACAGGTGGCACCACCAGCGGACAAGGGCGGCACCCCCCGCCCCCTATAGTGGCTACCGTCGATAGGGTGGCGGCGGCGGCAACACAGCATGGGAGAGGGTTAGGGTTTTCGAGCAAAAGGATAGTTTTACCCCTTAGAATTTTGGAAATTTCATTTATGTCTTTTTATCTAAATTTTGAAAATTCCTTGCATGTCCCTGATTTTAGAAAATATTAATTAATTAAAAGGTTTAATTGATTATTATTTTATTATTATCTAGTAGTCTTATATGATGATGATTTATACATGTGATGTATGATGTGTGGACGGACGATCATGGACTATGTGATGTGTGTACTTGTGATTATTATTATTGGGGCCTGCGAGCCTCAATTATATTTCTTATTTATTGTTGGACCTGCATGCCTATGATTAAGCTGTAATCACATGAGGAGGCACAACAGGAGCATGGATGCGATGGCGAACGAGATGGACGATCGCGATGTATGGAAATACGTCGAGATATCGATGGAACCAACGAGGACGAGATGTACGATCACTGGGCATGAAGATGCACTATTGCACACATAGATCTTGATGTGAGTGATTATGCCTACTAGCTCAGGCCTGATCACATTAGGTTGTGATCCATGATCATCTGGTGCGATTTCTTATACATCTACAAGATATATAAATAAATATTTACATGCAATGTAGATATATATTAAATATGTATACGTGTGACATGTCATATTAGGAGACCAAATTATAGAAACCCCTCTTTCGATAATATTAAGTCGGTAAATGTGAGGCAATTAGATTGACCAACGTGACCTTCCATCATTATAGGTAGGGATCGATTCTCGGTATAGGTTGAGTTGGTCGAGTCCCTCGAGGCTCACCTATATTGTGATTCGCTATCTTACTTACGATATAGAGATGTCATCGGTGACCTGAGAACATGGTATGCTTGGTCGAGTCCCTCGAGGGTATATTATCGGATCAGACTCATCTTGTAACGATGGTGTTGACTTAATCGAACATCATGGTTGGTTGAGTCCCTTGAGACCATGGTGATTCGGAGGCCGAACAAGACGGGAATCATAAGGAGTTGTGATCGGTAAGAGTTGCCTACCTTTCAGGCTTAGTGTGATTGGTCGAGTCCCTTGAGGTTATACTAAGACGTTGATTGGATCCTAATCCCCACTAGAAGTCTG
Organism: Musa balbisiana; assembly: GCA_004837865.1. Classification (NCBI taxonomy): domain Eukaryota; kingdom Viridiplantae; phylum Streptophyta; class Magnoliopsida; order Zingiberales; family Musaceae; genus Musa; species Musa balbisiana. The sequence continues at coordinate 19,139,862 of CM017193.1, read as the reverse complement.
CCAGAGACTCCCATTTCACGTGCTGAGGGTGTCGCGTGACTCACAAGTAAAATAGTGAGAGCATATTAAGATAGAAGTCCATATCTTGATTGTTTATTTTTGTAAAATCTGCATGTTATTCATTTCTGCTGCATCTTTATTTTCAAAAAATGTCGCTTTCAAATCCCTTACGTGGCATACTTGATGTCAATCGCCTCAATGGTCCAAATTATACGGATTGGCTCCATAACTTGAGAATGATTCTCACGACAGAGAAAATCGTGTATGTCCTTGATACAGTGATGCCTACACCCGAGGAAGGAGTAAGTGAGGATGAGATTGCTTGCTACATGAAGTATATTGATGACTCCACTCTTACTCATTGTTACATGTTGGGCTCTATGACTCTTGAGTTACAAAGACAACATGAAAAGATGGATGCCAGATCCATTCTCCTACATGTCCACAAACTATTTGAGGAATAGGGAAGGACTCAACGATATGAGATATTTAAGAGCCTCTTCTGTGCTAGGATGACTGAGGGGACACCGGTTCAGAACCATGTCATAAAGATAATTGAGTAGATAGAGAAACTCACATGTCTAGGAATGGTCCTAGAGGATAACCTGTGTATGGATCTTGTGCTTCAGTCCCTACCAGATTCCTTTTCACAGTTCACAATAAATTTTAATATGAACAAGCTCGATGTGACTTTCCCGAAGCTCCTTAATATGTTGAGGGAGGCAGAGAGTACTATCAAGAAAGAGAAGCTAATTCTTTACACTAATGAGACCAGAAAGAAAAGGAAAGCAGAAAAGTCCCTTAAGAAGGGTAAGGATAATGGCAGACCAGGTAAAGCAAAGGTTGCTAAGAAAAACCCGGCAAAGGACAAAGGTCAGTGTGTTAGGACTCTAGCTAGGAGAGTCCTAATTAATAGGGGCATTCATATAAAACCTACCTATGCCGACCCTTATTAAAGAGGTGAAGAGGCCGGCTAGGGTTTGGAGGTTATTTCTTAGAGAAGAATTAGGAGTTGTAAAGGAATAAGGGTCTTGAGTAGGAGTCCTATTAGGAGTCTTAGTAGGAGTCCTATTAGGAGTTGGTTAGAAGTAGGAGTCTTGAGTAGGAGTCCTATTAGGAGTTAGGGTTTAGAAGCTCTATAAATAGCTATGTATTCCTCCTCTTTTCACAAGCAATAGATGAATCTTTTCTGCAGCCTTTGAGCAGCAACTTGGAGGAAGGAACCCCTATAGAGTTCCAGGAGGCCGATCCCCTAAAGAGATCAACCCCAAGCTTAGAATCTGCAAGGGTTCTAACATAGTGCTTCTATTGTGGCAAAGATGGGCATTGGAAGAGGAATTACAAAGAGCACCTTACATAGAGAGCAAAACAGAAGCTTAGAGAAGCTTTAGTTATATTCATGATCAATCTCTAATTGTTAGATTTTTGTGATAGTGCATTAGTATTGGATACTAGTATTGCTTATCACATCTGCAATTTGTTGTAGATTCTAGCAAAGCCTTGGAGATTCATGAGAGGAACATTGCATAATGGTTTGTTTATACTAAACACTACTCTACATATCATGAATGTAAGTGTGTCTAAGAGGAAACGAGATGAGGTGAATAGTGCATACCTGTGGTATTGTAGGCTAGGTCAAATCCACGAGAGAAGGATTCGAAAGTTGCTAAAGGATGGATATCTAGTTCCATACAACTACGAGTCATATGTAACTTACGAGCCTTGCTTTCGTAGAAAACTGACCAACTCTCCATTTAATGGAATTAGAGAGAGAGCCATTGAGTTGTTGGAACTCATACATAGTGATGTATGTGGACTCATGTGAACTCATGTCATTGGTGGTTACTCCTACTTTATTATATTTACTGATGATTTCTCAAGATATGGATATGTGTACTTAATGAAGTACAAGTCCGAGACCTTTGAGAAATTCAGATAGTATAAGAATGAAGTGGAGAACCGGATTAGAAAGAGTATCAAGATTCTTTGATTAGATCGAGGAGGTGAATATTTAAGTACAAAGTTTACTCAGTTCCTTAAGGACTATGAGATATTATCCCAATATACAACTCCTTATACACCTTAGCTCAATGGTGTGTTTGAAAGGAGGAATCGTATGCTATTAGATATTGTACGAACTATGATGAGTTTCGCTGACCTACCTATCTCATTTTGGGGATATGCCCTATAGACCGCAACTTACCTTCTGAACAGAGTTCCAACTAATTCGATAGTGTCTATACCATATGAGATATGGAAAGGGAAGAAGCCTGATCTTAAGATTGTTAAGATTTGGGGCTACCCTGCCCACATTAAAAGACACAACCCCGATAAGTTGGAATCAAGGATGGTACGGTACAAGTTCATGAGATACCCCAAGGAAACTTGTGGATATTATTTTTATCATCTCGAGGACCAAAAGGTCTTTGTAGCTAAGAGAGTGATGTTCCTTGAGAAGGAACACATTCTTGTTAGAGACAGTGAGAGCATGATAGAGTTGAGCGAGGTCGGAGAACCTAGCTCAAGCACCACTCTACATCCCGAGTCTGTTCAAGTACCTAATACACAAGTTCCAACTTTACGTAGGTTTGACAGAGTATCTCATCCTCCTTAGAGATATATGGGACATATTAGAAGAGAGGATGTTGAGGATATTGATCCTTAGACCTACGAGGAGGCTATTATGAGTATAAACTCCGGGAAGTAGCAAGAAGCCATAAATTCTGAGATGGATTCTATGTACTCTAACAAGGTTTGAAACTTAATTGATGTGCTTGAGGGTATTGTACCCATTGGTTGCGAGTAGATCTTTAAGAAAAAGATCGGAGTAGATGGAAAGGTAGAGACCTATAAAGTAAGGCTAATGGCCAAGGGGTATCGTCAAAGGCAAGGTGTTGACTATAACAAAACCTTCTCACCCGTAGCAATACTAAAATCCATCCAAATTCTATTCGCTATTACAGTATACTATGATTATGAAATATAGTAGATGGATATGAAAACCACATTCCTCAATGAGAACCTCAAGGAGAAGGTGTATATGATACAACCTAAGGGATTCGTGTCCAAGGACTACCCAGATAAGGTGTGCAGGTTGCTTAGATCCATTTATGGACTAAAGCAAGTTTCTCGAAGTTGAAATATAAGATTTGATGAGGCAATCAGATCTTATGACTTTGTTAAGAACGAAGATGAACCTTGTATGTACAGGAAGGTAAGTGGGAGCGCTATCACCTTTTGGTGTTATATGTGGATGATATCCCGAACATTGGGAATTATGTAGGAATGCTATCCATAGTAAAGGCTTAGTTATCTTGACACTTCTCCATGAAGGACTTAGGGGAAGCATCCTATATCTTAGGGATTTAAATCTATAGAGATAGATCTAAGAGGATGCTTAGGTTTGTCCCAGTCCAAGTACATAGACACCATTGTCAAAATGTTTGGCATAGAAAATTCTAAGAGATGTCTCATACCGTGAGACATGAGATATCGTTTTTTACGAATATATCCCCAAAGACTCCTAAAGAAACGACGAACATGGATAGGATACTATACTAGCTCTCAGTAATAGGGTCTATCATGTATGCCATGCTATATACCAGGCCTGATATAGTGCATGCTCTGAGTGTCATGAGCAGGTATCAGGCAAATCCAGGCTTGGAGCACTGGAAAGCAGTAAT
>CM017193.1:19058679-19131179 GCA_004837865.1 Musa balbisiana | reverse complement strand
TTTAGAAACATAGAGTTTTTTATTACCTTTCTTGCTACTCCATACAGGAATAGCTGGGGTATTTATAGACCCAAATGATTTCAAAACTTGGAGCCAAAATTTAAATCGTTAAGATTTCAGGGTATGAGCGGTACCACCGCCTATAGCTTGTCATTGGGCGGTACCACCGCCCAGTCTGGCAGTTCTACTACCTGACATATTGTTACTAGGCGGTACCATTGCCTAGTCTGGTGGTATCATCACCCGATAGCCTCGGAGACCGAATTTTTCGAGTTTTCCAAATCATAAGCGGTTTTACCGCCTGTTCTGGTGGTGCCACCACTAGACCCAACATTTGGGTCATTGAATGGGCCTCCCAATCAGCCCAAATCACTCCCAATTTAGGCCCAATTGACCCTTAATTGAATTGGCCCAATTCTGACCCAAGTATGTACTAATTATGAATTTTAAGACATTCACTAAGCTAAATAAGTCCGTAAGTCTAGGTTTCTTCCGACGAGCTTCCAGCGATCTTCCGGTGAAATTCTGACGATCTCTCGGCAATGTTCCAGTGGACTCCCGGTAATCTCTTGGACTTCACGACGATCTTCTTGGCGAGTTCCGATGACCTTCTTTGGCAAGCTCCTGGACTTCTCAGTCAATTTTGACAAAACTTCCGACGAACTCTCGAACTCCCAACGAAATCTCATTCTTGACTCCGGGACTTCATTTTGCTTTATGCCTTGCTATCGTAGTTAATCCTGCACACTTAAAACCCACTTCGATTTTGACAATTATTACAAAGCTTAAATCAAGTGTTGTTCGGCATGTCATTGGTTTATCGGCGCTTCGTTCGAATCTTCAGTGTATCATCCTCTCTTGCGGCCTATTGCCCAATCGGCCAATTGACCTCCGCAACTCCAATTTACTTGGCATAATTTCTGCTCTTCTTGGCCCGAAGCCTTTTGTCGTTATGTCGACCGATCCTAGGCTCGACATCCAATCTTCTAACATGTTTTTCTCCGACCCAACATGATTCTTCCTGCTTTAATTGTCTCATCTTGATCGAAGCTTCCAGCGTCACTCAAAACAAAGATTAAATCATAAACACTCTTAATTGATTTCATCATCAAAATCTGAGATTCAATAATCTCCCCCTTTTTGATGATGATAACTAATTGATGATGGAGTTTAAACAAACTCCCCCTATCAATATGCCTTATTGATAGAAACTTTAAAATCATAGCATTTCAACATTACATGCAACATGAGTGTTAAAATAATCAATTTATCACATCATTGCATGCATGATTGTCATCATAACTTCTCCCCCTTTGTCATCAATAAAAGGGAGAACTGCAACTAGTAAGCGTTTAAACATAATATCAAATCATTGCATAATAAATATAATCTCAAGTTTTATCATCATACAAGTTAGCAAGTTTTAGAGAGGTGCATAGATTAACATGTTTGCTTTTCTTTGCAATGTTTAAGCTAGCAAGTTTTCGAAAAAAAATATAAAATAACATTTTTGCCTTTTGTTGAAGTGTGCAAGCTAGCAATTCTTGCTTTCTTTTGCAATGTGCAAGTTGCAAGTTTTACTTCTTAAGATAGGTAAGAGAGCACTTTTACTTCTCTTAAAATTACAAGATAGCAATACTTGGTGATGTTCAAGATAGCAAGTTTTACATCATGTAAGCTAGTGAATTTTACAACATTTTAGAATATGCAAGCTAGCAATTTTGAGATGTTCAAGAAAGAAACTTTTGCTTCTTGATATATGCAAGTTGGCAATCTTTGCTTCTCTTTTGAGATGAACAAGCTAGCATGTTTTTGCATTTTCTTGACTTGTGCAAACTAGCAACTTTTCTCCCCCTTTGTCATTGTCAAAAAGAAGGGAAGAATACAATTTTGTAATTCATTTTTCCTTTACAACAATTTTCAAATCATGACAAAAGTAAAGTATCAATATTATTTCAATATATTTGTGCATCACTATAGTTTCAAATTAAAACATGCACAATTTCAAAACCTTACATTTCATCCTTTATGCATGATACCAAAAATAAATCATCACTATGGGCATATCATACATGATACTCAAGCATTCATAATACATCATTTTAGCAATAAATCATAGTATTGCATGCATCATTTCAAATCATAAACAATTCAAATTATGATGGTATCAAAATGTCAAATTACATTACATCCTACCATGCATGATCATAAATTCTCATTTGTATGCATCAACATAAATTCATGAGTATTTTATACATAATTTCATATCATCATATGAACAATATTAAGAGAATTTTGATGATGAGATATACTTTATGAATACAAGGAATTATAAAATTCATATCATGAAAGAAAAAGATCAAGTGAATATCAAAAGATATGATTCATATAGAAAATTTTCTCAAATGCAAGAATCATATAAAAATAAAGAGTAAGAAATCTTGATTTATAAAAGAAAATCTTAAGTTAAGAAATCAAGAGAAGGTTCATGATTTCAATTTGAAAAATCTTATTTAGATTCAATCATCAAAATCATTGTAAGAAATCTTGATTTATAAAAGAAAATCTTAAGTTAAGAAATCAAGAGAAGGTTCATGATTCAATTTGAAAAATCTTATTTAGATTCAAATCATCAAAATCATAAGAGATTCAAAATGACATTAATTGATTTATCAATCTCTTGAAATACTAGCGATTTTCTTTTTCCATTTTGTCATTGTAAACAAGAACAAAGAACAGAAGAAATGCATAACAAAACTCAAGTCACAGCATATCATAGTTTGTTAAGATAAGTCTCCTTTTTTGGTGAATAGCAAAACGAAACAAGGAGGAAATAATCTTAATTCATAGAAAGATTTCAAGTATCAAATATGGAGAAATTAAGATCATGAATTAGATCATTTTCCTCTTTAGTAAATGGCAAAGAGAAACATAAGAGATCAAATAAGAGATCTTGATTCATAAAAGATTTCTTGTTATAAATCTCGAGAAATTATGATTTCGTAAAACTCATTCAAATTCATTTTCAAAGTTCAAGAGATTGATAAAAGCATAATATACATGGATTCATTAATCTTTTATTAAAAAATCAATAACATAGAGATGGAAAATATATTTCCTTTTTATGTGTTTTATTTTAAATTGTTTGTTTCATACAACCATGCCTTTGTCTTTTTATGCCATATAAAAACAAGCATCAACATTTAGGATTGAAAAATAAATTTCATCATAAAAACCATTAAAACCAAAAAAAAATATAACACATTAAACATAAGGCTTCTTCAAATAAGACATTTGATTCATCATTTTAATTCCAATGATAATATATTTTCCTTTTTATATGTTTCATTTTATGTGATTAATTTCATATAAGTATGCTCAAGTTTTTCATATGAAAACCATCCATCATGTTTAAAACCAAAAAGTAATACAAAATCATCATGAAACACATAATTGTTTCTTAAACACATACATAAGATTAATCTTACTAGGTGTACAAGCATTAGATTAATATTTTATTATATTTTCATAAAACATGTAATTGTCATGATCATTTTTTCAAAATAGCTAGAAAAAGAAAGCATGGTCCCCTTTTATTTATTATTTATTTTTTATATCTTATATACTAATTTAAAAATAATATATGAAATGCATCAAGTAATTTCAAAATAAAGCCATGAGGATTTGGTTACCTCGTTGTCGAAAGCCGTTAAGGCGTAGTTTGTCACCTCGCCTTTGTTGGATTGTTCTTCATCTTCGGATGAATTTGATTCGTCCAAAGCCACCTTGAGTGTTTTCTTCTTTTTTAGCTTCTTTTTATGTTCATTTTTGTTTTTAGATTCTTGTTTTAAAAAAATTTTAAGCATTATAATCAAGAGTTCAAAGTCATCATCACTTGAGCTTTTGCTCGAGTTGTCTTCATTTGTTCTAAATGCAAAATCCTTCATATTCTTTGGAAGGTTATTCTCAAGTTCATATTGTGTAACATGTGTCATAAAACTCACTTTATAGGTCATTAAAGACCCAATAAGTTCTTCAAGAGCAAGGTTGTTTAGGTCTTTAGCCTCTTATATTGCCATTACTTTTGAATCTCAATTTTTAGAAAGAGACAGTAAAATTTTGTTCACAAGTTCAAGGTTCGAAAAACTTTTACCAAGAGCTTTTAGACTATTGACAACATCCATAAAACGGGTATACATATCTCCAATAGTCTCGCTTGATTCCATTCAAAATAATTCAAAATCATGTATCAAAATATTAATCTTTGAATCTTTAACTCTACTAGTGCCTTCGTGTATGATTTCAAAAGTATGCCAAATATCGAAAGTCGTTTCGTAAGTAGAAACCCGATTGAATTCATTCTTGTCTAAGGCGCAAAATAGAGCATTCATAGCTCTAGCATTTAAAGAAAAAGTTTCTTCTTTAAATCATTCCATTCATTCATTAGAGTAGAAGACTTTTAAAAACCAAATTCGACTATATTCCATAAATCGAGATTAAAACTCTCATACAAGTTTTCCAATAAGTGTAGTCCATCCCATTAAACATGGGAGGACGAATAATAGAAAAGTCCTCTTGAAATCCGAAAAGATCCATTTCTCTTAGGTGTTAAGCCAAATGAGAAATAACGAGGCTTTAATACCAACTGTTATGAACGAGTCGGCACTAAGAGGGGGGGGTGAATTAATGCAGTGGTAAAAATATTAGTTTCGTAAAAGGAAAAGTGGAAAACTTGTATGAGAGTGTTAGAACCCTTGCAGATTCTAAGCTTGGGGTTGATCTCTTTAGGGGATCGACCTCCTTGGAACTTTATAGGGGTTCCTTTCTCTAAGTTATTGCTCAAAGGCTGCAGAAAAGATTATCTATTGCTTATCAAAAGAGGATAAATACATAATTATTTATAAGGTTTCTAAACCCTAACTCCTAATAGGACTCCTACTTAAGACTTCTACTCAAGACTCCTAATAGGACTCCTACTCAAGACTCCTATTCCTTTACAACTCTAATTCTTCTTTAAGAAATAACCTCCAAACCGTAGCCGGCCTCTTCACCTCTTTAATAGGGATCGGCTTAGGTAGATTTTACATGAATGACCCTCTCAATTAGGACTCTCCTAACTAAAGTCCTAACAGACCCGCCCTCTTCAAATCAGTCTTGTTCTCGAGGTTGACAATCCATGAATTTTAGGAATTTGATCTTCAAGTCGTCATAGTTCTCCCAAGTGGCACATTCTGCTGGTAAGTTCACCCACTGTATTAGCACTTTAGTAGTGCGTTGTCATCGTCGAGTCACAATCCGTCGATCAATAATGGCACTCGACTGAGTATGGAGTTCTCCTTGGGTAGTCATATTTGGTGAGTGGCTTTGGGCTGTCTCTAAGTACCTATTTACCACTTCCGTCTGGCTATCGGTTTGCGGGTGATACGCCGTACTCCTTTTCAATTAGTGCCCTTATAACGTAATTATTTTGAGTCCCAATTGTAATGAGTCATGGAGCTTGGTGCTTCCTCCAAATTTGTATGATCTTATTGGTCTCCAGATCTTCCTACCATTCCCTCTTAATATCCTCAAGGAAATTGCTAGTCGAAAGTGAAATGGCCGAAAATTCAGCTTGCTTGGATAGCCATGAAAGCGCATCTACAACAACATTCTCTTTCCCCTTTTTGTAAGTTATTTCATAATCATATCCAAGAAGCTTTGTTACCCATTTTTGCTGCTCAGGGGAAGATATCTTCTACTCCAAGAAATATTTTAGACTTTTATGGTCGGTCTTGATTTGAAAGCGTCGCCCGATCAAGTATGATCTCCATTTGGCCACCGTATGCATAATCGCGAGCATCTCCTTGTCATAAATAGTCATTTTGAAATGGAAAGGAGATAATGCCTTATTGGTATAAGTGAGGGGGTGGCCATCTTTCATTAGTACAACACCAATTCTGACTCTAGAGGCATCGGCTTCAATAACAAAAGTCTTGTCGAAGTCGAGTAGCGCTAGTACAGGCATTATCATCATTGCAGCTTTAAGTTTGTCGAAGGCAATGGTGGCTTTGTCCAACCATTGGAAAGCATATTTTTTCAACAAGGAAGTAAGTGGTGCACTGATCTTTCCATAGTTTTTCACGAACTTATAGTAGTAGCCTATTAAACCGAGAAAGCCACATAGCAATTTTATGTTCCTCGAGGTTGGCTAGTTCTGCATTGCTCCAATTTTGGAGGGGTCCACTGCTACACCTTCTTATGATATGATATGCCCAAGATATTTCATCTTCTATTGAAGAAAGCAAAAATTCATAGTAGTCTTTGTGTGTTCAAAATGTGGTTTTCGGTATGTCTTCTTCGCACACTCGTATTTGATGATACCTAGATCAAAAGACTAGCTTTATGAAGATTTGTGCTTCATTTCATCTTGCAATTCATCTACTATTGGAATAGGGTATTTGTCCTTGATGGTTATGCCATTGAGAGCTCAGTAATCAATGTACAATCGCCATGTTCTGTCCTTCTTTCGTACAAAGAGCACCGGTAAAGAGTAGGGGTTGCAACTTGGCCGAATTACTCTTGTTTTAAGCATCTCTTTTACAATCCTTTCTATTTCATCCTTCTACAGATATGAATGCTGATATAGCTGAGTATTTGCAGGAGGTTTGCCCAGAAGAATCGGTATACAATGATTATGCCAATGAGTAAGAGGTAGGTTGTGCGGGTCGTCAAATATATCTGAAAATTCAGCAAGCAAAGAAAGTAGGTTCGGATCTTCAAATTCTATTGGCTCTCCCTTAGTTTGCTACTCAAGTTGTACCAAAAAGCCGCTGTATGCTTTATGCAAAACCTTCTCCATTTGTTGTGTGAAAATTGTCATTACGTCGCTCCCACATTTCTCGTGTAGTATCACCTGTTTTCCTTTACTATAAAATCTCATAATTAGTTTCACATGGTTTTAGGAAATATCACCTAATGTTGTCAGCCATTCGATGTCGAGCACGGCCTCATAATCATCAATAGGGAGGAGGAAGAAATATGCAATTATCTCTTGGTCTTGTAGTAATAGTTTCACCTGCGGATATCTTTGGTCGCACTTTAGGATTCTTTCGTCGGTGACCTTTACGTCAAACTTACTACAACCTTCGATGTGGAGTGCCATCTGAGTAGCAACCTTACTGTTTAGGAAGTTATTAGTGCTGCTCGTGTTAATGAGAACAGTGATTGGTTGTTGTTTGAGAAGGCCTCCAACTTTCATCGTTTGTGGATTTGAGTAGCCAACTAGTGCGTGTACCGTAACGTCGGTCGGTTGTGGCTCTTCTTCCGCATCTTTTTCTTCATGTTCAAGGCTCTCTTCTAGATATTCAATGACCTCTTCTTCTACCGGTTCAACCATAAGAAATCTCCCTATACTACAATGATGCTCACCACTCCACAGCTCGTTGAAGTGCCAACATAACCCCTTCGTAGATCGCTCCCGAAGCTCTTCTCTTGTCAACCTTTTTGGTGCAAAGACTCGATTGACAGTAGAGGGGGCTAAGGGCTTCAGTATTGCTGGTCGGGGAGTGAGCCTAGTCCTCCGAACTTCATGGTTCAATCGCTCCTCTTAAAATCATGCGAAAGAGATGTCTGCCATAAGCGTGTACAGTTGTCACACTTTAACTTCTCCTCGGATCTCCGGCTTCAAGCCCTCAATGAAGGTCTCCAATAGCTGTTTTTGAGACTAATCATAAGTTTGATTAAATAACCTTTCAAACATGATTTGATACTCCTGAATGGTGGAGGTTTGTTGGATCTTTGCTAGTTATCCATCAATATTCTCGTAATCGGTTGGTCCGAAGCCGATCAGCAGTTCTTCTTTGAATTGTCGCCATGAGAGGACTCCATGAGTGTGTTCAAACTAGTCAAACCATTGTATGGTATCTCCTTCAAGATGTATAGCTACAATTTCCACCATAGATGCGTCCGCAGTTTTGTGGTACTGAAAATATCGCTCTACGCACGAGATCCAACCAATCGGGTCTCCTTCTTCCCATCTAGGGAAGTCCACCCTCATGCGTGGATAGTTGGGGTCGGTTATAGAGCCTCCCCTCTCTTGGAAGTCATCTCTTCGGGCTTGGTGTGATTGGTTAGAGCTCTCTCCTTGATGTGATTTCTTCAAGCTTGGTAGTCGGCCCAAACTGAGTTCGGTAAATAGAGTCTGAATCTTATCCTCCATTAGCGCATTGAAGGCTTTGAATTTAGTATTGATTACCTCCTCAGATGCCATAATATATGCCCTCCAAATCTATGATGTTAAGATCTCTCTTTTGTTGTCAAATTAAAGGCATATATATGTTGAGAGAAGTGATGGTCGAAAGGGTTGGTGGATTGGTGGATGTAGGCTGCGGTTTAGGCTTGTTTTGTGGCTATTTTGGGTACAGTTTGAGGGTGTGGTTTAGTGGAGTTTTAGGGCTGTGGATGAAAGTTTTAGATCTGTGGTAGATTGCAGCAAAGGTTTGATCAAAATTAGTAGAAGTTGCTGCAGGTATTTGTTGTCTTGTAAGAGCAGAATTGTCATCGAAGAAACAATGGTTTCTCGACAAAATTTCCACCAAAAACTTGAGAGATTTGAGGAGGAAATTGACAGAAAAATCTCAGATTATATGACAATAAGGATGTCCAATTTAATCAAGAAAATTTTGACAGTATAATAGCAAGAAAATTGGTGCAAGTTGCAATAGCATAATTCTCGTCTAAAAATTTCAACGGTTTGCGATGAAAATTTATAGCAACACAAAATCATTTTTAGAGATGAATTTCTCAATGGATCAATCTTAAATGGAAGCCAAGATAATTTATAAAGTATATAAGAAATTTTGTTCAAAAAATATTACAAATAGATCGGTTAAGGCAACAATATGCGGCTAAAATTTTCTACAGCATAGATTTTCAAGTGTAGCAGATTAGACATAAAAGATTAGTGGTTTATATTAAGAATTTTTCAATAAAACTAAAGGGAAATCTACTATTAGGAAGTATCAAAGCTATCATAAAATTTTGTAGAGATTTGGATAGAAAAAATATAGTAGTAAGATCAAACAAACTGTGCTATGTGGTTGGAATTTTACAGTGCAGATTTTCAAGTATAGCAGTTTAGACGTAAAAGATCAATGGTTTATATTGAGAATTTTTTGACAAAACTAAAGGGAAATTTGCTATTAGAAAGTGTCAAAGTTGTCATAAAAATTTTGTCGAGATTTGGATAGAAAAAATGCAGTAGCAAGATCAAACAAACTGTGCTATACGATTGGAATTCTGCAATGTATCTTTCGTCATAGAGATGAAAACTTTGTGATGAAAAATTTATGCAGCAATATAGGAACAATTTTTTTTTTAGATTTTCGAATAAGGATAATTAAATTACAGCAGCAGTAAGGTATAAAACCAGAACCTGTTGCAATTCACAGGGAGATCAAAGGATGATCCGTAGTGGTGGAGATGACGACGAAATTTGGCGACGATCTTTTAAGCAATTGTGGGAATTGCTTTGGGTGGCTGTGGAGGGCTGATGGATAGCTATGGAAGGGTAGCGAGATGCCAAGAATGTTACTCTAATACCAAGTGTTAGAACCCTTGCAAATTCTAAGCTTGGGGTTGTTCTCTTTAGGGGATCGGCCTCATTGGAACTCTATAGGGGTTCCTTCCTCCAAGTTGCTACTCAAAGGCTGCAGAAAAGATTCATCTATTGCTTATTAAAATAGGATAAATACATAGCTATTTATAGGGTTTCTAAACCCTAACTCCTAATAGGACTTCTACTCAAAAATCCTAATAGGACTCATACTCAAAAATCCTAATCCTCATAAAATCCTAATATGACTCCTACTCAAGACTCATATTCCTTTACAACTCCTAACTCTTCTCTAAGAAATAACATCCAAACCTTAGCCGACCTTGTCACCTCTTTAATAAGGGTCAGCTTAGGTAGGTTTTACATGAATGCCCCTTTTAGTTAGAACTCTCCTAGCTAGAGTCCTAACAGAGAGTTTTCTTGCTTTCATTGAATCTCAATTTATGGAGTATAGTCAAATTTGGTTTTCAAATGTCTTCTACTCCAATAAATGAATAGAATGATTTGGAGAAGAAAACTTTTTCTTTAAATGCTAGAGCTATAAATGCTCTATTTTGCACCTTAGACAAGAATAAATTTAATCGGGTTTCTACTTGCGAAACGGCTTTCGATATTTAACACACTTTTGAAATCACACACGAAAGCACTAGTAGAGTAAAGATTCGAAGATTAATATTTTGATGCATAATTTTGAAATTATGTCTAAACACTTACTAGTTGTACTTCTCCTTTTTGTTGATGACAAAGGGGGAGAAGTTATGATGATAATTATACATGCAATAATGTGATAAATTAGTTATTTTAATACTCATGTTGCATGCAATATTGAAATACTATGATTTCAAAGTTTCTATAAAAAATGAGACAACCCAAAGCCATTTACCAAATATGACTACTCAAGGAGAACTCTAGACACATTTGAGTGCCATTATTAATCGACAGATTGTGACTCGACGACGATGACCCACTATTGAAGTTCTAATATAGTGGGTGAATATACCAGCAAAAGATGCCACTTGGGAGAACTATGATGACTTGAAGATCAAATTCCTAGAATTCATGGATTGTTAGCCTCGAGGATAAGGCTGATTTGAAGAGGGCGGGTTTGTTAGGACTCTAGCTAGGAGAGTCCTAATTGAGTTTCATTTAAAGGGGCATTTATATAAAACTTACATAGCTGACCTCTATTAAAGAGCTGAAGAGGCCGGCTAAGGTTAGGATTAGTTTGGATGTTACTTTTTAGAGAAGCATTAGGAGTTGATTAGAAGTAGGAGTCTTGAGTAGGAGTCCTATTAGGAGTTAGGGTTTAGAAGCCTTATAAATAATCATATATTCATCCTCTTTTCATAAGAATAGATTAATCTTTTTAGCAGCTTGCAGCAACTTGGAGGAAGGAACCCCTACAGAGTTCCAAGGAGGTCGATCCCCTAAAGTGATCAATCCCTATTAGGAACGAGTCGACACTAAGAGGAGGGGGCATGAATTAGTGCAATGGTAAAATTACATTGGTTCTAAAATTTTGTTCAATAAAACTAATCTTCGGAAGATAACTTAAAATTGAAAGCGTACGGAAGAGCGTAGTGGATGTAAAGCAAGTAAGTTTTCAGTAAAGGTAAATTGCACAAAAAAATGCAAACCAGATTTTTATAGTGGTTTTGTCGTCGTGACCTACATCCACTCCACCGATTCCTCTTCCGTCAACGCCACCAACATCCACTATCAATCTTCCTTCAATGGGCGAAGACCAACTACCCTTTTACACCCCTCTTCTCCTTTTCACAGGTTTAAGAGACAACCTTTACAAGCACTCACTCCTCACTTAAACAGAATTCTAGACATAGAGTAGAGGAGGAAATTTCTCAAGAGATTGTAATAACATTTTCTCACTTTTAAATTTTCTATTCTTATGTGGTTTAACGAGGAATGAGAGGGGTATTTATAGGCCTCAAGTTGATTCAAACTTGGAGCCTAAAAATATCTCATCTCGAGTTTCCTAGGTCATAGCGGTACCATCGACTACCATCGATTGTGTTGGGTGATACCACCACTTGCAGCACTAACACTAGGTGGTACCACCGCCCAATCTGGTGGTACCATCGCCTAGAATACTATGTCTGAGTGGTACCACCACCTAGACTGGCGGTACCACCGCTTGACATAGTCTCGGAGACTATGCCATGACGGTGCCACTTGTTACTATTTAGGCCTTTCACTTAGCCCAACACAGTCCATACATGGGCCCAACTAGCCCCTAATTGGGTTGGCCCAATTCCAATCCCAATTATGTGCTAACTATGAAATTTAAGACATTTACTAAGCTAAACAAGTCCGTAAGTCTAGGTTTCTTCCTGCAAGCTTCCGGCGATCTTCCAGCGAACATCCGACGATCTCCCAGCAATGTTCCAACGAACTCCCAATAAGCTCTTGGACTTCATGATAATCTTCTTGGCAAGTTCTAATGAGCTTTTTTGGCAAGCTCCTGGACTTCTCGATCAATTTCGACAGAACTTCCGACGAACGTCCGGATTTCCGACGAACTCTCGAGCTCTCAACGAAATTGTGTTCTTGACTCCGAGACTTCATTTTGTTTTATGCCTTGCTATCATAGTTAATCCTGTATATATAAAACATACTTTGATCTAGACAATTATTACTAAACATGAATCATGCTGTCCAATATTTCATTGGTCCATCGATGCTTCGTTTGATTCTTCGGTGCATCATCCTCTCTTGTGTCCTATTGCCCAATCGGCTAGTTGACATTTGCAACTTTGATTTCCTTGGTGTAATACCTGCTCTTCTTGGCCTGATGCCCGAACTCATAGCCTAAAGCCTTCTGTTGATACATCGACTGATCCTTCGGCATGATGTCCAATCTTCTAACATGTTTTTCACTGGCCCAACATGATTCTTCCTACTTTAATTGTCTCATCCTGATCGAAGCTTCCTGCATCACTTAAAACACAGATCAAATCATAAACATTTATCAATTGGTTTCATCATCAAAATCTAAGATTCAACAATCTCTCCCTTTTTTATGATGATAACTAATTGATAACGGAGTTAACCTTAACTCTCCCTATCAATATGCCATATTAAAAGAACTCTTGGATTCAAAAATCCAAGCAACATGTTATCATAAACTTATGTATAACATCATACTTCTCTCCCTTTGTCATAAACAAAAAGGAGAAGTCCAACTATCAAGTGTTTAGGATATACAAGTTCAACTCATTGCATAATAAACATAATCTTAAGTTTTACATCATGCAAGCTAGCAATTTTTAAGATATGCAAGTTAACAAATTTGCTTTTCTTTGCGATGTGCAAGATAATATATTTTTGCATCTTCTTGATGTTAGGATCGGAGCGGCAATAAGAGGGGGGGGTGAATTAGTGCAACGGATTAAAACTCATAAGTTTGAAATCGATTTCGTAAATGTGTAGAGATTTCGATTCGATAAAGGAATGACTTAGTAAAAGTAGCTCGAGTAAAGTAAGGAGATGAAAATCGAAAGCTTGCTACTATGTAAATAAAGGTTTCAGAAAGTTAAACACTCACACATTCAAGGAATACACCAATTTAAAGTGGTTTGGTCAAATAACCTACATCCACTTGCGAAGCCTTCTTCGATGAGGCTCCCAACTTCTACTAGCAAATCACTTTTAAGGGGAAGAACTAAATACCCCTCTTACAACCTTTTTACAAGTGGTTCACACTCTTACAGATTTTTCAAAGAGAAAGAGGGAGGTGAACACTTAAGCTATTGAAAACAAGACTTTGCTAAGGACTTGGCTAAAGCTTTTTCTCAATTTCTAACTTCTCAAAAAGGTATTTTCTTTACTAAGAATTGAGGGGTATTTATAGACCCCAAGATGATTCAAATTTGGGCTCCAAATTTTGAATTCCTTTGGGTTCTCGGAGCTGGCGGTGCCACCGCCTATCGGTGGCGGTGCTACCGCCTGTCAATGTCACATTGATCATGTACTAGCGGTGCCACCGCCTGACCTTTCGGGTTCTGGGCGGTGCCATTGCCCAGTCCGGCGGTGCCAACGCTCGACCTTACGGGTCACTGGTTGGGCTCCAAATTTGGCCCAAACCAGTTCATATTCGGGCCCAATTGGCCCCTAACCTGGTTATAGGATTAACTTTTAATCCTAACCCTAATTACATGCAAACTATGAAATTAAGACATAGTCCTAAGCAGGTTTTTAACCAGCAACGTCAAGTTTCCTTCCGGCGAGCTTTTCGTCAGACTTCTAATACACCCTCGAATTTCTTCCAGCGGACTCCCAGCAGGCTCCCGGTCTTGTGGCGAGTTTAGCGAGTCTTTGGCAAGTAGTCAAACTTTCTCGGTGATCTCCGTGAACCTCCGATGATCTCTCCGGCGGACTTCCAAAAACTTCGACAAGTCCCCTATTCCTTCTCGGTTGGTTTCGGCAGCACTTTTGACGATTCTTTAGACTTTCGGCGAACTCTCGAATACCCATCGAACTTGACTCCGGTAGACTTGCTTTATGTCTTTAAGCTATCGTAGTTAATCCTTCACATGTAAAACAAAACTTTGATCGAGACAATTAATCTTAAGTAATTAATCAAGTTGTCTGGTATGTCATTGGTCCCTCGATGCTTCGTCCGATTCTTCGGCGCATCGTCCTCTCTTGCAGCCTATTGCCCAATCGGCCAATTGACTATGCAACTCCAATATCCTTGGCACAATCTTCGCTCTTCTTGGCCCGATGCCCGAATCCACGGCCCGAAACCTTCTATCGATACATCGACCGATTCACCGGCTCGACGTCCAATCTTCTAACATGTTCCTTCGGCCCAACATGATTCTTTCTGCTTTAATTGTCTCATCCTGATCGAAATATCCTGCATCACTCAAAATGCAGATTAAATTATAAACACATATCAAGTGGTTTCATCATCAAAATACTAGATTCAGCACTTGAAATATACAAGCTAGCACTTCTTTCTCCATGCAATTTGCAAGCTAGCAAATTTTTGCTTCCTTTGTAATGTTTGAGCTAGCAATTTTTCTCCCCCTTTGTCATTGTCAAAAAGAAGGGAAGAATACAATGTTGTAATTCTTTTCCCTTTACATCAAATTCCAAATCATGACAAAAGTAAAGTGTCATTCTTAATTTAATATGTTTGTGCATCATTAAAACATATACAATTTTAAAACCTTACATTTCATTTTTCATGCACGATACCAAAAAAAATTAAATCAATCATCATTATGAGCATATCATACATGATACTAAAACATTAAAATTTTTAAGCATTTATCAACATTTTGATTATGGTACCAAACATTCATCATTAATTTTCTCCCCCTTTGTCATAGGCAAAGAGAGAGGAATAAAAATATAATGGTGCAATTCATTTCCCTTTTCATCAATTTTTAAATCATCACATAAAGAATAATAAGAAAATTTCAATGATAAGATATAATTCATGAATACAAGGAATTGTACATAAAAATTATATCATGAAAGATAAAATATCAAAGATCATGATGGATTCAGTCATGAATACTAAATGACATGATTTATCTTGACAATCTCCCTTTTAGTAAATAACAAAAAGAAACATGGGAGTTCAAAAAACAATATCTTGATTCATTGAAAATTTTCAAGTTATAAATCCAAGAACTCACAAGAAAAATCATGATTCATTTAGAAAATCTCCTCTTAAGAAAATACCAAGTAGAATCGTAGGAGAACGATTAATGAAAAATCTTGATTCATAATAAATCTTAATTTATAAATATCAAGGAATCAAGATCATGATTTGGATAAAAATTTATTCAAATTTAAATCATCAAATCAAAATCATTTTCAAGAGATTCACAAGAGCATAATATATATGGATTCATTAATCTCTTATCGTAAAATCAATATGATAGAGATGGAAAATGGATTCCTTTTTTTTGTGTTTTATTTAAAGTTGTTTGTTTTATACGAGCGTGCCTTTGTCTTTTTATTGCAAATAAAAATATGCATCAACATTTAGGATCAAAAAATAAATTTCATCATAAAAACCATCCATCTTGTTTATAACCAAAAAAGCAATTTTCATTGCGATAAGGATTAATAAGCCATGAATCACAAAAATCATTATGCATAATTTCGAGATATAAACTTATTAAGCGTGATCATTATGCATCATTACTTTAGGCATGATATCAAAACATGGTTCAAGTTTTTTTAAAGTACAACATGCACAATTTTACATTAAGCATGGTATCAATCCTCTTAACATTTTCATTAAGACATCAAGCATAGTTTCATAAAGCATTTTCAATCAAAATTGAAAACCATCAAGATACATATTATTTCTTCCTAAAAATATACATAGGATTATCATTACATTTAAATCTAACATTTTATTCTTTTATTATGAAACATACAATTTTCATTATCATTTTCAAAATTACTAGCATGATCCCAATTTTAGCATTTTCATTACATTATTAAACATGTAATTTATAAGAAAAATAATTTTTCTAAACTAAATTAAAAATAACTCATGAAAAGCATCATGTAATTTCAAAATTGTTAGGATCAAGAGCACTAAGAGGAGGGGGGGGTGAATTAGTGCAATGGAAAACTTTCGTCGGTTAAAACGACTTTCGTACGAGGAAATCTATTTTTGATGAAAACTATTTCGAAAAGAACTTTAACTTAAGATCAAAATGGAAGTATAGTTGATGTAAAGCAACGGAGGCAGTTTGCAGTTAAGATAAAGAGCAGAATGTAAATGCAAACCAAGATTTAGAGTGGTTCGGTCAATCTTTACCTACATCCACTTTTAGCTTCCTCTTCTGACGAGGTCACCGACGTCCGCTAGAGGCCTTCCTTCAATAGGCAAAGGCCAACCACTCTATTACAGCTTTTCTCCTTTTGACGGGCTTAGGAGACAACCCTTACAGATTTTCACTCCTCTCTTGAATGATCAATATTTAGAAGGAAAGAGGAAAAAGAACTTCTAGCCTTTTACAACACTTTTAAAATCTCAAATACTCAGAATAAAAGCAAGCTTTTGGTTTCCTTTCATGCAGGAAAGAGTGGGGTTATATAGGCTCTAATCAGTTTGAAATTTGAGCTTAAAAGTGTCCATTCTCAGATTTCTAGGGTCCTGGTGGTACCACTGTCATAATTGGGTGGTACTACCGCCTGTCATCTGTCACTGAGCGGTACTATCGCTCAATCTGGGTGGTACTATCGCCTGACATCGCTTGGAGACCGAGCTCAGGCGGTACCACCACCTGATAGGGGCGGTACCACCATTGGCAGTAATAACTACCGACGGTACCACCGCTTGACAGGGGCGGTACTACCGCCCAGAACACTTGGGAGACCGAGTCTCCTGGTCGCTGGGGGCGGTACTACCGCCCAGAACACTTGGGAGACCGAGTCTCCTGGGCGGTACCACCGCTGGCCAGGAATTCTGGTCTAAATGGGCTGATCCATTTGGCCCAATTTGGGTCTATCAAGGGCCCAATTGGCCCCAGATTAAGTTAATGGGATCACCTCCTAATCCTAACTTAATCTAATGCTAACTACGATAATTAAGACATCAATATTGCAAATCGTGTTCCGGTGCGTCAATCGCTTCTTCCGGTGAGCTTCCGACGAACTTCCGATGAACATCCGACGAACCCTCGGCGATGCTCCGGTAGACTCCCGGCAAACTCCTGGACTTGCGACGATCCTCTTGGCGAGTTTCGACGAGCTTCTTTAGCAAGCTCCTGGACTTCTCGGATTATTCCCGTAGAACCTCCAACGACCGTCCGGACTTTCGACGAACTCTCAGACCCCCAACATGATTTTGGTCTTGACTCAGGCTCAACACCTGCTGCATGTCTTACCGTCATCGTAGTTAATCCTGCACACTTATCTTAACACATAGATTAGATAAACAAATGATAATTGACTTCATCATCAAAATTTGAGATTCAACAGAAATAAACTAAGGGGATTTTGATTACCTCATCGTTGAAAGTCGTTAAGGCGTAGTTTGCCACCTCGCCTTTGTTGATTTTCTCCTCGTCTTCAGATGAGCTCGATTCATCCCAAAGTGTTTTCTTCTTCTTGCATCATAGCAAGTAGTTGCATTCTTTTTAAGTTTCTTATTGTTCTTCAAGTCTTGTTTTATGAACTTTTTAAATTTCATAGTGAGGAGTTCAAGTTCACCATCACTTGAGCTTATGCTCAAGTGGTCTTTAATTGTTCTAAGTCCAAAATCCTTCCTATTCTTTGGAAGGTTATTTTCGTGTTCATTTTGTGTCATACAACTCATTTCATAGGTCATTAAAGACCCGATAAGTTCTTCAATCGGAAAATAGTTCAAATTCTTTGATTCTTGTATTGTCGTTATTTTTGAATCCCAATTTTTAGAAAGTGAACGTAAAACTTTATTAACAAGTTCAAATTTTGAAAAACATTTGCCAAGTGCTTTTAGACTATTGATAACATCCATAAAACGGGTGTACATGTCTCCAATAGTCTCACTTGGCTTCATTCGAAATAACTCAAAATCATGCATCAAAAAATTAATTTTAGAATCTTTAACTCTACTAGTGCCTTCGTGTGTGATTTCGAGAGTATGCCAAATGTCAAAAGTCGTTTCGCAAGTAGAAACTCGATTGAATTCATTATTGTCTAAGGCGCAAAATAGAGTATTCATAGCTCTAGCATTTAAAGAAAAAGTCTTCTTCTCTAAATCATTCCAATGGTTTATTGGAAGAGAAGACCTTCGAAAACCGTTTTCCACAATACTCCATAAATTTAAATCCAAAGAAAGTAAGAAAACTCTCATTTGAGTTTTTCAATATGTATAGTCCATCCCATTGAACAAGGGAGGACGAATGAGAGAAGATCTCTCAGCAATGTTCCAACGGACTCCCAGCAAGATCTTGGACTTCACGACAATCTTCTTGGCGAGTTCTGACGAACTTCCGACGATCTCTCAGCAATGTTCCAACGGACTCCCAGCAAGATCTTGGACTTCACGACAATCTTCTTGGCGAGTTCTGACGAACTTCCGACGATCTCTCAGCAATGTTCCAACGGACTCCCAGCAAGATCTTGGACTTCACGACAATCTTCTTGGCGAGTTCTGACGAACTTCCGACGATCTCTCAGCAATGTTCCAACGGACTCCCAGCAAGATCTTGGACTTCACGACAATCTTCTTGGCGAGTTCTGACGAACTTCCGACGATCTCTCAGCAATGTTCCAACGGACTCCCAGCAAGATCTTGGACTTCACGACAATCTTCTTGGCGAGTTCTGACGAACTTCCGACGATCTCTCAGCAATGTTCCAACGGACTCCCAGCAAGATCTTGGACTTCACGACAATCTTCTTGGCGAGTTCTGACGAACTTCCGACGATCTCTCAGCAATGTTCCAACGGACTCCCAGCAAGATCTTGGACTTCACGACAATCTTCTTGGCGAGTTCTGACGAACTTCCGACGATCTCTCAGCAATGTTCCAACGGACTCCCAGCAAGATCTTGGACTTCACGACAATCTTCTTGGCGAGTTCTGACGAACTTCCGACGATCTCTCAGCAATGTTCCAACGGACTCCCAGCAAGATCTTGGACTTCACGACAATCTTCTTGGCGAGTTCTGACGAACTTCCGACGATCTCTCAGCAATGTTCCAACGGACTCCCAGCAAGATCTTGGACTTCACGACAATCTTCTTGGCGAGTTCTGACGAACTTCCGACGATCTCTCAGCAATGTTCCAACGGACTCCCAGCAAGATCTTGGACTTCACGACAATCTTCTTGGCGAGTTCTGACGAACTTCCGACGATCTCTCAGCAATGTTCCAACGGACTCCCAGCAAGATCTTGGACTTCACGACAATCTTCTTGGCGAGTTCTGACGAACTTCCGACGATCTCTCAGCAATGTTCCAACGGACTCCCAGCAAGATCTTGGACTTCACGACAATCTTCTTGGCGAGTTCTGACGAACTTCCGACGATCTCTCAGCAATGTTCCAACGGACTCCCAGCAAGATCTTGGACTTCACGACAATCTTCTTGGCGAGTTCTGACGAACTTCCGACGATCTCTCAGCAATGTTCCAACGGACTCCCAGCAAGATCTTGGACTTCACGACAATCTTCTTGGCGAGTTCTGACGAACTTCCGACGATCTCTCAGCAATGTTCCAACGGACTCCCAGCAAGATCTTGGACTTCACGACAATCTTCTTGGCGAGTTCTGACGAACTTCCGACGATCTCTCAGCAATGTTCCAACGGACTCCCAGCAAGATCTTGGACTTCACGACAATCTTCTTGGCGAGTTCTGACGAACTTCCGACGATCTCTCAGCAATGTTCCAACGGACTCCCAGCAAGATCTTGGACTTCACGACAATCTTCTTGGCGAGTTCTGACGAACTTCCGACGATCTCTCAGCAATGTTCCAACGGACTCCCAGCAAGATCTTGGACTTCACGACAATCTTCTTGGCGAGTTCTGACGAACTTCCGACGATCTCTCAGCAATGTTCCAACGGACTCCCAGCAAGATCTTGGACTTCACGACAATCTTCTTGGCGAGTTCTGACGAACTTCCGACGATCTCTCAGCAATGTTCCAACGGACTCCCAGCAAGATCTTGGACTTCACGACAATCTTCTTGGCGAGTTCTGACGAACTTCCGACGATCTCTCAGCAATGTTCCAACGGACTCCCAGCAAGATCTTGGACTTCACGACAATCTTCTTGGCGAGTTCTGACGAACTTCCGACGATCTCTCAGCAATGTTCCAACGGACTCCCAGCAAGATCTTGGACTTCACGACAATCTTCTTGGCGAGTTCTGACGAACTTCTTTAGTAAGCTCTTGGACTTCTCGCTCAATTCTGACAAAACTTCCGACGATCTCTCAGCAATGTTCCAACGGACTCCCAGCAAGATCTTGGACTTCACGACAATCTTCTTGGCGAGTTCTGACGAACTTCTTTAGTAAGCTCTTGGACTTCACGACAATCTTCTTGGCGAGTTCTGACGAACTTCTTTAGTAAGCTCTTGGACTTCTCGCTCAATTCTGACAAAACTTCCGACGATCTCTCAGCAATGTTCCAACGGACTCCCAGCAAGATCTTGGACTTCACGACAATCTTCTTGGCGAGTTCTGACGAACTTCTTTAGTAAGCTCTTGGACTTCACGACAATCTTCTTGGCGAGTTCTGACGAACTTCTTTAGTAAGCTCTTGGACTTCTCGCTCAATTCTGACAAAACTTCCGACGATCTCTCAGCAATGTTCCAACGGACTCCAGGTAAGCTCTTGGACTTCTCGCTCAATTCTGACAAAACTTCCGACGATCTCTCAGCAATGTTCCAACGGACTCCCAGCAAGATCTTGGACTTCACGACAATCTTCTTGGCGAGTTCTGACGAACTTCTTTAGTAAGCTCTTGGACTTCTCGCTCAATTCTGACAAAACTTCCGACGATCTCTCAGCAATGTTCCAACGGACTCCCAGCAAGATCTTGGACTTCACGACAATCTTCTTGGCGAGTTCTGACGAACTTCTTTAGTAAGCTCTTGGACTTCTCGCTCAATTCTGACAAAACTTCCGACGATCTCTCAGCAATGTTCCAACGGACTCCCAGCAAGATCTTGGACTTCACGACAATCTTCTTGGCGAGTTCTGACGAACTTCTTTAGTAAGCTCTTGGACTTCACGACAATCTTCTTGGCGAGTTCTGACGAACTTCCGACGATCTCTCAGCAATGTTCCAACGGACTCCCAGCAAGATCTTGGACTTCACGACAATCTTCTTGGCGAGTTCTGACGAACTTCTTTAGTAAGCTCTTGGACTTCTCGCTCAATTCTGACAAAACTTCCGACGATCTCTCAGCAATGTTCCAACGGACTCCCAGCAAGATCTTGGACTTCACGACAATCTTCTTGGCGAGTTCTGACGAACTTCTTTAGTAAGCTCTTGGACTTCTCGCTCAATTCTGACAAAACTTCCGACGAACTCTCGAGCTCCCAACAAAATCGTGTTCTTGACTCTAGGACTTCATTTTGCATTATGCCTTGCTATTGTAGTTAATACTGCACACATAAAACATACTTCACTCTAGACAATTATTACTAAGCATGAATCATGTTGTCCGGCATGTCATTGGTCCATCGACGCTTCGTCTGATTCTTCGTGCATCGTCCTCTCTTGCGGCCTATTGCCCAATCGACCAGTTAATATCTGCAACTCTGATTTCCTTAGCATAATATTTGCTCTTCTTGGCCCGAAGCCTTCTATCAATACGTCAATCGATCCTTCGGCGCGACGTTCAATCTTCTAACATGTTTTCACTAGCCCAACATGATTTTTCCTACTTTAATTGTCTCATCCTGATCGAAGCTTCCTGTGTCACTTAAAACGCATATCAAATCATAAACATTTATCAATTGGTTTCATCATCATAATCCAAGATTCAACAACCCCAAGCTTAGAATCTGCAAGGGTTCTAATAGGTACCATCGCTTGCTAACTGATATTGGGCAGTACCACCACCCAGTCTAGCGGTACCACCGCCTAACAAAGCCTCTGTGACTAGGCTCTTGCGGTATCACCACTTGATAAGGCAATACCACTGCCTAGACCTCCTGATAGGTTGAGCCTCAGGTGGTTCCATCACCTGGTAAGGCTCTAAGTGGTCGAGTGGGCCTTCCATCCGGCTCAACTTATCCATGTTTGGGCCTAGTTGGCCCCTAACTGAGTTAGTGGGATTACCTCTCAATCCTAACCCTAATTATATGCTAACTTTGATTTTAAGGTATACACTAAATAAAACAAGTTCGGTAAATCTAGGTTTCTTCCGGTGGACTTCCGATGATCTCTTAGCAATCTTCCAACGGACTCCAGGTAAGCTCTTGGACTTCATGATGATCTTCTTAGCGAGTTCCGACAAGCTTCTTTGGCAAGCTCCTTAACTTCTCGGCCAATTTCGGTGGCACTTCTAACGAACCTCCGGACTTCTAACGAACTCTCGAACTCCCAATAAATTCTCGATCTTGACTCCAGCACTTCATTTTGCTTTATGTCTTGATCGATTTCGTAGTTAATCCTACACACTTTTCTCAACATATTATTGGATCAAACAATTTACCAATTGATTTCATCATCAAAATATGAGATTCAACAATCTCCCTTTTTTTTATGATGACAATCAATTGATGACAGAGTTAATCTTAACTCCCTCTTTTTATATGCCATACTTAAGAAAAGACACTCTTGAATTCAAGATCTTTGAATTCAAGCATCAAACCGATAAGTTATATGCATTTAAACTTATTAACATGCACATCATGATACAAATCTGTTGAATCTCGGATTTTGATGATGAAACTAATTAATTGTGTTTAGATGTTTAACTGCATTTTGAGTGATGCAGGTCTACTCGATCGGGATTAGACAGTTGACGCAGAAGGAATTGACGTTGCGCCGAAGGAGATCACGTTAGGATATTGGACGGTAGAACGCTTCGGACGTCGGGCATCGGGCCAAGGAGAGTGGAATTGCACCAAGGATATCGGGGTTGCGGAGGTCAACCGCCGATTGGGGCAACAAGCCGCAAGAGTGGACGATGCGCTGAAGAATCGGACGAAGTGCCAATCAATGACGTGCCGGGCAACAGAATGTCAATTCGCGTTGTAATAATTGTCTAGATCGGAGTAGAGTTTTAGCTTGTGTGTGCAGGATTAACTAGATACTATACGATGAAGACATAAAGCGAAACAAAGTGCCGGAGTCAAGCGCGAAGGATTCGTTGGGAGTTCGAGAGTTTTTCGGAAGACCGCCGGAAGTTCGCCGAAGAAGTCTTGACTTGCGGACTTTGTAAGGGGTTTATATTTGATGGAATGAGGACATGAAACTTGATGGAAACCATTAGGAATTAGAAAACAATGAAAAGTTAGAGGGAAATGCATATATATAACCCATGAAGTTTCTCTCAGAAAATTAGGAGGGCCAATTGGGCCGAGTTCGGACTGGTTTGGGCCAAGTTTGGAGCCAACTAGTGAGCCGAAATAGCCAGGCGGTGGCACCGCCCAGCACCCGAGAGCAAGGCGGTGGCACTGTCGGTCTGGGCGGTGGCACCGCCCAGCACCCGAGAGCCAGGCGGTGGCACCGCTGGACTGGGCGGTTGTCAGTGTCAAAACTGACAGGCGGTGGCACCGCCACTGACAGGCGGTGGCACCGCTAGCTTCGAGAACCGAAGAGAATTCAAATTTTGGAGCCCAAATTTGAATCCTCTTGATGCTTATAAATACCCCTTAATTCTCAGCAGAGATAACAACTTTTAGAGAAGCAATAGAGTGAAAAAAGTCTTAGCAAAGCCTTAGCAAGTCTTACTTTCAAATTGCTTGAGTGTTCACCTCCTTCTTTCTCATTGAAACTTTGTAAGAGTGTGAACCACTTGTAAAAGGTTGTAAGAGGGGTATTTGTCCTTCCTCTTCAAAGTGATTTGCTAGTGGAAGTTGGGAGCCTCATCGAAGAAGGCTTCGCAAGTGGATATAGGTCATTTTGATCGAACCACTTTAAATTTGGCGTGTTCTCTGGTTTGCATTTACTTATTGCACTTTACCTTACTGCAAATCTTTATAAGTGCTTTACTTCCTCGTTACTTTTGCTGCACACATTTACGAACACGCTTTTAAGTTAAGCACTTTCAAGTTCGGTTTTTATCGTACGAAAAAGTTCCAAAACCGACGTTTTAATCCGCTGCACTAATTCACCCCCCCCCCCCCCCCCCCCCTCTTAGTGCCGCTCTGATCCTAACAAAATCATGTTTTACCATTTCAAAATATGATTCCACGTATTTATCATAATAAAAATGATGTCAAGGCATGACATCCATTTTCAAGTCCAATATCGAATGATCATTTTCAAGTAAGATACAAATTTAAAATATAAAATTTAGCAAGATTCAAATTTCAAGTTTGATAAAAGATGACAATTCATCAATTTGAGGCATGATACACCAAATCTTGTTGGAGTACATAGAATTCATCTCAGAATTCATGGCTGCTTACCACTTCCCGGAGTCTATACTTGTAATAACCTCTTCATAGATCTAAGGATCAATATATTCAACATTCTCTTTTTTAATATATCTCATATATCTCTCACGAGGATGAGATATTCTATCGAACTTATGTAAAGTCAGAACCTATATGCTAGGTACTTGAATAGACTTGGGTTGTGGAGTGGTACTTGAGCTAGGTTCTCCAACTTCGCTCAACTCTATCATGCTCCCACTATCTTTACTAATAATGTATTTCTTCTCAAGAAATACTACTTTCTTATCTATAAAGTCCTTTTGGTCCTTAGGGTAATAAAAATAATATCCACAAGTTTCCTTAGGGTATCCCATGAACTTACATCGCTCTATATTGGATTTCAACTTTTCGGGATTATGTTTTTTAACGTGGGTAGAACAGTCCTAAATCTTAACAACCTTAAGATCAGACTTTTTCTCTTTATCTCATATGGTATATATATTATCAATTTAGTTAGAATATTATCCCTAGAATCTAATTCAAAAGTTAATGTAAGAGAAAAATTCGTTACGTCCATATTTAAGAAGAAGAATAATAATAATTTATCCTTAAATAACTCTAACATAATTATATATTTTTTGAATGTGGGACGCACCTTTAAAACCATGTGTCTCGCCACGTCATCTGCAACCATGCAAGTTGGGGCACCGTCTGAGAACTTTAAGATGCTTACCACGTTTCGCCAGCTAAAGCAATCCCGGGCCATGAACCACCACCGAAGCCCTCCGGACGGCGGCAGCACAAGGAAGCCGGATATGTTCCCGTCGCCTCACCGGCAGGTGTCCTCCCCGCTGGGCCTTATGCGATACGGGTCGGCGCCGGGGTCTTTCCTCTCCGGCGTCGCCGATTCGGTCATCGGGGGAGAAGCGGCAGCGGGCTTCACGAGGAGGCTGTTCCCGGGCGAGTCCCCGTCGCCGGCGTCGGAGTCGAGCTGTAAGTCGGCCGCCTCCGCGGCGGCCCCTTCGTCGCGGGACCTCGAGAACTGCAGGGGCCGAAAGGCAGCGCCGTCCATGGTCGCCGATCCGTCGTCTAGCTGCCCCAAGGGCGGCGACGGTAATCTCCTGCTGAGGCACAGCAGCTCCCCCGCCAACTTCTTCTCCCATCTCATGCTCGACAACGGTCAGCGCTCTCCTCCTCCTCCTCCTGCAACCTTATTCGCGTTTCCCTTTCCTCATGTGGAATCGGAGGATTCCCGGAATCGTTTCTCCAGACCCTCCTGTTTGAGCAAAACTAACGGCCAGTGGTGGTTTTGAGCGTTTAGTTTATTCGATATAACTATTGTTGTGCTCCGATCCCATATATTTAAACATTTTTATTGGACGGAGTCACAGTCACGCATGTCCGGGAGGACATCAAATATGATATTATATATATATGTATGTATAGGGTTGACCGTTGACTTTGTCCATCTTGCATGGGGTTTGGTAGCCGCTGAGAGGTTGAATTGATAGGACTTGTTGGGTGGTGTTGAGCTGTTTTGAGTGTGATTAAACACTGAGATGTTGTCAAACAGCCTTCTTTTCCGGTGTTTTGTCATGTTTAAGATGATCAAGATGGATTGGAGCATTTAGTATCTCACTGTCACCCAGAGATTTGATGTTCACCTTTTTACCTGTATGGCTTGGTTTTCATGGAAGTCGTTCATAGAATGTCAAGGTTTGCAACGAACAAGGTTAATTTTAGAGGTAGAAACAGAGGTGGATCAGAAATATTACTTGCGATGTCAAATGGGTATACATAAGAGTCTGATGATATGCTTGAGATCATCATCCTAAGATTCCTAACACATCACCTAAAATATAATAAATTAGAATAAAGGTCATGTCTAGGTGTATTTTATGTTCATTCGCAAATCTCTGCATGAGCTATAATACTGTGTTAGGAGTATCAGACATCAATCTGCATAAATCAATGGTTTGAGTCACTGGAATCACTGCTACAGAAATGTGATACCATTCTCTCTTCTAAATTAAAACATAATGGGTGTCCAATTTATCAAGATACAATCACAAACTGTAGTTTCTAAATGTTTTGAATTGACTACATGTGATCCTCTTTCAATTGGGTTCTGTTGATGGCAATACTCAATTAATGTTGGCTAATATCATTTCTTTTTTCATTGGTTTTCAATGGAAGTCGTTCATAGAATGTCAAGGTTTGCAACGAACAAGGTTAATTTTAGAGGTAGAAACAGAGGTGGATCAGAAATATTACTTGCGATGTCAAATGGGTATACATAAGAGTCTGATGATATGCTTGAGATCATCATCCTAAGATTCCTAACACATCACCTAAAATATAATAAATTAGAATAAAGGTCATGTCTAGGTGTATTTTATGTTCATTCGCAAATCTCTGCATGAGCTATAATACTGTGTTAGGAGTATCAGACATCAATCTGCATAAATCAATGGTTTGAGTCACTGGAATCACTGCTACAGAAATGTGATACCATTCTCTCTTCTAAATTAAAACATAATGGGTGTCCAATTTATCAAGATACAATCACAAACTGTAGTTTCTAAATGTTTTGAATTGACTACATGTGATCCTCTTTCAATTGGGTTCTGTTGATGGCAATACTCAATTAATGTTGGCTAATATCATTTCTTTTTTCATGTTTTTTCAGATGATCAAGATGGATTGGAGCATTTAGTATCTCACTGTCACCCAGAGATTTGATGTTCACCTTTTTACCTGTATGGCTTGGTTTTCATGGAAGTCGTTCATAGAATGTCAAGGTTTGCAACGAACAAGGTTAATTTTAGAGGTAGAAACAGAGGTGGATCAGAAATATTACTTGCGATGTCAAATGGGTATACATAAGAGTCTGATGATATGCTTGAGATCATCATCCTAAGATTCCTAACACATCACCTAAAATATAATAAATTAGAATAAAGGTCATGTCTAGGTGTATTTTATGTTCATTCGCAAATCTCTGCATGAGCTATAATACTGTGTTAGGAGTATCAGACATCAATCTGCATAATCAATGGTTTGAGTCACTGGAATCACTGCTACAGAAATGTGATACCATTCCTCTTCTAAATTAAAACATAATGGGTGTCCAATTTATCAAGATACAATCACAAACTGTAGTTTCTAAATGTTTTGAATTGACTACATGTGATCCTCTTTCAATTGGGTTCTGTTGATGGCAATACTCAATAATGTTGGCTAATATCATTTCTTTTTTCATTGTTTTCAATGAATTCCATTTTGGTCTTCTTCTACCTCTTATTAGCAACTTAATTAGTGTTAACTTCCCACACCAGCAACACATATATAGATCTCCCTTAGTCATGTCCAAGCTAGTATAATAAGATTTTTCTTAATTTAAACCTTGTTTAGTATTATGCATTATTTCCATAAGAACAAGGATATCGTACTCTTTATCTTTTCCGTAAAAGAATATATTCACCACAATACCTCTTCTCTAGGGTACTAAATTCAAGCTTTTGGGTATGTTTGTTAATTTTCTACATTTAATTTATAAAGCGTGCAAGGTACCACAACTGTCCTATAAAGTTTTTCGCTTAAAGGACACTTGATGACCACACAATGTTCTAGATGCCCTCACAATTTTTACCATCTTGCTCTGTTATGAATAATAGTATCTTATTTGAGCTCCCATTTTTGTCGAATTAGATATCCAAACCATCAAACCTTTTATTATTTTGGATTTTTTTATCAGTCGAAAACTTTATTTTGGAAGCTCACCTTCGTAGCTCTAATTTAGAATCTGTCCCTACTCAATTTGCATTAATTGATATAATATAACATCAGTTACAGAAGTCATATATTATAGAAAATTCATAAATATTACAACTGTTTTATAAAGGAAAAGACAGCCCAATTCATGAATCAAGAATTTCATGATTCAAATTCTTGACACTTCATTTCATGGAGCAACTTTTCAATTGGTTCATGGGATGATACCAATTCAATCATTTTTTCCGCACCTTCAAGCAAACGGGCCAAGGATAACAATGGGGATATTATAACCATGAGCAATATTGAGTCTCAGGTAGCCTTTCTATTCTCCTTATGATAGTAAATGAGGCAGAGGTGCAAGAACAATGTATCCTAGGAAAAATACATGAAACTAGGCTTACAGTTGGTTGCAAAACTGAAGAGCTCTGTCTGCATCTGTTTTTAAAGTAACAAGACCAGTTACTACTCTTGCGATAATCCATTGCCTTGACATGTGTTTTGCATTTCCAACAAACAGCAATCTCGTTCTTGCAAGGTATAATGGACACGAGGTGATTTCTTGTTCCATGAGACAGAGGATGAATTATTAAAGATGCTAAAGTTCTGCCCATTGTGTGTCACTATTGTGGTTGGTTATCTGATGCAGAAAACAACTTGGGTTGGGGGGTTGACAGGACCCTAATTTCCTTAAACCTCTCTTTCTATTATCCCCTCGGAGTGATCTCAATGAAAAGAATATATGAACAAGTACTACTAAATACTAACAATTAAACAGTGTACATTATCTTGATAAATTATTATGTTCAAATTATTTACTTTTTGCCATGTTTTGATTATATGGACCAATAAGATCATTCCTCATTCTTTCTGCCATTACCTTGATGTCATTGGTTGCAAGCATTAACCTACTTTGTATCTTCATGGTTTCAGTGTAGCTTACCAAGTACAACTCTTGAGATGGATACAGTGGATAAGTATCTACAGTTCCAGCATGACCAGGTTCCATTCAAAGTCCGAGCTAAGCGTGGATGCGCCACACATCCCAGGAGTATTGCTGAAAGGGTTAGTAGATCCCAATCTAAATGTTGCACAATATGTATTTGTATATGTATATATTTATATACATATTCAGATAGATGCTATACTTTGCATGGTAATCTTATTCCAGCTTATTAGTTTTCATTTAGAAAACGGTAGCAAGTGTACAGATCCCCCGCTGGTTGGGGTCTTTAAGACGGTTACTGTGTGCAGCCTTACCCTTGCTGGTGGAGAGGTTGTTTCTGTGCTTATTAGATATCATATAAGTTTCAAGTTTGATTTCTCCCTCTTTCCCAGGAAAGAAGAACAAGAATTAGTGAGAAATTGAAAAGCCTACAAGATCTCGTGCCAAACATGGACAAGGTAACAACCAAAGAGTTTGTATTTACTGCTAATATTAGTCTTTTGAACTCTTTGTTGTAATATAAAATCCTTTATGGTTATTCCTCTTTATGATCTTACATGAACCTAATTTATCATTCCTCTTTTTTGCTTTTGCCTTGTATGTCAAAATGGAAATATCAAAGTACATGTATGGTATGGTATCCATACACAATTCAAGAAACACATGGTCAAATGACTTCAAGACATACTCTTCTTAAGCATTTTTACTGCTTTACCAATTTCAAGCACAGAATAATTTTATATTTTCCTGGTCAAAATGTCACAGCAAACAAGCACTGCAGACATGTTGGACTTGGCTATCAAGCACATCAAAGAGTTGCAGAGCCAACTTCAGGTGAGTATTAAATGATGTCCTGCCTGTTGAAACTCAACTTGGTAATCAATGGTATTCATGCCTGAAGTTTATTAAAATTAGATCTTCTTGCAGTTGAATATTATACTGTGTGATAATAATAATAATTAGTTGCTGAAAGTATGTGAAAGAGACTAGCTTCTACAGAGGGAAAGCCTGTTACAAGTGACTTGATATGGTCAATTCAGTTCACATGGACGAACAACATATGCTTCTACTATTTTCATTGAGCAAGCAGTAGCATAAATTTTCTCCCTCATTCCATAATTAACAATGTATTTTTAAAATCTTTTATATAAGTAGAACTAGGCTATTTACTTGGACAGAATACATTATGCATAAGTCAAATTAAGAGTGAAACTTAATAGTGTTTTGTTATACCATGTCAAAATAGAGACCGATAAATATTATGTCAATCTGGCTAGTTATGTTGTTTCATTGAATAGCATCTTGTTCTTCCAAATATTCTTGCGCTGGTCAGATTATGGTGAACTGTGCTTACTTGGGGATCGAAATTTAATTTAAATCAGAAAATTCATCTCTTACTATGCTGCAGAACAATGGTTGTTAGAATGCAGCTATTCACTATGATTCTTCTGATTGGTGATGTGCTTGAAAAGAATGGTAGAAGATCATTCTTTTGGCACTGTCATTGGAGCACCATTTGTCCATTTAATGCTGCTAATGTTAATGCATCAACTTGATTGATGGATGTTTTACATGCACACAGGCATGTGAATAAGATGCAAATGTATATCCAAGTCTCAAAGTTAGAACAAGAAGAAAGATAACATGTTAATATCTGTATATTAAGTTTGTATTTATGTCCTAGAATAATGAGTAAAAAATCAACAGTTTAGCCATATATAAAACAATTCCAAGGTTCGCAATGATGTGACCTGCCTTGCTGAGCCGAATCATCATATGCATGGTTTCTTGTGTACATTATAGCTGGCCTTCAAAAAAGAAGCTTTTGAGGAAAAACATTTTAATCCCTGCTGAGCTAAGGAAAAGCTAGACATTTAAATACATTGAATACCTAGAGGAAGGAGAGCTTTTTGAGCACCTTTACGCAAGACTCATCCAACACAATCAACATATTAATTCTACCATCCATATTCATTCTTTTCATCTTAGGGATAAGCTTCCTGTTTCCATGGATTCGATGCTTGTAATCTTATTCTATCATTAATTTTCTCATTCAGGTCCTAAAGCAAGAACAAGAGAACTGCAAGTGCAAGAAAGCATGACGGGACTTGCGGTAGATTGTGCTTATGTCTGTAGGAATCTGTTTAGCGCTTACTGTTGGACCAGAGGAACTATCCTTGTGCCAAATTTGGCAAGTGTAGTCTGTAACTATCCTTCTGCCAATCCTTGTGTGATAGATTAGATCAATTGTCTGCATTTTTTGTGTTCTCATTGGACTGGCATGAGGTATCTGGCATAAGGAGTTCTTCATTTCCCTGATAATAATGAGATTCCTGTGGATTGCTCAAAATTGTGAACTTATGTCTCACATATATCTGAGAATGTCATGAACCTGCAAAATGGAAACCAATCTAGCAGATATCATGATTCATTTTCTGATATAATGTTTGAAATAATAATTATGTGACTAAAGGTGAACTTGCATTCATGCAGAAACTTATATTGTTTCTGCAAATGCATACAGGTGTGATCATAATGGCCACTGGTGAGGATTTGCGCAGTCGGTATCAAACTGCTCTCCGAGTTACTTGATCATGATAATTTTTTCTGCAGCATTTAAGCAGTATCTACTCTGCGTCTGTTTAATCTATGTCTCGGCAGGTGCATGGAGCTGAAGTTATTTGTCCTCTTCCGTACTTATATTCTTAAATTTGTTCTAATGAGAGACCTACATTTCCCACAAGACTCGTATAGTCTTCATACCACTACACAGTCATTAGAGCTTCTCAACAGATCAAAGTTTGCTTCATTGCTCCTGGTGAAGCCTGATCAGCTGAGACAAAAGCCTCAGAAACCTTTGGATTGTGCTACTCCACCTCACACCGAGGAGAGAATTTGAGGAAAGTATATTCTTTTAATTAAGTTTTTTTCTCTGTTGTATGTTTTTTTTCTCACAAATCGAGTGTAGCATTTTTGTCGCGAGATCCTCCACACGTACTCCTGTTGATATTAAACAGAAAAGTTTAAGATAAAGATATATAACAAAACACTCTTAATAGTCTTTCAATCATAACAAGTTTTCAAAGAGTAACAAGGTCGAGTATTAATTAACAATCAAATCATTGTCAACTCAACAAAGATTGCGTACAAGATTTTGTGTTTTTTAGGGATGTACATGATACCCTTAAATTGAGAGAAATTTTTATAAAATTCACTTATTTTGAATGGATATATAAAATACTTGAAATCTCAATTCGATGATCTGACCAGTATAACTCGGTGCCAAATCTCAATTGACAGCTAAGATTGACTGTTGTTAAGGGTGTCAAAGCATGTTTCTCATCTCTTCACATCCCTGTCATCCACCTGTTTGGCAGCCAAAGATGCCTTTGCATCCGAAAGCAGACTCCAAAAGTAGTACAAGGTGGTGGAGTTCCACTCACACATGTATATATATATATATATATATACATATATATATATATGTATATATATATACATATATATATGTATATGTATATATGTATATATATACATGTATAAATATATATACATATATACATATATACATATATGTATATACATATTATGTATATAGTTATATATACATATATATATATGTATATGTATATATGTATATATATATATATATGTATGTATATATATACATATATACATATATACATATATACATATACATATATATGTATATATGTATATATGTATATACATGTATATATATATGTATCTATATATGTATATATATATGTATATGTATATATGTATATGTATATATATATATATATATATGTATATATATACATATATATATATATATGTATATATATATACATATACATATATATATATACATATACATATATACATATATATATATGTGTATATATATGTATCTATATATGTATATATATGTATGTATATATATGTATATATATGTATATATGTATATGTATATATATGTATGTATATATATGTATCTATATATGTATATATATATATATATGTATGTATATATATGTATCTATATATGTATATATATATGTATCTATATATGTATATATATACATACATA
Organism: Musa balbisiana; assembly: GCA_004837865.1. NCBI lineage: Eukaryota > Viridiplantae > Streptophyta > Magnoliopsida > Zingiberales > Musaceae > Musa > Musa balbisiana. The sequence goes on along the minus strand of CM017193.1, from coordinate 19,097,732 downwards.
TATACATATATACATATATATATATATATATGTATGTATGTATATATATATATGTGTATATATATGTATGTATATATATATGTATATATATATATATGTATATATATATATTCACAACACCAAAGTGACTCCAATTGGATTATTTGACTCTCATATCAAAGCCACGGAGCAGACACCTTAATCCCACGTCAACATCACATGGCCAAAAACCTAGGCCTCATGTGCATGGCGACCAGCATCAAACAATCACCATATTATTATGGATTTAATTGATTTTATGTAAATCATACTCTTATATATCTACTTGTAAATGATTGAAATTTCTTATGATTATATAAGAATCTATAAATATTTTAGTAAATATTTGATAAACTATACAAATTACAAATATAAACTTTATAATATCTGAACGATTATAAAAGGTTCAAAGTGCTCCATGATTAATTATTACAGAATATGAGCCAACCAACATAGATAATACTCCAAAAGCTCATTTGGCCTATGTCACTCTGGTAGCTCTAGGGTATTATATTGACTAATATTCTGCATTATTTTGTGAAGTTAGAAAACCCCCAAAATAACTATTTAGATGATCTATTTTTGAACAGTTTTACCTCTAACAATACTTGCACACAACATATATTTATAATGTTATGATCGAGTCAATACTAAGAGGGGGTTTGAATTAGTGCTTATATAAAAATCATGTCGGTTCTAAAATATTTCATTCAATGAAAACCGATATTGGAAAGATGAGTTTAACTTAATAGTTCATTCGTAAGCATAGTGGAAGCAGTAAGCAAGTAAAATGGTTTACAGTAAAGATAAATAGCAAGAATAGAAATGCAAACCGATTTTTATAAGCTATCGACTTCCACTACCGATCTTTCAATGAGTGAAGATCAACTACCCTTACAACTTGATTCTCCTTTGATAGGTTCAGGAGAGAACCTTTATACCCCCACTATCTCCTCTCTTAAACTTCACTAACACTGAGAGCTTAAGAAAAGTTCTCACAAGATTATAACAGCATTTTTCTTTCTTTTTGCTCTCAGTTTCTGTATGTGTTGAGCAGGGATGAATGGGGTTTTTATATGTTCCAAATGAATTCAAACTTAGAGTCTAAAAGTGCCTCATCCTCGGTTTTCAGGGTACTAGGCGATACTACCATCAATACTGGGCGGTACTATTGCTTGACACTCTAACATTGGGTGGTACCACCACCTGACAAAGCCTCGGAGATTAAGCTTTGGCGGTACCACCGTCCAATTTGGGCTATACCACCACCTAGACCACCTGAGAGGTTGAGCCTAAGGCGGTTCCACTACTCACCTTAGGCGGTGCCACCGCTTGGTATGGCTCTAAGTGGCCAAGTGGACCTTCCATTCAGCTCAACTTAGGCCCAATGGCCCCCTAATTGAGTTGGTCTAATTCCAACACAATTAGAACTTTACACTACTTTGATCTAGACAATTATGACAAAAGACAATTATGACAAAACGTTAATCAAATATTTTTCGACATGTTATTGGTTCATCGACGCTTCATCTAATACTTCGACGCATCGTCCTCTTTTGCAGCCTTTTGCCCAATCGGCGTGTTGACCTCTGCAACTCCGATCTTCTTAGCGCAACGTCCGCTCTTCTAGGCCCGATGCCCGAACTCATGGCATGAAGCCTTCTATCGATATGTCAACTAATCTTCTAGCTCGACGTCCAATCTTCTGACATGTTCTACTTCGGCCCAACATTGATTCTTCCTGCTTTAATTATCTCTTCATAATCGAAGCTAGTCCTATGTTAATCAAAATACAAATTAGATCATAAACCCTATCAATTGGTTTTATCATCAAAATATGAGATTCAATAATCTCCCCCTTTTTTATGATGACAACCAATTGATGACGAAGTTTAAACTAAACTCCCCCTATCAATATGTCATATTGATAGAACTTTTGAATTTATAGAATTATAAGAATTTCACCATTGCATGCATCATGAATATTCACCATTGCATGCATCATGAATATTGAAAGACCTAATTAATCATATCATTGTATGTAACATAAAATCATGCATAATCAAAATATCCAAGTATATCATCCCATGTATGATTATCATCATAACTTATACATTATCATATCTTCTCTTCCTTTGTCATCAATAAAAAAGAGAAGTGCAACTAGTAAATTTTTGAGATATGCAAGTTTTACAACAATTTGATAATATAAAGTTTAGCAAAGTTTTTGCTTCTCTTAAGATAACAACTTTCTACTTCTCTTTACAATGTTTAAGTTAGTACTTTTTTGCTAATTTTTGTGATGCACAAGCTCACATTGTTGAATCTCGGATTTTGATGATGAAACCAATTGATAGTGTTTATCTGATCTGTGTTTTGAGTGACATAGGAAGCTTCGATCAGGGAGAGATAATTAAAGCAGGAAGAATCATGTTGGGTTGGAGTGGAACATGTCAAAAGATTGAACGTCAAGTTGAAGGATCGGTCAACGTATCGACAGAAAGCCTTGGGCTATAATATCAGGCATCGGGCCAAAAAAAGTGGAAATTATGCTAAGGAAATCGGAGTTGCGGAGGCCAATTGGCTGATTAGGCAATAGGCCACAAGAGAGCACGATGCATCGAAGAATCGAACGAAACATCGATAAACCAATGATATGTTGGACAACATTTGATTCAAGCTTTGTAATAATTATTTAGATTAAAGTAGGTTTTAAGTGTGCAGGATTATCTATGATAGTGATCAAGGCATAAAGCAAAATAAAGTCCCAGAGTCAAGAATGAGATTTCGTTGGGAGTTCGAGAGTTCATCGGAAGTTCGGACGTCCATCGAAAGTTCTGTTAGAATTGACCGAGAAGTCTAGAAGCTTGTGAAAGAAGCTCGTTGAAACTCACCAAGAAGATCATTATGAAGTCTAGGAGCTTGTCGGGAGTTCGTTGGAACATTGCCGAGAGATCGTCGGAAGATTATCGAAAGATCGTCGAAAGGTCGCTAGAAGAAACCTAGATTTACCAGGCTTATTTAGCTTAATGTATGCCTTAAAATTCGTAGTTAGCACATAATTGAGTTGGAATTGAGTCAACTCAATTAGGGGCCCATTAGGCCTAAGTTAGGGCTGAGTTGGGCTGAATAGAAGGCCCACTCGGCCACTTGGACCCATGCCAAGCGATGGCACCGCCCAGGGTGGGTAGTGGTACTGCCTAGATTAGGCGGTAGTACTATTAGAGCCCAGTCTCCTAGACTATCAAGTGGTGGTACCTCTAGACTAGGTAATGGTACCACTAGTATACTGAAAACCAGATATAATATATTTTTAGACTTTAAGTTTGAATTCAATTGGAGCCTATAAATACCCCTCTCATCCATACTCAGAGAACATAACAATTGAGTACACAAATTGGAAAAAATGTTATTGTAATCTTGAGAGTTCTCCTCTTCTAACATAAGTGTTTAGAATTCTATTTAAGGAGTAAGTAGGGGTGTAAAGGTTCTCTCCTGAACCTGTCAAAAGGAGAATCATGTGTAAAAGGGTAGTTGATCTTCGCTCATTGAAAGAAGATTGTTAGTGGATACTGATGGCCTCGATGGAAGAGGAATCGAGAGTGAACATAGGTCACGACGATCGAACCACTATAAAATATGGTTTGTATTTCTGCTTTGATATTTACATTTATTACAAATTGCCATCGTTCCTAATTACTTTAGCTACACATTTTTATGAATGTGTTTCAAGTTAATATTTTTTTCAAAATTGATTTTAATCGAACGAAAGAATTTTTAGAACTGAAGTAATTTTATCTACTGCACTAATTCACCCCCTCTTTTAGTGTCGACTCGATCTTAACCAGCAAGACTTTCTCCATTAAGATATAAAAGCTTGCAAGTTTTACCTTTCTTTGCAAGCTAGCAATTTGCTTTTCTTGAGATGTGTAAGATAACAATTTTCTTTCCCCCTTTGTCATTGTCAAAAAGAAGGAAAGAATATAATGTTGTTATTCTTTTCTCTTTACATCAATTTTCAAATCATGACAAAGATAAAGTATCATTCTTATTTCAATATGGCATATTGAATGTATCATTTCAGAAAATAATAATTGTTAACTATCATTTCATCAAAAAAATCATAAAAATTGCATGCATCAACATAACATGATGAGTATTTCATGCATAATTTCATATCATCATATGAAGAGTATCAAGAAAAATTAATTGGATGATGAGATATACACTTCATGAATACAAGAGAGTCATGAACCAAATTTCAAATTATGAATATCGAAAAATCAAGAGAAAAATTATAATTCTTTTTTGATGACTCAAATAGCAAAAAGAAGAATAATAGTAAATGATCTTGATTCATAAAAAAATCTCATGTTATAAATCTAAGAATTCAGAAAAAAATCATGATTCATTTAAACACATCTCTTTTTTTATAAATTGCAAAAAGAAACATATGAGAATATAATGGTACAATATCTTGATTCATGCATAGAAATCTCATGATTGATATAGAAAATCTCCTCTTAAAAAAATACTAAGAAGAATCGTCAGAGAACAATTAATGATAAATCTTGATTCATAATAAATCTCAACTTATAAATATCAAGGAATCAAGATCATAATTTGGATAAAAATTTATTCAAATTTAAATCATCAAATCATCAAAATCACTTTCATAGTTCAAGAGATTCAAAATAACATAAATAGATTTATCAATCTCATTGAAAATTCAATAAAATAGAGAAAAAAAATTTCAAGAAAAATGTTTTCCTCTTTTTGGTTGTTTCAATTCATGTGATTTATTTCATACAAGCATGCCTTTGTCATTTATACCAAACAAAAATATGCATCATCATTTAAAATCAAAAAAATAACTTTCATCATGACAAAGATCAATAAGCCATAAATCATAAAAATCATCATTACTTTAGGCATAATTAAGCATGATTTCATTAAAATAAAGTATTTTCAATCAAAATCAAAAAGCAATACGGAAATCATCAAGACACACATTATTGCTTCTTAAAAACATATATATGATTAATCTTATTAGGTGTACAAGCATTAGATTTAAATCTAATATTTTATTCCTTTATCATAAAACATACAATTTTCAGAATCAATATATATATGTATATATTCTTTTTTTATAATTTACATATAGTTTTTTCTAAACTAATTTAAAAATAACTCATGAAATGTATCAAGTAATTTCAAAATAAATTAAAGGGGTTTTGGTTGAGTCACTTACCTTGTTGTCGAAAGCCACCAAAGTGAAGTTCACAACCTCATCTTGGGATGCATTAGCTTCATCCCACATTGCCTTGAGTACTTTCTTCTTCTTTGGCAGCTTCTTTTTAAATTCATTTTCAATTTGTAATTCTTGTTTCATGAACCTTTTAAATTTTTTTATCAAAAGTTCAATGTCATCATCACTTAAGCTTTCGCTTGAGTGGTCTTCTATTATTTGAAGTGTCAAATCCTTTATGTTCTTTGGAAGGTAGTTCTCATGTTCATCATGTGCCATACAATTCATTTCATAGGTCATTAGAGACCTAGTAAGTTTTTCGAGCGAAAATTTATTCAAGTATTTCGCTTCTTGAATTGCAGTTACTTTAGGATTCCAACTCTTTGGAAGAGATCTTAATATCTTGTTAACAAGTTCAAAATAAGAAAAACTTTTACTAAATACTTTTAGACCATTGACGACATCCATAAAATGGGTGTATATATCTCCAATAGTCTCGCTTGGTTCCATTTAAAATAATTCAAAACTATACATCAAAATATTAATTTTAAAGTCTTTAACTCTACTAGTACCTTCGTTGTGTGATTTCAAGAGTGTGCCAAATCTCATAACATATTTCGCAAATAGAAACTCGATTGAATTCATTTTTATCCAAAGCACAAAATAGGGCATTCATAGCCCTAGCATTTAAAGAAAAATATATTCTTTTCCAAATCATTCCATTCATTCATTGGTTTAAAAGATTTTTGAAAGCCAAGTTCAACAATATTCCATAAATTTAAATCTATAGAAAGTAAAAAAACTCTTATTCGAATTTTTCAATAAGTATAGTCCGTCCCATTGAACATAGGAGGACGAACGATAGAAAAACCCTCTTGAAATCCGATAAAAGTCATTTTTCTTATATGTTAAACTAAATAAGAAAAAATGGGCTCTGATACCAATTGTTAGGATCAATATGATACTAAGACGCGAGGGGGGGGGGGGGGGGGAGGAAGGGGGAGGGGGGTGAATTAGTGTTTACGTAAAAATCATATCGGTTCTAAAATATTTTGTTCGATGAAAACCGATATTGGAAAGATGAGTTGAACTTGAAAGCTCGTTCATAAGCATAGTGAAAGCAGTAAACAAGTAAGGCAGTTTGCAGTAAAGATAAATAGCAAGAATAGAAATGCAAACCGAGTTTTATAGTGGTTCGATCGTCGTGACCTACATCCACTCCCGATTCCTCTTCACTTGAGGCCACTAGCTTCCACTACCGATCTTCTTTCAATGGGTGAAGATCAACTACCCTTACAACCCGATTCTCCTTTTGACAAGCTCATGAGAGTACCTTTATACCCTCACTCACTCCTCTTTTAAACTTCACCCAATACTTAGAGCTTGAGAGGAGTTCTCATAAGATTATAATAGAGTTTTCCTTCTTTTTTCTCTCAATTCTTATTTTTTACTGAACAAGGATGAGTGGGATTTTTATAGGCTCCAAATAGATTCAAACTAGGAGCCTAAAAGTGTCTTATTCTTGATTTTCGGGGTACTAGCGGTACCATCGCTAGTATTGGGCGATATTACTGCCTGACACTCTAACACTGGGCGGTACTACCGCTCAGTCTAGTGGTACCACCGCTTGATAGAGCCTCGGAGATTGGGCTCTGGCAGTACCACCGCTTAGCATGGCTCCAAGTGGCCGAGTGGGCCTTCCATTCAACCCAACTCAGCTCTAACTTAGGCCCAATGGCCCTGTAATTGAGTTGGCCTAATTCCAACCCAATTACAACTTTACACTACTTCGATCTAGACAATTATTATAAAGTACTAATCAAATGTTTTCTGGCATGTCATTAGTTCATCAGCGCTTCGTCCAATTCTTTGGTGCATTACCCTCTTTTATGACCTTTTGCCCAATCGACATGTTGACCTTCGTAACTCCGATCCCCTTAGTATAATATCCACTCTTCTAGTCCCGATGCCCAAACTTATGGCACGAAGCCTTCTGCCGATACATCGACCGATCCGCCGGCTTGACATCCAATCTTCTGGCATGTTCTACTCTGGCCCAACATTGATTATTTCTGCTTTAGTTATCTCTTCATGATCAAAGATAGTCCTGCATTACTCAAAATGCAGATTAGATCATAAACTCTATCAATTGGTTTCATCATCAAAATCTAAGATTAAATAGAAGTAGCATGAAATAGAGTTGAAAAAGGGAAAAGAATCCTTGAGTAAAAATTATAATCTCTCTAAATTAGTGAGTCTCTTCCTCCTAGAGTTAGAAGGTTTCTAAGGGATGAGTGATGTCTAAAAGAAAGGTGTAAAGGTTCTCTCCTGAGCTTATAAAAAGGAGAAAAGAGTTATAAGGGTAATTGATCTTCGCCTATTGGAAAGAAGATTAGTAGTGGAAGCCAGTGGCCTCGAGTGAAAAGGAATCGGGAGTAGACGTAGGTCACAACGACTGAACGACTATAAATCCGGTGTACTTAGTTTGTATTTCTGTTTTACTTTTTATTCTCATATTACTAACTAATTGACTTGTTTACTACTCTCACTACACTTATGAATGTGCCCTCTAAGTTTAAACACTTTTCGATATAATTTCATCGAACGAGTTTTTAAACCGACAATTTTATTGAAAGCACTAATTCAGCCCCCCTCTTAGTGTTGAATCTCATATTTTGATGATGAAACCAATTGATAGAGTTTATGATCTAATCTACATTTTAAGTGATGTAGGACTAGCTTTGATCATGAAGGGACAATTAAAGTAGGAATAATCAATGTTAGGCAGAGTGTAACATATCAGAAGATTGGACATCGAGCCGAATAATCGGTTGACGTATTGACAGAAGGTTTCGTGCCATGAGTTCAGGGCATCGGGCCTAGAAGAGCAGACACTATGTCAAGGATATCAAAGTTGCGAAGGTCAACATGTCAATTGGGCAAAATGCCATAAAAGAAGATGATGCGACGAAGGATTGGACGAAACACCGATGAACCAATGACATACTAGAAAATATGTGATTAACACTTTGTAATAATTATCTAGGTCGAAGTAATGTAAAGTTATAATTGTGTTGGAATTAGGCTAACTCAATTAGGGGGCTATTGGGCTTAAGTGAGGGTTGAGTTAGGTCGAATGGAAGACCCACTTGGCCACTTGGAGCCATGTTAGGTGGTGGCACCGCCCAAGGTGAGCGGTGGAACTACTTGAGGCTTGGCCTCCCAAGTGGTATGGGTGATGGTACCGCCCAAACTAGGCAATGGTACCATAGGCCATAAATATCTATTAGGCAGTGGTACCACTAGATTGGGCGGTGGAATCTCCCACTATCAGAGTGTCAGGCGGTGGTACCACCCAGTACTGGCAGTGGTACCGCCAATACCCTGAAAACTAGGGATGATACACTTTTAGGCTCCAAGTTTGAATCCATTTGGATCCTTTAAAAACCCCACTCATCCCCGCTCAGTGAATAATAACAATTAAGAGCAAAAAGAAAGGAAAATGCTATTGTAATCTTGTGAGAACGCCTCTCAAGCTCTAAGTGTTGGTGAAGTTTAAGAGAGGAGGTAGTGGGGGTGTAAAGGTTCTCTCCTAAACCTGTCAAAAGGAGTATCGAGTTGTAAGGGTAGTTGATCTTTACCCATTAAAAGAAGATCAATAGTAGAAGACAATGGCCTCGAGTGAAGAGGAATCAGGAGTGGATGTAGGTCACGACGACCGAACCATTATAAAACTCGGTTTGCATTTCTATTCTTGCAATTTATCTTTCCTGCAAACTACTTTACTTACTTACTGCTTTCACTATGCTTACGAATAAGCTTTTAAGTTAAACTTATCTTTTCGATATCGGTTATTATTTAACGAAAGATTTTAGAACCGACGTGATTTTTACGTAATCACTAATTCAACCCCCCCTTTAGTGCCGACTTGGTCATAACAGTTGGTATCAAAGCCTATTTTTCTCATTTGGTTTAATACCTAAGAGAAATGACTTTTATTGGATTCCAAGATTGTCACTCTATCATTCGTTCTCCTATGTTCAATGGGACAAACTACACATATTGGAAAACTCGAATGAGAGTTTTCTTACTTTCTATGGATTTAAATTTATAGAGTATTATTAAAAATGGCTTTCAAAAACCCTCTAGACCAATGAACGAGTAGATTAAACTAGAGAAGAAAATATTTTTTTTTAAATGCTAGAGCTATAAACACTCTATTTTGTACCTTAGACAAAAATAAATTTAATCGAGTTTCTATTTGCAAAACTACGCATTACATTTGGCACACTCTTGAAATCACACACGAAGGCACTAGTAGAGTTAAAGACTCTAAAATTAATATTTTGATGCATAGTTTTGAATTGTTTCGAATGAAACCAAACGAGACTATTGGAGACATGTATACTTGTTTTACAAATGTTGTTAATGGTCTAATACCACTTGGTAAAAGTTTTTCTGATTTTGAACTTATTAACAAGATATTAAGACCCCTTATAAAGAGTTGGGATCCTAAATTAACTGTAATTCAAGAATCAAAGGACTTGTATCATTTTTCGAATGAAGAACTTATTGGGTCTTTGATGACCTATAAAATGACGTATAAGGCACATGATGAACTTAATGAATATAAGAATAACCTTCCAAAGAATAAGAAGGATTTGGCACTTTGAACAATAGAATACCACTTGAGTGATAACTCAAGTGATGATGATGATAACTTTGAACTTCTAACAATAAAGTTTGAAAAAAATTTAAAATGAGAATTAAAGAATAAAATGAACTTAAAAGGAAGAAGCTACTAAATAAGAAGAAAATATTCAAGGCGGCTTGAGACGAATCGAGTACTTCTGAAAATGAGGAACAAACCAACAAAAGCCAGGTGGCAAACTATGCCTTAATGGCTTTTGACAATAAGGTAAGGCACTCAACCAAAACCCCTTTACTTTAATATGAAATTACTTGATGCATTTCATGAGTTATTTTTTAAATTAGTTAGAAATAAAAAATTATTATAAAAAAATCATGCTTCTCTTTCTAGTGATTTTGAAAAATTAAAAATGATCATCACAATTGCATGTTTTATGATAAGGGAACAAAATGTTAGATTTAAATCTAATGCTTGTACACCTAATAAGATTAATCCTATATATGTTTTTAAGAAGCAATAATGTGTTTTGATGATTTCCGTATTGCTTTTCGATTTTGATTTAAAATGCTTTATGTTTAATGAAATCATGCTTGATGATTTAATTATGCCCAAAGTAATGATGATTTTTATGATTTATGATTTATTGATCTTGATGATTTCTATGATAAAAATTGCTCTTTCAGTTTTAAACAATGATGCATGTTTTAATTTGGCATAAAAAGATTTGGGAATGCTTTTATAAAATCAAATCACTTAAATTGAAACAAAAAGGGAGAATGCATGTTTCTTAAAAATATCTTTAAAGCTTTTCGATTTTTCAATAAATGATTCTTAGAGATGAATCTATTTTATGTTATCTCTTAAATTAGAAAGTGATTTTGATGATTTGACTATTTGAATTTGAATAAGTTTTATCTATCTTGAATTCTCATAATCAAAACTTGATATTTTCTTTATTTGAATCAAGATCACTCACTTTTTATTCTTGAATGATTTCTTGCATTTTATTAAAGAGAATATTTATCAAAATAAATCATGTCTTTAAGTATTCATATGATATTATCTTTCATGATATGATTTTTTTTACGTATAATTCCTTGTATTCATGAAGTATTTCTCATCACTAAAGTTTTCTTGATATCTTCCATGTGATGACTTGAATATTTACATCTTTGTGCTATTTCCCTCTTTTTGCCTACAACAAAGAAGGAGAAAGAATTGCTAGTGCACATATCAAGAAAAGCATATTGCTAGCTTACAATGAAAGGCAAAACTTATAAGCTTGCATATCTCAAAGAAGAAAGTCTTGCCAACTTGTGCATCAAAAAAATTAGCAAAAAGGTGCAAGATTGTATATTGTAAAAGAAGCAAAAAGTTACTATATCAGGAGAAGCAAAACTTGCACACCTCAAGAGAGGAATATTCATGATGCATGTTGCACATCTCAAAATTATTGCTAGCTTGTATGTTGTAAAACTTGCATATCTCAAAAATTTGCTAGTTGCATTTCTTCTTTTTGTTGATGACATAAGGGGAGAAGGTTTATGATAATCATGCATATTATGCCTAAATGATATAATTTGAAAATATATTTGATGATTTGGTATTATACATGTAATACTTCAACTTATGATAATGATGCATGCACTAGTGAAATATTCATAATTAAATTTGTTTTGACTTGAATTCAAAAGTTATATCAATATGACATATTGATAAGGGGAGTTTAGTTTAAACTCCATAATCAATTGGTTGTCATTATCAAAAAGGGAGAGATTATTGAATCTCAGATTTTGATGATGAAACCAATTGATAGAGTTTATGATCTAATCTGTGTTTTGAGTGATGTAGGACTAGCTTCAATCATGAAGAAACAATTCAAGCATGAAGAATCAATGTTGGGCTGGAGTGTAACATGTTAGAAGATTGGACGTCGAGTTGGAGATTGGTTGATATATTGGTAGAAGGCTTCGTGCCATGAGTTTGGGCATCGGGCCTAGAAGAGTGGACATTGCGCCAAGGAGATCAGAGTTGCGGAGGTCAACTTGTCGATTGGGCAAAAGGCCGTAAAAGAGGATGATGCGCTGAAAGATTGGACAATGCGCCAATGAACCAATGATATGTCGGAAAATATATGATTAACGCTTTGTAATAATTGTCTAGTTCGAAGTAATGTAAAGTTGTAATTGGGTTAGAATTAGGCCAACTCAATTAGAAAGCCATTGGGCCTAAGTAAGGGCTGAGTTGGGCCGAATGTAAGGCCCACTCAGCCACTTGGGGCCATGCTAGGTGGTGGCACCACCTAGGGTGGGCGATGGAACTGCTTGAGGCTCAGCCTCACAGGTCATCTGGGTAGTGGTACTATCAGCCATAAATGTTTGTCAAGCAGTGGTACCGCTAGAGCTCGGCCTCTGAAGCTCTCTCAAGTGGTGGTACCACCAGATTAGGTGGTGGTGTCACCCAGTGTTAGAGTCTCAGGCGGTAGTACCGCTAGTAACTCAAAAATCGAGGATGAGTCACTTTTAGGCTCCAAATTTGAATCTATTTGAAGCCTATAAAACCCCCACTCATCCTTGCTCAGTCAACAACAACAACTAAGAGCAAAAAGAAAGGAAAATGCTATTGTAATCTTGTGAGAATTCATCTTAAGCTCTAAGTGTTGGTGAAGTTTAAAAGAGGAGGTAGTGGGGGTGTAAATGTTCTCTCATAAACCTGTCAAAAGGAGAATCGAGTTGTAAGGATAGTTGATCTTCGCCCATTGAAAGAAGATCGATAGTGGAAGTTGGTGGCCTCAAGTGAAGAGGAATCGGGAGTGGATGTAGGTCATGACGATTGAACCACTATAAAACTTGATTTACATTTCTATTCTTGCTATTTATCTTTACTGCAAACTACCTTACTTGTTTACAGCTTTCACTATGCTTACAAACGAGCATTCAAGTTAAACTCATCTTTTGATATTTGTTTTTATCGAATGAAATATTTTAGAACCGACGTGATTTTTACATAAACACTAAATCACCTCCCCCCCCCCCCAGCCTCCTCTTAGTGTTATATTGATCCTAACAATTGGTATTAGAGCCTATTTTTTCTCATTTAGTTTAATAACCAAGAGAAATGGCTTTTATTGGATTTGAAGAGAGTCTTTCTATCGTTCGTTCTCCTATGTTCAATGGGACGGACTACACTCTATAGATCCGAATTCTCAAAATGTATGATGCTGCCCCTAAGTCCTCCATGGAGAAGTGTCTGGATAACCATGCTTTAACTGTGGAGAGCATTCCCAATGACTAAAATGTCATTCACATATAGCACCAAGAAGGTGGTAGTACTCTCACTTACCTTCTTGTACACACAAGGCTCATCTTTGCTCTTAACGAAATCAAGGTTACCATTGAAGAACATGGTTTTTACATTCATCTATCAAATCTCATAATCATAATATACCGCAATAGCTAACAAAATTTAGATTGATTTTAGCATGACCATAAGTGAGAAGGTTTCATCATAGTCAACAACTTACCTTTGATGATACTTTTTAATCACTAGCTTTGTCTTATAGGTCTCTACCTTTTCATCTACTCCGATCTTCTTCTTGAAGATCCACTTGTAATCAATGGGTACAATACTCTCAGGTGCATTAATTATGTTCCAAACATTGTTAAAGTATATGTAATTCATATCAGAATTTATGGTCTCTTGCCACTTCCTAGAGTCTATGCTCGTAATAACCTAATTGTAGGTCTGGGGATCGATATCCTTAATGCTAGTCATAGGTGCCCTATAAGCCAATCATGTGAGTGATGGCACGTGTGATATGATATAAACTCTTTTTGCTTATTATTTATTTGATTTTTTTTATATTATATTACTTATTGCATGTATTATGATGTCCACGGATATATGCAATGGGAATTGGATCATGATAAGATCATGATAATGAGACTGATTCGTCTTTAAACATAAACCCTAAATAATTCCGATCATAGGTCACTCGAGAGGGATATCGAGATGACCGAATAGATTAGTGTGTTGTATACATGTCCATACAATGGAGACGGTTGGTCTCATAGCTGCTCATGTGGGGATACTAAGGATACCGCACAAGTACTCATTAGAGAATGAGTTCACTGATTGATCCACTCATAGAATGCTGGATGGTTGATGATATCTCATTGTCAGATAGCAATTTCGTCATCTCAATGGTATATTTAAGCTTTATACTTGAGACACCAAGGATGTCCTATATGAGTACCCTACTCTTTGATACTAGACTTATAGGCCTGAAAGTTTCAGATCTAGCACAACCGATCATCTGGAGTTGTAGCTAACCTTATTAGGACTATTGAGTGTTGATAGAGGATCATTCACTCTTAGTGTCATGAGAGAAATATCTCATGTGTTCTTGCTCAGGTAAATCCCTAGCTATGGTCATTCGGATTGAAAGAGAAAGAGTTCTCCGAAAGAATCCGATTAAATGAGACTCGAGTAGAAATCGTATGGGCTAGACAGCACTATGCTTGATATATGGTCTTTGGGATATTAGATAGATGAGGGACTATAGATACATTGTAACTAAGGACTATAGATATACTATAATTAGGGACTATAGTCTCATCTCGGGTCTTCCGGGTATTGGCGGTACCATCGCCTACAACACTGACACTGGGAGATATCATCGCCCAAACTAGCAGTATCACTGCCTGACACAGTCTCGGAGACTGTGCCACCGACGGTTCCACCTATTGGGTTACTATTTAGGCTTTTCACTTAGCCCAACACAGCCCAAACTTAGGCCCAATTAGCCTCTAATTGAGTTGGCCCAATTTCAACCCAATTACACCTAAAACCTACTTCGATCTAGATAATTATTACAAAGCTAAATCAAATATTGCTTGGTATGTCATTGATTCATCGATGCCTCATCCAATTCTTCGACGCATCATCCTCTCTTGCGGCCTATTGCCCAATCGATCAATCAACCTCTACAACTCAGATTTCCTTGGTATAATTTTCGCTCTTCTTGGGTCGATGCTCGAACCCATGGCCCGAAGCCTTCTGCCGATACGTCAACCGATCCTCCGGCTCGACGTCCAATCTTCTGACATGTTCCACCCTGGCCCAACATGATTCTTTCTGCTTTAATTGTCTCTCCCTAATCGAAGCTTCCTATGTCACTCAAAACGTAGATTAGATCATAAACACTATCAATTAATTTCATCATCGAAATCTGAGATTTAATAGTGTAGGTGTTGCATAAAATCTTTGTTGTCTTTTGTGAATCGATCGAATCAAGATTCTACCATATCAATTCGAGATACTACTTCCTCTTATGAGTTCTCTATCCCAAAAAGCCTTCATTGGCCTTGGTAGAGTTCCTTTATATTCATTTTGAGAACATTAAGATGGACTTCTATAGTTGTAAGCCTCACCTTATGGCTTCTCTTTTCGATTGGCTTTATAGATTATGCTTCCTTCGCTCATGGAGAATAGCTAACTTCTCATTTATCATTTTTATCGTGGTGCTCCTCTTGAGTGGTTCTAACAGCTTGAGAGCGAGTTTACACTTGCCGTCCATTTGCGGTTGCTTGGGGCAATGATATGGCTTGCCTTGTCTTACTCGATTCACCACGGTGTTTTGCCATAGCGAGATTGCAAACTATCATTGTTTGCTCAAATTTCTTACCTACTCTGATACCAAAATGTCACGAACTTAGCTAGAATTGTCTAAGTCATGAAACACCATTGCGTTACTTGTCTGTAAAGGGTCAGCCTAGTTCCAACATTACTTAGGTCCTAAAGGATTTGTGAAAGAGTATATTGTTTAGTTAAGAAAATAAACAACGAATAAGTCCTGATGACTCGCAAAGAGAGTAACCGTATAAGTAACTTAGTAAATACTATTGAATCTCGTATTTTGATGATAAAACCAATTGATAAGTGTTTATATTTTAATCTACTTTTTGAGTGACACAGGATACTTTGATTAGGATGAGATAATTAAGGCAAGAAGAATCATGTTGGGCCGGAGGAAAACATATCAGAAGATTGGACGTCGGGCCGAAGGAATGGTCGACGTATCGGCAGAAGCCTTTGGGTTGAGATCTTGGGCATCGGGCTAAGAAGAGCGGACATTGCACCAAGTAAATTGAAGTTGCGAAGGTCAACTAGCGATTGGGCAATAGGCCGCAAGAGAGGACGAAGCGCTGATTAACCAATGACATACTAGACAACACTAGATTCAAGCTTAGTAATAATTATCTAGATCGAAGTGGCTTTTTACATGTGCAGGATTAACTACGATAGCAAGGCATGAAGCAAAATAAAGTTTCGGAGTCAAGGACGTGATTTCATTGGGAGTTCGATAGTTCGTCAAAAGTCCGGACGTTCATCGAAAGTTCTAGCGGAACCAGCCAAGAAGTCTTAAAGCTTGCCAAAGAAGCTCGTTGGAACTCGCCCAGAAGATTGTCGTAAAGTCTAGTAGCTTGATGGGAGTCCGCCGGAACATTGCCGAGAGATCGTCGAAAGTTTGCTAGAAGCTCGCCAGAAGAAACTAAGACATAGGGACTTGTTTAGCTTAAGTATGTCTTAGATTTCGTAATTAGCACGTAATTGGGATTGGATTTAGGCCAACCCAATTATAGGCCAATTGGGCTCATGTAAGAACTATGTTAGGCCCAATGAGAGGCCCAAACAGTGACCCAAGAAGTATCACCATCGTGGCATAGTCTTTGAGACTGTGTCAGGCAATGGTACCGCCTAGACACAGCCTCTGAGAGGCTGTAGGCGGTGGTGTCACCCAGTGTCAGAACTGTTGGGCGGTGGTACCACTTGCACTTGGGAAACCCGAGATAAGATGCTTTTAGGCTCCAAGTTTGAATCCACTTGAAGCTTATAAATACCCCTCTCATCCATGGGTAAAAGACATACAACTGAGAGCAAAAAAGAAAAGAAAACGCTGTTTGAATTGTGTGTGAACTCCTCTCAAAATTCTATGTGTTAGAATAGTTTGAAAGAGGAGTAAGTGGGGGTGTAAGGGTTGTCTCTTAAACTCGGTAAAAGGAGAATTGAATTGTAAAAAGGAGGTTGATCTTCACCTATTGAAGGAAGACCGATAGTGGATGCCGATGGCCTCGACGGAAGAGGAATAGGAGGAGTGGATGTAGGTCGACGATGACCGAATCATTATAAATCAGTTTATATTTCTCTTGTGCAATTTACCTTACTGCAAACCTCTTTACTTGCTTACTGCCTTCAAAGTTATTACCTTTACGAAACGATTTTTCATCGGAAATAGATTTAATCGCAATGAAGTTTTGAACCGACGTAATTTTTACTGCTGCACTAATTTACCCCCCCTCTTAGTGCCAATCTTTTCCTAACAATTAGTATCAGAGCCTTGTATTTTTCATTTGGTTTAACACCCAAGAGAAATGGCTCTTTTCGGCTTTCAAGAGGGACTTTCTATCATTCGTCCTCCCTTGTTCAATGGGATGGACTATACATATTGGAAAACTTGAATAAAAGTTTTCTTACTTTCCTTGGATTTGAATTTATGGAACATTGTTGAAAGCGGATTTCAAAAGTCTTCTACTCTAATGAATGAATGGAATGATTTAGAGAAGAAAACTTTTTCTTTAAATGCTAGAGCTATGAATGCTCTATTTTGCGCCTCAGATAAAACTAAGTTTAATCGAATTTCTATATGCAAAATGGCTTTTGATATTTGTCACACTCTTGAAATCACACACGAAGGCACTAGCAAAGTTAAAAATTCAAAAATCAACTATTTGATGCATGCTTTTGAACTTTTTTATATGAAACCAAGTGAAACCATTGGAGATATGTACATCTGTTTTACGGATGTCGTCAA
Source organism: Musa balbisiana (assembly GCA_004837865.1). Lineage (NCBI taxonomy): Eukaryota > Viridiplantae > Streptophyta > Magnoliopsida > Zingiberales > Musaceae > Musa > Musa balbisiana. The sequence continues at coordinate 19,079,942 of CM017193.1, read as the reverse complement.
TGGTTTAAAAGCTCTTGGTAAAACTTTTTCGGATTTTGAACTCGTTAACAAGATCTTAAGATCTCTTTCTAAAAATTGGGAATTGAAAGTAACGGCAATACAAGAATTAAAAGATTTGAACTATTTTCCAATTGAAGAACTTATAGGGTCTTTGATGACCTATGAAATGACGTGCAATGCACGTAAAAAACTCAAGAACAACCTTCCAAAGAATAGGAAGGATTTGAGACATAGAACAATTGAAGATCACTCGAGCATAAGCTCATGTGATGGTGAACTTGAACTCCTCATGAAATTTAAAATGTTCATGAAACAACAATCAAAAAATAAAGACAAACTTAAAAAAAACACAAATTGGGATGAAACGAGTACATCCGAAGAAGAGGAACAAATTGATGAAGACGAAGTGGCAAACCTTACTTTGGTGACTCTCGTCAATGAGGTAAAATGCTCAAACGAAACCCCCTTAGTTTATTTTAAAATTACATGATGCATTTCATAAATTACTTTTAATTTAGTTTAGAATAATTATTTTCCTTGAAAATTGTATGTTTAATAAATGAAAATGTAAAAAATTAGCAATCATGTTTATCTAGTAATTTTTTAAAGATAATCATGAAAATTATATGTGTTATGATAAAGGAATAAAATGTTAAATTTAAATCTAATGATAATCCTATATATGTTTTTCAAGAAGAAATAATGTGTATCTTGATGATTTCCGATTTTGATTAAAGATGCTCTATGATTAATGAAATTATGTTTGATTTGAAGTAATGCATAATGATCATGCTTAATGAGTTTATCTTTCAAAATCATACATGATAATTCTTGAGATTTATGGATTATCGATTTTTACGGTAATGAAATTGGCTTTTTCAATTTTAAAAATGATACATGTTTTGATTTGGCATAAATAAAAAAGGCATGCTTATATGAAGTAGTGTAAGTGTTGACGATTGTATATTTAATGATGCATAATGATGTAACAAAAATATTAAATGTTTTGATACCATGATTGACGATTTTATGCATGAGATTTTAAAATTATACATGATGATTTTTGTGATTTATTGATCTTGATGATTTTTATGATAAATCTTGCACTTTTGGTTTTAAACATGATAATGTTTTTATTTGGCATAAATGAAATAAATCACTTGGATTGAAACAACTAAAATTCCTTGAAAGATTTCTTTTTTCTTACTTTATCGAGTTTTCCAAAAAGGAGATTAATAAATCTATTTGTATCACTTTTATGAATATCTTGAAAACGATTTGATTTGACAATTTGAATTTGATTTGAGATTTATAACTAGAGATTTCTTATGCATAATCAAGATATTATATCATTTGATCTCCTATGTTTCTTTTATCCATTTATAAAAGAAGAGATTTGTTGAAATAAATCATGTCTTATGGCATTCATGAAAAATTAAGACATTATGCATGAATCATGTGAATCTATTTACATTGCCTTCATTGAATTTTCTGAAAAGTGATTTTGATGATTTGAATTTGAATGAGAAATTCTCAACCAAATCATGAGCCTTCTTTTTTATTTCTCTACTTGAGCTATCGTTTATGAGAATAAAAAAAATTTCCATCTTCGATTATTTTCTTTTATTATTTACTAAAGAAGAGACTTATGCAAACAAACTATGACCTTGATAATAGTTTGTAATGGTTTCAAAGTATGTATGTTAAAGATTTGAAACCATGTTTTGATATCATGTATATTCAAGAAATATTGTTTCGACAAATTGAATGAATTGAAAATGAATGATGATTTTTCTCTTGATTATAACTTGTGATATTTTTTTATGAATCATTATCTTGATTTCTCGATATTCGATATATGAGATTTTTCTATGAATCAAGATTTTTCATACTATGATTCTTCTTGGTATTCACTAAAAAAGGATGTATTCAAATTAACTATGATATGCTACTTGACATCTTGATAATTTATTACTTGAGTTTTGTTATACATTATTCCCCTCTTCTTCATTCTTATTTACAAAGATAAAAGGGGAGAAAAGAAATCACTAGCATTTCAAGAGATCGATAAATTTATTTATTTCATTTTGAGTCTCTTGCAAATGATTTTGATGATCTTGATTATTTAAAGTTGAATGTTTGATACCAACAATCATGAAGTGATAAATGCTTAAAAATGTTGATTTAATATTTGGTATCATGAATGTTTTATATGATGAATGTTTGGTATCATGATCAAAATATTGATAAATGCTTAAAAATTTTAATATCTTGGTATATATGCTCATAATGATGATTGATTGATTGATTTATTTATTTATTTTGTATGATGCATGAAAAATGACATGTAAAGTTTTAAAATTGTGCATATTGTAAATTGAAAATATAATGATGCACAAATAAGATTGATACTTTACCTTTGTCATGATTTGAAAATTATTGTAAAGGGAAAAGAATTATAAACATTGTATTCCTCCCTTCATTTTGACAATGACAAAGGGGGAGAAATTTTGCTAGCTTGCTAACTAGCTTGCATACTTTAAGAAGAAGCAAAAAGCTTGCACACCCCAAAAATGCAAAAATTTTGTCAATTTTCATTGTAAAATTTGCTAGCTCACAAATTGTAAGGAGAAAAACTTGCTAGGAAGCAAAATTGCTAGCTTACTCTAAAATAATGCATACAATACTTATGATTTTATTATGATGATGTATTTGATGTATTGTATATCATGTATGAGAATCATGATTAAAATTGTATTGACTTGAACTAAATTTAAATTCAATGTTTATCTCAATTATGACATATTGAAATAAGAATGACAATTTATTTTTATCATAATTTGAAAATTGATGAATTGCACTATTGTTTTGTTATTCCCCTATTTTTGCCAATAATAAAGGGGAAGAAAGAATTTCTAACGTGCACATCATGAAAAGAGGCAAACTTACTAGTTTGCTAATCTAAAAAGAGAAGCTAGAAGTACTAATCTTATAAATCTCAAGAGAAACATTGTTTACTAAGTTACACACTTCAAGAAGAGGCAAAAAGTCTACCTTGCACATCTCAAAAGATGTAAAATTTTGCTAACTTTTATATGTGCAAATTTTGATAGCTTGCATACTTTAAAATAATGTAAAAATTTGCTAGCTTGCATGTTCTAAAATGTTGTAAGATTCACTAGCTTGCATGATGTTGAACTTGCTTTCTTGAACATCACCAAGAAGTACTATCTTGCTTATCTCAAGAAGCAAAACATGCTAACTTACCCATCTTTAATTATTGCTAGCTTGCATAATGATAAAATTAGAAATTATATGTAATTATTTGAAATTATGTTGCAAATGGTGCTAGTTTAGATGCTCTAAAATGAAATAAAATTTTGCTAGCATGTATGTTGCAAAACTTGCATATCTCTAAAATCATGTTGCTTGGATGATGTACTTCTCCTTTTTGTTGATGACAAAGAGGGAGAAGTATGATGATATTATGCATAATTTTATGATAACATGTTGCTTGGATTTGTGAATCTAAGAGTTTTATAAATATGCCATATTGATAGGGGGAGTTTGCTTTAACACCATCATCAATTGGTTGTCATCATCAAAAAGAGGAAGATTGTTGAATCTTGTATTTTGATGATGAAACCAATTGATAAGTGTTTATGTTTTAATCTGCATTTTGAGTGATGCAGGATGCTTTGATTAGGATGAGATAATTAAAGTAGGAAGAATCATGTTGGGCCGGAGGAAAACATGTTCGAAGATTGGACGTCGGGCCGGAGGAACGGTCGACGTATCGGCGGAAGGCTTCAGGCCGAGATCTCGAGCATCGGGCCAAGAAGAGTGGACATTGCACTAAGTAAATCGAAGTTGCAGAGGTCAATTGGCGATTGGGCAATAGGCCGTAAGAGAGGACGATGCGCCGAAGATTCGGATGAAGCGCAGATTAACCAATGACATATCGGACAACACTAATTCAAGCTTAGTAATAATTGTCTAGATCGAAGTGGCTTTTTATATGTGCAGGATTAACTACGATAGCAAGGCATGAAGTAAAATGAAATCTCGGAGTCAAGGACGCGATTTCGTTGGAAGTTCGAGAGTTCGTCGGAAATCTGGACGTTCATCGGAAGTTTTGGTGGAACCAGCCAAGAAGTCTCAGAGCTTGCTAGAGAAGCTCATTGGAACTTGCCAAGAAGATCATCGTGAAGTCCAACAGCTTGCTGGGAATCCGTCGGAACATTGCCGAGAGATCGTCAGAAGTTCGCTGGAAGCTCGCCGAAAGAAACCAAGACATAGGGACTTGTTTAGCTTAAGTATGTCTTAGATTTCATAGTTAGCACGTAATTGAGATTGGATTTAGACCAACCCAATTATGGGCCAATTGGGCCCATGTAAGAACTGTGTTGGGCCCAATGAGAGGCCCAAATAGTGACCCAAGAAGTATCACCGTCGTGGCACAATCTTCGAGACTATGTTAGGCGGTGGCACCGCCCAAACACAGCCTCTTAGAGGCTGTAGGCAGTGGTACCGCCAGCCTGGGTGGTGGTATCGCCCAGTGTCAGGTGGTGGTACCACCTGCACTAGGGAAACCCAGGATGAGATGCTTTTAGGCTCTAAGTTTGAATCCACTTGAAGCCTATAAATACCCCTCTCATCCCTAGGTAAAAGACATACAATTGAGAGCAAAAAAAGGAAAAAAAAACGTTGTTTGAATTGTGTGTGAACTCCTCTCAAAATTCTAAGTATTAGAATAGTTTGAGAGAGGAATAAGTGGGGGGTGTAAGGATTGTCTCCTAAACCTGGTAAAAAGATAATCGAGTTGTAAAAATGAGGTTGGTCTTCGCTTATTGAAGGAAGACCGATAGTGGATGTCGGTGGCCTCGACGGAAGAGGAATCGGAGGAGTGGATATACATCGACGATGACCGAACCACTATAAATCGGTTTGCATTTCTCTTGTGCAATTTACCTTACTGCAAACCTCTTTACTTGCTTACTACCTTCAAAGTTATTACCTTTATGAAATGATTTTTTGTCAGAAACAGATTTAATCGCAATGAAGTTTTGAACCGACGTAATTTTTACCGCTACACTAATTCACCCTCCCCTCTTAGTGCCTATCTTTTCCTAACAAATACTTGGTATTTAAGAGAAAAAAGAGATGAAAGAGAAATTTTACAAGGCAAATGAACAATCGCAAGTGCACAAATGACTACTCACCAGGTGTCAGGCACACTGGTAAGTCTCCGTAGGCTTTTTGTGTAAACTTATAAATCCAATCAATACCCAACACTACCCCAAACCCTTTTCTAGTCCTGTGCCACTCGGGCGATTCTTGGGTGTTGAGATGGCCAACATTTTGCATTGCACTACAGCATATAGAAAATAAGCCATGATACATGAAAACTAAGCCATTATAGGGCATTTTTGCCCATTCAGGTGAGCAGTTGCTCTACAGCCCTACAAATTATTTTTGCTCATAGTATTCAAGAAAAAACACATAAAAATAAGACAAAAACATACTGTCAAACAAGCAAACAAAAACGACATATGGTCTGTTGACGAAGATGTTGCGGTGCATGATGATCGTCTATGATAGTTTGATCTGCGTCATGTATCTGAACATTACATCATCTTGGACTCACATAGGCTAGCGGTAGTTACACACTAGATTAACGATTCATATTTCCATGAGAAAGTAATGTGTCATTTGAAGGTAATAACTTTTAAAATCCATTATAAAAGGGGTTTCACAAGTGCATCCCAAAAACACAACACTTGAACTCAGAATACATTTGTCTTGTCTGATTAATTTATTGAATTAAGTATCGAAGGAGTCTTGTCGTCTCGATGTAGTTTGACTGGGGATTAGCTTGACAGATAGAATCAGGTTGGATCCGAACCCGTTTACACCACATAACCCAAAACCGGCTTAACAGTTACATATAAGCACAGTATTATTATCTCAGTATTAATAAAAATATTTTAAATAAATAATGTAATCTTCAAAGTCGATCGGCCCTTGAACCGCTCCGATGATTCGACTTGGTTGGTACGTGAGGTTCAGGTTGATGCAGGAGTTTCAAAGTTGAAATGAGTTCTGCTGCGGAATATATGAGCGGGAACAAAAAATATATTTTTTGAGTTCTGCGGCGGATCACTGTTTAGCTTGCTCAGGGTGGAGAAGAGTGAGTGCCGAGGAGAAAGGACAGAAACCCCCTAATCTCTTATAAGTAAGAAAATATTCTTCGGATCGTTTTTGATTCAAATAATATATTTTTGTTGTAATCAAGTGCGATGGATTTGATGCAATGAACTCTGTCCTCATCCAGAAGGATCCATCAGATCGATATGGACGTTTAAAATATTTTCAATGGACAATTTTACCCTTGTCAAATAACAAAAATATTTCCTCCAATATTATATATTTGGAAGTGTAGTGTATCGCTATATGTACTTTGCCGGTTGAAGCATGTGGTGTGCTGGATCCCTTTCACCGGAGCCGGTGACAGATTGTGTCAGAAATATCAAATAAGAAAATGTATGCGGTCCGCCAGTCACGTGGTGAGGTTGCCACCGCGCAACACTGCCAAAACCTGATCCGAGTCCTGCGCCGGCCGTGGTTGGTAAAGCCCACACTCCCACCCCCGGTGAAGTGCTCCGATTCCTCCGCTGCTTCTTCTGTCTCTCTTTAAATTCGAAGCAGAGCTCTCTTCGTGACGGTTGAGCGAGCGGAAGCATTGTCATATTCCGGCCGAGATCCTCTGCGCGGTGGTCGGACAGACGGACGTACGGGATAGGTAGGTAAGCGAACCACGCGCTGACTCGGCGCTCGGCTCCCTCAATCTATGGTTTTCTCAAATGTTGTTTCAGGGTTTGCACGGGATGGGAGCTGAGAGTTCGGAGAGCTTGTGGTTCGCTTCGAATCCGAGCAAGAGATGGGGAGAGGCCTTCTTTTTGCTCTACACGCCCTTTTGGCTCACCCTCTGTCTCGGGATCATCGTCCCCTATAAGCTTTATGAGGTAATCTTTTTTCCCTTCGGTATTTGATTTCACGCCGGCCTTTGGTCTAGATTTGATCTAGAACTTTTATTTCGACTCAGAGGTTTTAGATAAAAGTCCGTACATTTTTCCCTTCTCATTTTTTGAATGATGGCTTTAGATGTAGTTTTTCTGGTAGGCTGATCCAATAAATCGGTCTATGCACATAAAGCAAACATTTGTTTAAGCTAGAATTTGAACGTCTCCATATATCGGCAAATATAGCCCTTTTTTTTCCTTATTAATTTTTGTGGTTTATTGTTAAATGATTGAACATTTTGTTTTTGATCCGAGAATGTCGTTGGCTTTACAAAAGGAATTTTTACTCACTAAATTTGAAACCTGAGGAAATTAATGATCATTGGGATAGAACTTGTTGATCGGTTCTGAGGAGCGCTCTTCTTTTTCTACACATGCTTGGTCTATCGTTTGATGTAACAATGGTGATGGAGAAACCATGTGAATTTGTAATTTGATTTTGACTTTGATGACAGAAATTCACAGAATTGGAGTATCTTATCCTCGGGTTGGTTTCCGCTGCCCCAGCTTTCTTGATACCACTTCTGATAGTGGGAAAGGTGTACACTTTGAATACCTTATTATCATAAAATATCCACTTACTTGCTGATGTTATTGTTTGTGAGAATTGCTCCTTTCATGGCATTGGTCATCAGCAGCTTTGTCAATGGCTGAAAGTTCCGGTTGTTGTGTTATTCTGCCTTTCATTATTATCTATTAAACTTTTGCTAGAACCTTTTTGGATTTACAATGCTCTGTCATCATCAATGAAATTATTCCTTTGTGTTAATCAATCTAGGTGTTCACACATTTTATCCATGTTGAATAGCAGCCAAGAATGACAGGTACCAAATTAGGTTACCGTTGACTGACAAGCCTATTCTTGTTGATCTATTAGTCATAATTAGGATTGGGAATAAAAAGGTGGAATATTTTGGCTTTGTTATCTGTGTAGGTTTCGGATCTGATTGTATTCCGGAATGCTTGGATCTTGCAGATTTTTAGATGTGTAATGAATATGAAAGCATGACTAAGTAATGAGATTAAACACTAAATATTCTCTTACAAGCTTCGTTGTACCACGGTATACCGTTCGATACAAGCGGTATGTTCTTGTTCAATAGGGGATCAGTATGGGCGGTATATACCGGTCTGTCAGTACACCCCACCGTACCATGTGTCAGTATGTCGGTACATATCATACTAATGGTCGATCTGTATATCGGTACGAACCGGAAAGGTGAACCATGTTCTCTTATTGATGCATACACAATAACAAACAAGGGTCATAGTAGATATCATCTGAAATTCCATTTACATTCATCTTATTTGTTACACTAATCTCAAGTGTCTACTTTCAATTAGAACCTTTGATACTGTATACACTAAGGTGAAGTATATGTAGCTCAAACTGAACATATTATCTGCCCTTCCTTGCAGGCAGACAGCGACAAATGCTGGAGAGATCGGTATTGGCTGAAGGTATTATTCTTCTTTTGGATCTCTAGTAATTTTTTTATTGTTTAAGGGCATAAGTTGTGTTAGATTTGTTTCTCAAGTATATTGTAGTAGCTGTATTTGGTTTTTATGATGTTTACCTACCTATGTGTAAAGATAACAATGATCATGCTATATTTTCTTGGATTTGTTTTGCACAAATTTGTTAGTCTAGCCAAAATATGAAAACTAAAATCACTTGATTGAACTTGCATTATTTGTCAAATTGTATTGTAATGGAGTGATGATCATCATAGTCAATTGTATTCTTGTTTTAATTTGATCTCAATTGTTTTATTGATGCTGCTCATATGATGGTTCTTGCAATCATGTCTCAAAAGAGATAGTGTGATATATATTTGAGGATTATGGTCGTCAAATTTAATTGCGATAGGATTGTCTCCCTTCTATCAAGTTTCCTTTTTGTTTATCAAGAGAAGATTTCCTCCAATGGAGATTTAAGGGAGAAAGAGTAGAAAACAGATTAACATGGAAGAGAAAAAAGAGAAGATAAATAAGAGAGGAGACAAAAAGGAACTATAGTGAGATTATCATGGATAACCTTAGTTCTTGTATGCCTATTGGACTTCAAGATCTTTATTTATAAACTCTCATCCATCTCTTATGCCTAAACAAAGTATGACACAGCTTACGATTGTAGGTTGAGGAAACTCTTAAAATTTGAATCTAAGAAAATGACCAGCCTAACCTTTACGATGATTTGATTCTAAGTACTCTAAACTCTAAAGGCCTTCCGAAATTATCTTCAAAAATAAGGATAAGAAATACAATAATATTTCTAATCCAAGGACTGTTCTTAAGACAAGAGGGCTAACTGGGACTTATTCAGGTCTTGATATTGAGTCTCAATGTGAATCTAGTTGGATTTGATCATCTTTCAACTTGTATGGACTCTAGGATCCACAAGTGGTTCCCTCCAAGTACTATCTGGTGGCCTAATTTGACTATTATGCCCTAAATTTTGTGGATTATTCTAGGCTGATAAAGGGGTTTTCAGGCAATTAGAATTCTGCATCAAAACATTATTACGGATGTCCATTATATCTTGTCTCTCAATCAAACTTGTGCATTACTAAGTGCAATCAAAATTTTATTCTTTTTTAGAAAAAGGAACATTAGTCAGTCATCCTTGAGGATTATAATTTTATATATCAAATTTTATATTAGTGCTGCTATTTTTGTGCATAGAAAGTTCAGCTTCTTTTGAAGACTATACCACAATCTTTTCTTTTATCAATGACATCATATTATTGTTTATGGCTTATTTGCTACAGGCAAATTTGTGGATTATAATTTTTAGCTATGTTGGAAACTACTTCTGGACTCATTATTTCTTCACGGTTCTTGGAGCATCATACACTTTTCCATCATGGAGGATGAACAATGTAAGAAACTAGACATAGTGATACTAATTTTTGCCTTTTTTCTTATTTCTATTCAGGGTACATCTATTAGTTTGTAAATTTTGTAGTTCAGTACCACATTTGTGGTACTGCCCAAAATAGTATGGTACGGATGGTATGTACCAGTTTGGGCGTGGGCCAACATGTGGACCACCCCGTTTTGGGTTGTCCAATTAAATTAATAAAAAATCAAAGAAATGGTGAGGCCCTGTCCAAATTAGCATTAAAAAAGAAAAACGGATTAGGGCTTGCAAACGCGAGCCCTCTTCTCGCGTAAGATGTTGTCGCCTTGTCATTGGCTCTTCACCACTGCTGCTTCGACACTTCCTTGCTGCTGCTTTGACAATGCCGTTGCCTCACCGCTGCCACTACTGCTTCTCTTTTCCTCCTCTTCTTTCTTCTTCTTCCTCCACTTCTTCCTTCTACCTTCCTTCCCCATTCCTCCTTTGTTCCTCCACCACCCCTTCCACTTCTTCCTCTTTTTCTTCCTCGTTGAACCATCGGTATGCATTGATATACCCATTCCGACAAATTGTCAAAACGGGTCCAGTACCTGAAAAGACAATCCTTGGTTCAGTATGTGTTAAGGGAGTTCTGATTTGTATAAGTATCACAAGCTTTTAATCTGATAAACAGTTTAATTAAGTGTATCAATTGTCACAGATAAGAAGGTGGCTACTTTTACTTTTACTCGAAACTATAAAGTCCAAACCTTTTCTTCTATGTGAAGTGTGATTTAATTTTGTTTTATCTATATGCCTGTGATAAGGCCTGCTACTTAGTCGCATGAACATAAAATATGCTGTAGAGGATTTTCTTTGTTGGATGACTCATGTAGGTGTTGGATGAGAATTGTGACCAAATTCAGATGCATTTTGCAAACATTTGGTAGTCTAACTTTTACATAAGCTGAATTCTGGTGTTCCATGAATATCAACTGATTTCACCTAAGTTCTATACTATTCTTCTAAGTATTGATGCTCATCCAACATTTACTGTAGAAAGAAACAGAATTTGTGTGGAATTGATTTTGAGCTGTCACACTAGAGCTTTTGTTCTTGTGGTTTATTTTTCCACAACTCTAGAAATGAGGATGCTTCTCTATGTTGGACCCTTCACAAGTATCCTTGATTTTAAAATCTGGTGCCAAATTTTGTTAAATGAAAAATTATTTCTCTCTACTGAATGTTATTTGGTAGGGTCAACAAATAATACATCACAGCAGGTTTCTGATAACACAATAATGGCCTTTTCCTTAGGTAGGATATGATGTAAGTGGCTGATATGAGAATTCATTTAACTTATGAAGTTCTGTGAGTCTAAGTTACTTAAGCTGACTGATGGCACATACCCTCTCACTTCATATATGGACACAGATACAACACCTAAAAAATGTGAGTTCATCAATTGCTCCTATGTAGTGAGTGAATCTTAAAATAAAATATATGAAAAAAGAAGCATTTAGATTGGTATAAGTTGATGTATGTACTTGTGTATGTACATCAACTGGTAACTTTACATATATGTGCATGTGTGTATCTAGTACATACATGTTATATATGCATGTTCTTTTGTAACTTGATTTGAGACATCTGCTACTGTGTTGGAAACTTAAAGATAATATGTTTGAGTTCCCAAAGCCAATATCACTGTATAAAAATCATAGGGAACACCAGACTTCCTTGTAGTTACAGGTGTCGCACTTGCATTATACTTAGGAAATGCAAAACAAGGTAAGATAAATCCTTGGTGTATATTCTTCTGTTCCAAATATTTTAGATGATAGTTCTGACACTGGTGACATATTCTACATTATTATAACTGTGATAGCTTTCATATATTTGTTGGCATAATTGTCATCATGTAGGTTTCTGTAAATAATTGTTATGGTCTTAATTGGTTATTGATCTAATGAGAGAATTCGTTTCTGATGTTACAGGTTCCACATGTAACTTTCCTTCTTACTCATTCGTGTTTTCTATTTTACCACATGGCGTCTAATATAACACTTCGTAGACTGCGCCATTCCATTGCTGATTTGCCACAGTCAATTCGATTGGTTACTGAAGCTGCATGGATATTGGCTCTTTCTTATTTCATTGCTTACTTGGAGACTTTAGCTATTTCAAACGTATGTTACAGCTATATCATCTACTTTTTGATGATTTTTCACCATCTTCTAGCTTGTCAATTTCATGTTACGTATATATAACAAAAATGAAAAATAATAAATAAATGAAATATATTTCAGTGAAGATGCTTAATGGGCATGAAGGGCTCACGTGAAAATCTGTAATTTCAGTAATTGCATATAAGATTGATATTTCCAGAGGGTACATATTACTCGGTATTTATTCTGGGATACTATGCAATTTTTCCTAAGTAATAAGCTTTAAAATATGAGTGCTTATACAAACTCTGAGTGAAGGATTGATTTCAATTATGGTTTTATTTGGTACTTCTTAATTTGGAATTCATCTCATACCATGTTAAATAACATTCACAATGCTGCATTACATATCTTCTTTTCATTTTGAATGAAAATTGTGTTACTTGCATCAGAGAGAGTGTTGTAAGGATGTCATTTATGCTAAACTTGGTACTTAAATTAAATTTACCTCTTGGCAGCAATATCTTTAGTTGCTTTCCTTCTTGTTTTCTCTCTTCTTTGAGGTGAATTGGCTGCATTAACACATCTATAACTCAGTGATACACCAACATCCATATATTCTGTACTCTGTCATGTATCTGTGCATTGAATTTTTTATTTTCCAGTTCTAGGTGGGTCTGGATCTAAAACCTTTTGTTGAAGCATGTCAACTGTGACTTGTTAAATGTTAATACACATCAGACTATATTTGATGTACAACATTAGTTAAAATACTCATGAGTTTCAGAAAGGCAGTTGTCAAGCATATGGTGGAAATAAAGATGTATATCAACCGATTTGCACAAAACGCTTGAACTCATACCTTGCAATTTTTTGTTAAGATATGAAAGAAGCATTTCTAGAATCCATTTTTTGTCAGGAAATCAACAATAGATCTTATATACTTGTTGAATAATTAGTGAGAAATTGTGGAGTGAAGAAAGACTTGAATTTTGTTTTATTCGAGTTACAAAAATCTTGTGAAGGAGTTTTGTGAAATATAATGTAGTGGGCTAGTGGGTTTTTTTTTTAAAAAAGGAGATCAGGTACTTATATTGTTTTAAATTAATAAAATGTATAAAGCAGTCTCTAGTGTCAGGATAGCAGGATAGAAAAATCAAGATATAGATACACAAGAAGTCCACAAAGCAAAATATTTTGATATATAGAAGAGATATCATGCAACACGAATAGTAGGTTGATATATTGTTTGAACAGGAGGGCCAAAGGAAAGAATGCCTACATTACTGTGACCATTGTATACTGATTACAGGAAAGTTGTCATGAGATACCTATAAGGCTTGTTATGGTTTGTGGGTTGGACAATTTAAAAACTGAATGTTTAAAAGGTTAGTGTTGCTAAGATAGGATGTTGAGATAGATGTGTGAGGTTATCAGGACAGAGGATATAGAAAATGGATGCATCTGTAAGTAGTTATGTATAACACAGATCTAGGATGAAATGGGGATAATTGTTTGAGGTGACTAGAAGAGTCTTGTAACTGCATCTCTTTGGGAAGGTGAATTGATGCAAACTAGTAGTGACAGGAGGTGGATATAGACAAGTGATTTATTGGTTTATGAGTTAGTAAGTGGTATTTTCCTTGGGATTAATCAGCAAGAAAGTATCCAAGTAACCAACCCCATGTATTTGAGAATTCCATGTTATAGTAGTAATAATAGTTCGTATGACTTTGAAACTTAATTTTTCAATACAAGTCACATGTAAATACAAGGTTAAAGAATCTGTTTCAAGTAACTAGGTGAGAGTTCAGCAGTAATGTTTTTGGTTTAGTATTTAACAGTCATCTTTCCTTCCATGTTGTCATTGTCTATAGGAAGTTTAGAATACTTCTCTTAGGTGGTTTGAGGGCTAAATTATAGGGTGAATTTATTACAGGACTTGCATGTATATTATTACTATGTTATACTAGTACCATATGCAGGTAAGTTCTAATAAATAATGATTTTGTTTTAATTCACAATGACATCCATCTAGGGAAACAGTAGTTTGTTAGCATTCTCCAACTGTAGATTGTCATATCCATTCATATTGGTCGGTGTGGGCGATACGTGACATTCAATGAGATATCAAGATGTCGACCATCTTGTACCAATGGTGTACTCCATACTAAAGAGTATCAAAGTAAATCAGTACATGGTCAATATAGGTTTAAAAATTGACCATCTTGTTCAGCAGTAATGTTTTTGGTTCATTACTTACAGTCATCTTTCCTTCCAATGTGCCATTTTCTATAGGAAGTTCAGAATACTTCTCTTAGGTGGTTTGAGGGCTGACTTATAGGATGAATTTATTACAGACTCACTTGTATATGACTATGTTGTACTTGTACCATATGCAGGTAAGTTCTAATAAATAATGATTTTGTTTTAATTCACAAAGGCATCCATCTAAGTAAAAATTAGTTTGCTTTCATTCTCTAAACTATAGTTTGTCATATTCATTCATACTGGTCGGTGTGTGCAGTACATGACATTCGATGAGATATCAGGATGTCGACCATCTTGTACCAGTGGTGTTCTCCATATTGAAGAGCATCGATAAAAATCAGTACAAGGTTGATATAGGTTCGAATACTGGTCAATATCAACTGCTATTGGTTGGTATAAGTCAATATCCTACGTAGGTTGAGTTAGTCCCAGACAGCCATAATTTATCGATGAGGACCTTTAGGTTATCTACCTACTATCAATTAATATGACACATGATGTGAGACTGCTATTGGGAGTATATTAGACAAAATTAGAATTTTGATTTGTGCTAATAGAGTTGCTTTAGGCATACAAGATGGGATTTTTTTGCTTTGAATACTTGACATAGGGTGTTTGGCTATCATCATATAGATGTATTATATTGTTTGTTTGACTCCTCAAGTTATTAATTATGATTTTATTATCTTATTCTGGTAATATGGTCAGAGATGACACGTATGACAATGATGCATATCATGGATGATACAGTTTCTTTAGAAAAGTATTGCACATATATTGTTATTTATAACTATCAAAAAACAAAAACATTATTGAATTAGCGCATTTGATTGGATCAGCAACCATATTTGAGCATGACACTAGGAATACTAAAATTTTAATAGCATACTGGTTCAGTTAATGCTGCTTTTGTACACAGTACAATCCTTGCCATACTGCTTAAAGCTCATAGTTCTTTTCGATGAACACTCATTTAAATTACTTCTGGTCATTTATTTCAGTTCAGATGTAATTTTAACTTCATTTGACATTTCTTCATATTCTGAATTATTGCAGTTTCCTTACTATGAGTTTGTTGATCGGGAATCAATGTACAAAGTGGGATCACTCTTCTATGCAATTTATTTCATTGTGAGCTTCCCTATGTTCTCAAGGTAAGAAGGTGCACTGGGAAAACTCGTTAATTTGAATATTTTTGGGGATACGGAAGTGAAATTCTTAAATTCATCTATCATGCACTTAAAAACTTTAGCAGCTAATATCTTGAGCATTACTGAACAGTTTTTTCTTTTTTTCTTACTGGAATCTCTTTGGGTCAATTAACATTTGATGCTTGTCATATTTGCTAAACAAAAATGATTTATCTATAAATGAATCTATATTTTTTTCCGTTGGAAAGGATTTGGCAAACCTGAATCTTTTCTTTGGTGTATAAATGACAACAAAATATCTCCTTTTTTTTTTCTAAAGAAGCCAAAGTACTGTTTTACAGTCGATTATGTTAGTTCAAAATCCATACTGGCATTATGTATCTCATACATTTTTTTGTGGTTCTCAGAGTCGATGAGATAGATGATGAACCATGGGACCTTCCAAGAGTGGCAGTTGATGCATTGGGTGCCGCGATGCTTGTAACTATAATACTTGATTTATGGCGTATATTTCTTGGACCGATAGTTTCCATTCCAAAGTTAGGGCAATGCAGTAGTCAGCCAGGGCTTGCATGGTTCCACAGGCCACAAAGCTTCATTCAGAATCAAAGCATGTGACCTATAGGTTGTTTCCCCTTCTTAGGCAAGCTTTAACTTATAACAGTGCCAATTGACATCATTGTTAAGCTAGGAATTAGACCGTCCAGTTTGCAATGGTTCTGCTAAGTTCTTTTATATTTTAGCTCAGTTTGGTTAAACCAGATAGCCAGCAATGCTGATCTTTGTATTTGCAATGTAATCTTTGGTACATGGTTAGACACTCGAGTGCTTTGTTATGTTTATCTTCTCTGCATGTTGCAGTTCATTCGGAGGTCTTTTTTACATGAAATAATCTTCAGTTAAAAGCACCAGAACAAATTATTTTGGGGAGGAAAAGATGCATTATTGGTGGGATCTAATTGCAAGGCACAGCTTAGACACAGTTACAATATATGATGATGACTCGTAAAAGTGCCCAATTGCACAGGCCTTGATGAAAGTCCTTTAATCCAATGGTTTGATGTTGACGCATCATCAATTCCCTCGCAGACAGACGGGAACCGTCAAGGCCCAAAAGTCAACCCAATCGCTACCTTCTCATGCGTTGTAGAGCCCACAGCTCCGCCGATGGATCCGAAGAGCGGCTTCTGCCCTGCCACCAAGACCTTCCGCAGCGTCCGTCCGTCCTCTCACACTGCCCCTGACCTCCGCCCCCCTCTCCGTCGACGCTTACGCCCGCTCCGCCCTGCCCTCCTCGACGCCTCCACTGCTGCCGCTATCCCCCTACCACCTGTTCCTCCCCCAGGTCCCGTCCCTCACCGCTGCGCTTCGCTCCCACGCTGGCCTCTCCCCTGCCCGCCTCGACCTCCCTATCCTCGACTCCGCCCTTCTGTCCCTCGGCGTCGCCACCCCCGCTGAGATCGCCCGCCTCGTCGACCTTTCCCACCCAACCATCGCCTTCGCTATCTCCGTCACCGCCAGAATCTGATTGGATCGATGGCGCCGTTCGTGGCGTCAGCAGTGCAAGGAGTCTGCTGTGCTGATGGTGACGGTGCCACTATTCCACGTGCGGATTCCTGTTCTGCTTGAAGGCGGTGGCGGCGGGGGAGACGGCGGTGATCCAGACAGAGAGGTTCGATGCGAAGAGGGCACTAGCAGCAGTGGGGCAGCTTCAGGTGACGCACCTCGTGGTGGCACCGCCAGCGTTGCTGGTGATCGTGCGGCAGCGTGAGGAAAACGAAGAGGACAAGATGGGTGGACGAGGGTTGTTCAATCTGAGCTCTTTGCGGGTGGTGCACTGTGGTGGTGCGCCCCTTTCGTTGGACCTGATGAAGCGGTTCACGGCCAGTTTCCCAGGTGTGCGCCGAGCACAGGTTAGTCGGATCATTCCATTGTGATATGTTTTGATACATGCAGATGTAATTGAGCAAGAAAGTAACAGTTTTCATTGAATTTTGGCACTGCTTTGTTGATTATAATCATAGTTCTATATTATTCTAATTGTGGTCAGATGTTAAGTCTGGCATAATAGGAAATTATATTGTTTGTGTCTTTTGATGATCATTTGGATGTACAGTGTATCAATTCCAACATGTGATCTGCATCCATCCAACTTTGAAAGCTGTACATAGACTTGAGAGGAATCTTTGAGATTGAAACTGTGACTGTCTGCTATATATTCCTGCTACAAATTGCATAATTGATTGTCAAGGTGGTTATCAGTTTACACTTAGGGATCGAGTTTTAGCCAATTTAAGGACAATGTTGTAGATGTAAAGAAGTACCAGAAATATTGTTAATAGCTTGTGCCTGCAGTGCATAACTTTTTCTCATATATGCATTCTAGTTGTATTTCCATTACAATGCAGTAACATGTGACAACACACCAGTGGAATACATCCATTCTACACCAAATAGTTAAATTAGTAATAATAACAATAATAATAATAATATTATTATTATTAATTTTTTGATGTAGACTTTTGGTTCATGTTTCCTCTACCTATAATGACATGGATCTGTCATTTAGTCAGAATAGGCCTTGAAGTTCTATTATTATGACATGCATGATCATGAATCATGATAATATTGGAGGATATATTATATGGTCTCAGAGATTTGTAATGTTATTATGTGAAAGAACCTTTCATTGGTTTTGTTATTAAAGCACTTTACATGGTTGTTACACTTATAAAATTGGTATCCAGCTTAAATCTTAATGTTTATAATTTCCAACGTCCATGAAGGGATATGCCTTGACAGAATCAACAAGTGGTGTGTCTTTCGAACCATAAATCTTGATGAAAGTATGTGTTCTGGTACTGCAGGGTGTCTTACGTCAGGCTTGGAAGCAAAACTAGTTGATCCAGTCACCAACATTGCATTGCCTCCAGGCTTGCAAGGGGAACTTTGGCTTACAGGCCCAACGGTTATGAAAGGTAATTTTTGCTACTTTCTTCACATTTCTACCTGTTTAAATTAGCTAACTATGATATATATATATATATATATATATATATATACACGCACATTCTATGAAAGAAAACTACCCGATTAATGCATTGTTATAGGGTAGGAGGTGTCCTACAAGAACTGTTCAAAACATCCCTTCAAATTAGAACTGCATGAGTCATCCAACCAATGCATTGTGTAGATTTGATCTTCTCAACTGGCAGTCCAAGCCAGATATTATACATCCAGGAAATTCAATTACATAATGAAGCTTATTCTGACTCTTCTGTGAATTGCAAAGTGTATTGCTTATATTATTCCACCAGTCTTCTATAGAACTCTGCATTAAGATTGGGTAGCCAACCTTTCTTCTTTGAAGTTTTCTGATGGCAGTTGCTGGCACAAACGATGTAACATGAGCCTAAAGCAAACTAGGGTCTTGTGCAGTAGCACTAAAAGATCAGTTTGCAACCATTGTTTGTTTAGTTATTGGGTAGATCAAGGTTTCAAATTCCAATCACTTGTAGGACCAATATCAAACAATCTGGTCAAATACTAATCGTTATTATCTGGCACCGGATAGTACAGGTCGGTGTATTGTCTGGTATACTAGTACTATACCGGTTACCAAAACCGATTTCAGCCCGAGTTAAAACCAAAAGCTAGGTAGCAATCACTTGACCAAATTAGTTGAGAATACAACATGACAAAAGAATATACAAAATTTCCTGGTGCGCAAACAAGCTTCAATAAAAAGAACATTTTGAGTACTTGAAATTTAACGATTTGGTTAGTTGGGAGAGAACCTCAATCTGAGAAGACTGATAGATATTTGTGTCCAAAGTTAGCTTTTATTGAAAAACTTTGCATATAGTGGGTATTACATGCAAAGTTTATTTAAAGAGAAAAATCTAATATTTTAGGACACATTTGATTCCTACCATAGTATTTAAAGAATGTTAATGCAACAAAAGTTTAGCGTTAAATGATTAACCATTAACATCATATAGTTTATGGTAGTTCTTTTGGATCTCTCTCATGTTTCCAATCTTCTCTTGGGAATAATCAACTGAAGTATTATTACTTGGTTCTAGTGTAGGTTACATTGGTGACCAGGAAGCAACCTCATTAATTCTGGATTCTGAGGGGTGGTTGAGGACGGGAGACCTCTGTTACTTTGATGAAGATGGATTTCTCTTTGTTGTTGATAGGTTGAAGGAGTTGATAAAATACAAAGGATATCAGGTAATGCTAATTCTCGTAGTAGAATTTAGAATTTGCTGCCTGCTTGAATTTTTGCTCTGTTTTCACTGTCATTTGAAAACTTGAGCAAGTAGAGCGAAAGTTGAGCAAAATATGTTGCAACACCATCATCTGAGCTCTTTATATATTTCACTATAAATTGGACATCCAATAATTATGTACAAACTATGTTCGACATTATCAGAAGTGGGTCTTTCTAGTTAGTATCACTTCTTCCGAAATGTTCCTAACATTGCATTCACATAATGCTAGGCATTACCTTAATTTTCTTTTTTATTTTTGGAATTAAAGAATTATAAGTTCATGAGATAAGTTTGTTTGGCAAACTTATTTGTGTTTGTAAAAGTTTCAAAACATTTAGAAGGAAAAAGGATCTACTTACAGAAATTTCAAAAATAAGTTGCAACAGTTACCTATAAACTAAAGAATGCAGCAGTTACATATTTAAGCAATATTTTGCACTCAACTAATGGTGTAGCAAATACAAAACTTTGATATCCTTGTTTCCATGATGTAATTCTCAGTCACACAACAAATTTCGAAGGTTCTGCATCATTAGGTTTAAGATCACCAAAGTATGCTTCATGATTATGTCACTGCACTATTGTGATCAGGAGGAAACTTTAGAATCAGTGGGATGAAGACACGCACGGAAGGATAAAATGATGAAGGTTTTTAGGAAATTCAAAGGACTACTTTATTATATGAAATCTTACCAGTGTAGTATTGTTATATACCTGACTGCATGCAGTGTGCTAAGGACCAATTTTGTTGCAATGCGACATCACTAGAGGTCCCAATAAAAATATGCCTATTTAGTGACAACAAGATCATGGTGACGAGTATGAGGAAGAAAAAAAGAAACCAATTGTGTTTGTGACACAGATATGATTCTTTCTATATTTGTAACACACTGAAAAGGGTCCACTTTTCTAGACCCTATCTATTACTTATTTACTGCCTGCAGTTATGTCAAGATAAACAACAATACAAAGCAATTTCTGTGAAAACAATTAAACAAATGAACTTCACCAATTCAACATGTTATGGCACAAGTGGACGTTCTTCTGCAGGTAGATTTCTTATTCCAACCTGTCTCAAAATGTAGTATGATGAATTGAGGACATCGGTTTAGGGCACTACATAGTTGTTGCAAACATATTTGGCTTTAAGCTGCTAAGTTTCTTTTCAATTTCAGTGGAGATTCCAAACTTTATGAGTGTCGGTGATGTTCAGAATCTTGATTTATTTCTTGGATAATTTGGATACTGCCCATTCATGAGATTTATTTGTTTTCTATATGCATATTTATATATGTTATTGATCTTGTAAGCCACATGTACATAACATAAGCCGGGTTTCTGTTGCCAGTTGTATGGTGCAGGTTCCACCGGCAGAACTAGAGAGCTTGCTTCAAACACAGCCAGATATCATTGAGGCTGCTGTTGTCCCGCGAGTAAAACTACAAGTATCTTATTAATGAAAACTAAACTTG
>CM017193.1:18871179-19053679 GCA_004837865.1 Musa balbisiana | reverse complement strand
AGGGACACCAGGTAACGCTCTCGCTCCCTTGCTTCGATCAATCTTCTAACCCTAGATCTCATAGTTGTTTAATGGGGACAAGAAATCCTTGTTTTCTTCTTTTTCCTACTCTCCTTCCGATCGAGCAAAGATGTTGGCTTGCCGCGGGTAGAAACCCAACCCATCTGTTGCTCCACATCGTCTTCGCTCTTGGCTTTGGAATGGACGGACTGGATCTGGTTGGCAAAGAAAGGATTTTGGTTGATCCCCCTTGCATTGTTCTGATCTGTCTGCTCGGTAATCGTTAGTCCACTTAACCGTGATTTAGTTGTTGAAGACTATCAGACCGGGAGCATGGCTTCTCATATAAGCAAAAGATTCTTCTTTTTTCCATGAAAGTTTTGATGGATTTAGTTATGCGAATGAATTCTTTGGTCATCCCTTAAAGCTTTTTCTGTTTCTTTCTCTGCTTTTCTGACACTACTTCCTGGTGACATCGAAGCATAAATTGTATAGTTGTTGTAAATCGTAGCAGAAAGGGGAGAAGAGCTAATCACATCAAGGTCTCCCCTTTTTTAACTCACCTAGAAATGCATTAAAGAGGGTGGGGGAAAATTGGTGAGGCATCATTAATTTGTTACATCGTCGTAGCATGAAACCAAGATCTTGATTAGCTCTCCCCTTTCCTAATTCATGTATCAAGGTTTGTTTTTTCCTGTTACGAGTTCTTGTTGCTCTTGCACATGAATCTGACAAGCCATTCTCCCAACTTAGTCATTGTAAGATATCTTCTTTCATCCGAGGTTTGATTGAAATGGTTTTCCTTGTATGCATGCTTAAAACATGATTCTTGCTCAGGATCACTTGCACTTTGATACTGTTCCTCCATCTCTGTTTGATACAGTGGAAGGAACATTTTCCCACTGCTGGTGATGGACTTGTCCTGTTCTTAACTTGATTCATGCATCATGGCCTTTTCTTCTGTCAAGAGTTCATTTTGCTCTTGAACATAAATCTAGCAAATCAAGTCATTCTCCAAAACCTGAAATCATCGGTAAGAACATCTACTTCCCGTCTTATGTTCGATCGAAATGGTTTCCTTGTACAAATCTTTAAGAGAATGATGCTTCGCTTTGACACTATTCCTCCACCTCCACGTCTACACTCACATAGTAAAACTTCCAATGAACCACAGTGCTGAATGATACCCTCCTCTCATAAGTCGATCACTGGGTCATTAAGGCTAGTAATTACTCTATTCTCTGTTCCCAGACTTAATCTCATCTTCAGATCATCTAAAACTAAACCAAACCTACTTATTTCTTGTCTCTAACTTTTTATTCTTGCGGTGGTGAAGGGATATGGAGGTAATCTGACCAATGATTTGTTTGATCATATTGGCATGGACTGCATCACAAGTCCCACGTCACAAGCAAATAACAATAAAACAAGAAAGCAGTTTTACCAAAGAGCAATCACTGCACTGAATTATCACTACAAGCAAAACCATCACCAAGAAATCAGGTTGTCATGGTCCCTCTGAGAGCACAAGTGAAACAGGGCAGTGATCACTTCCACAAAAACCTGGAATTGAACAAGGAAAAAAATTTGATGTGGTTAACAAAGCTTCCAAGGGCTGTTTAATAATCAATTTACATTATATTTCAAATTAGCAATGTCATCCTGCACCAAAGAAAATATGATTCTAAACAATATTTATGGATGACTAGAAGGGAGTCACAAAAAGAGAAGGGTGAAGCCTTGTATTAAGTGTAGTAATGGCATATAAAAGCTGACTGAAGGGGAATCTGGTTATTGAAATCAATGGATCACAAGATGCAAATCATACAGCAAACAAGTCAGAAGGGTCACTTCTATGCTTCGGTAAAAATATTTCTAAATCTTTATTAAGTAAGAGCTATTATTTTACCTTCAAGTTCAATCCCATGCCCGTGCATCTCACACGCAACAATTCTGTCCTTCAATTTCTCTGAGACTATAAAATAGTCAATCCTCATTCTTTTACCTCGGTATCTATGTAAAAGAAATTAGTCAGTATATTGGTAGTAAAAAACTGCATAAATGCATCCATTAGTTATTCTTCTGTGTGTTACATTGGGGAAATGTTTGTCAGCCATAGAAGGAAACGAAATGATTTCTAGTTTTATAGTAATAAGAGGAATATCAATAATGTAAGAAGTTTACAAGTCTATATCTGAGCAGTCAGCAAACTTACCAGGCACATTTCCATCAATCTAAATGCCTTCAAGTGAATTAAATTCATCTTAAAAAAATCATAAAATTCGTCCTATTGACCAAAAAGATTTGTTGACGAAAACTTTAAAATATTTTATGGTTGTCATTTTCAATATTTACTTAGTCAAGAATGTAGTATCACCAATGTAACTGTCAGATGCTTCTTTACCAATGAGAAACAATAAAAGGCATATATATTCTTCAATAATTCCTCATAGTTAGATCAGTCACAGGCCTTCAGAATCTTAATGCCAAAGTCATTCAGTCATGGAACAAAAAGGGCACAACATGCTTACTTGCCGACAGGGTTGCCAGACCAGGAAAAGCCACATTCCATGTCTTTCTCGTCGTGGAGAAATCTGTATGCATCAACCAGCTTCCCTCTGCAGGCCATATTTATTGTTACATATTTGAATATACATTACTTGAAAAATGTACTCTTATATGTTAAAACTACTTCAACCCCTAGAATTGTGTAGAAAATCTACATGAACTTCTAGGCTTTATTGATGACGAATAATTACCAAGGTCACATCCACTATAAACCAAGTTTTCTGGGTTGTGTATGGGAAAATAGTTCAATCTGTGGTTAGTGACATAAACAACTTAAAGACAAGCCATTACGTTTACCCTTGAAAGAAAACCCTGACACCATCTCAGACTTTTAAAAATATAGGGCATCCAACCTTGCCCATGCTTAAACATTTTTTGTTTAAATAAGACATTTCGATACGTGGTCTGTGGTTTCCAAAGGGACAACGTACCGTGCCCCATGTGCATGTGTGTGTGAAAGAGATATCTATACATACTTATGCTGGAGATCAGAAATTATAATTAGCAGTGAAAAGAGGACAGAACGACAGCAGAGTATAGACCACAAGGTATTCCATGAAACTTGGTTAAAATTAGGAACATTAGACAAGAAGACAAAACAAATAAATTTCAACAAATAATTTCAGACAAGTTAAAAATGTCTTCAAAATAAAGGTAAGCCTGACAATCAGTCATATTTAGTTAATTAAACATGTCATGCAAAATAAATGTGCAATCAATTACTCAGTTCAATATTCCCAATCCTACAAGAAGCAAACTTTTGTGTGGTCCTACATAATATGATACCTAATGTTGCTCTACCATGCTCTCAAAGGTGCTTGGGTACAGTACCCTTCTGTTTTGCTACATAGTCAATACATAGTGACAAAACAGATATCAGCATGCATGTCCCATCATTCTAATGAAAAATTGAGAAGCTAACACCATAGAAACTTTGATGAAGTAACTGAGTGGATTACCAAAATATATATACATAACTATGCACAGATTGTGTTACTAAAATTGTATGCCCACATAGATCTTGATAAAGAATGTGACTAATGATCAACTTTTGGATAAAATATTTGTCAACTTTAAGAAACCAAGACCAAGTCGATATGGGATCTACAGAGGCTAAATACACACAACCTGATCACTGGAATCACAGAGGTGGTTTCCATGATCAAACTCAGTTCACCTTGAAAGGTAGCAACCTTACCATGATGCCAAGACTCACCCTTTAAAGTTGAGAAACTACTTTGCGACTCCTTAAGCTTAGAGGTTAAGAAAATCTGGAAGACATCAGAACCTGACAGATTTGATCTTTCTAGAGTAAGTGTAATGGTGACAGAGATAAAAAAAACCCACACTATAAGGCAACTGATACCTTTATGTGCTAAAGAAAAAGGATTTGGTGCTCAATGGTTCTTCAAACTGAGAATTCCCACAAATAACTTGATGACAACAATGACAGCTGCCCCTTCTAATAACTACTGACCTTCCGTTGATTATTTTTAAATACCAAATAATCACATAAGCATAAAAATGAATCACAAGATGTACAACACATATACTAAATTAAGATATACCACCATTATCATAATGAAAGAGCCAAAGAAATAGGATCATTGCTACATTCACTCACTGAGTCAGTATATTATCAAAACGCCTCCTCTCTGACAAAGTAAATCCTGGTTGTCCACAATCCTACATTGGAGACCGGAGATAAGTAACTTTTCTTTCTTTTAAAAAAAATATATATAATTTTGACACAGACAAAAGGAAGACGAGAGAGAACAGAAGAGACGATCACAGCCAAATCAAGTAGTACCACATGAAATATGTACAGAATTAGTTGAACACATAACTTTTCAGAACAATTTAATATGAAGAAAAATCAATTTGTTTCCTTAAAAAATTACCAGCAACTAATTGATAGGGGTTCAATTGGAATTAGCTTTAAACTTCAGGTATGGTGACAAACATTATAACATAAATGTTT
Source organism: Musa balbisiana (assembly GCA_004837865.1). Lineage (NCBI taxonomy): Eukaryota > Viridiplantae > Streptophyta > Magnoliopsida > Zingiberales > Musaceae > Musa > Musa balbisiana. The sequence continues at coordinate 19,049,130 of CM017193.1, read as the reverse complement.
CAACTAAGTAGGACTAGGATGCAATATATAGAAGCACTTGTAACAATGCTTAACAAAGAAATAAGGTATACTTAAATAACTAGACAAGAGGTTTCTGTATGTATAAGTTTGAAGTCTCTTGGATCTTATGTTTAATGTGAAAGATTAATGAAGACATTGCTCAGGGTAAAAAAGAGACTGAGGACATCAAGAATTCTGTGTGGTCATTGGGGATCCCTTAGATGAAGAGAAAATTTTCTGTAAGACAAGACTTGCTTTATGGATCAAAGTGTTTGGCAACTAGAAAACATTATGTACAAAGGAGTTAATCCAATTTGAGATAATAATGTTAAGATAAATTTGCAGAATCAGTAGGAAAGATAGAATAGTAACTATTTTCATCTGCAAACTACTAGATGCAACTCCGATAGAGGGAAAAAAGTAAGAATCATCTAAGATAGTATGAACATGTTCAAAAGAGATACACGGATTAGATGAGTTAAGTTGATTATAATTAGTGGTGTAAGGAGAGAGAGGAAAATTAAAGAAAACTTTCTAGAAACAACAAATGAAATCTATTTGTCCCTAGTTTAACTAGATATATCACCCTATATAAAGCTCATGAGAGAAGATCCAAGTAGCCCAAATAGTTATCATGGCTTTTTGTTGTAGGAGACTGTCAACAAAGGAAAATAAACCTAAAGATAATGTCCATAGTTAAAAAAACAACTTCCACGACAGTTGCAATATCCTAAATTCTTAACATCATCCTGCTTGTAAAATGGAAACAATCTTAGAATCAACTAATACTTAAAAACACATTTGGAATGAACTGAAACTGCTTTATCCTTCCCAAACCTGACACTGGAAGGAATCTTGTGTAATGGGTCTATGATTTGATCAAGTTTTCAGCACAAATTTCCATTAAGCAGATGAATTATTTAATTTGTTACCATGTAGTGACATGGTAACATCAATACAAATAAGTCTAATGAATCATGGCATTGATCTAAAAAAATGTAACTTCATACAGTATAACAAGCTAAAGACTACAAAATTGTGTAGATGAGAAAAGATAGAGAAAAGCTTTTAAAACAAACTGATGATAATACTCAATGATAAAGCAATTGAACTGAGTGATGTTATAGAATTCAGGATTTGCATAAAAGGATAAAACACCTTTGCTCACAAGGAATTATGTCTTATCACCGATGTTCTGACCTTGGGTACCCCTGCATACTAGCATCACACATTGCTAAACTCATGGCAATCTTAGGTAATGTGTGGCTGTGAGACAATGGCATGTGTGGACCAGCACATTGTATACAGAAAAAAAAACATAGAAAACCAGAAAGAAAGAAAAGCAAAAGAAAAGACGTACAAAACTAGGAAACCAAAAAGAAAACAAGGGTACAAGGAGATATTTGAGCCAGCCACTTTCCCGCAGGTTGTGAATAAGGTACTGGTACACCAGTGTCAGCATTCAACAAGGAGGTGCCACACATCCTGATCTATGCATGAGATTAATAAATAGCAGAAAACTCAATGGATTGCAAGGATCACCAGATAATTTCTCCTTCATCACATTTTTTAGGGCTTTCGATTGAGCAACAACAGGTTTGACAAGGATGTATACGGTTGGTAGCTAGCCAGAGTCACTTAAGGATGGTCAGAAATGTAACTGTCAAGGATCATACCGAAACAGAGCATCATACATCACTATAAACATGGAAAGAGTATGGAAGAAAGGGATACAAGGCATTTAGTATACGAACAAAACTGTTGAGACACAACCAGTTTAGATGAAAATTCATAATCTGCTCAGAAGATAGGTCAGTACATAAATCTGGCAGCATCCCAAATATAAGTCCTTGCTTCCTTTATAATCATTCATTCTTCCATAGAGCAAGAAAATTATTATATTGCCAAGTTACTTGTTATCAAAATTGCTAGAGACAGCAAAGTTTCGAAAAGTGGGTCTAGCAAGATTGGCTAGGGAATATGCTTCCCTATTACTACCTCTAGGTACAAAATTACAGTCAAAACCTAACAGATTTTAACTGGTCCCAACCAACCAAGTCTGTTTTGTATGAGATCAGGCCGTCACACCAATTCTCTCAATTCCAGTGCAATGAACTAATGTGATTGACCCAATTAAAATACTCCATTTTGTCAATTTCTGATCAATTCAAAAAGCCCAAACCTTAAGAGAATTTAAAATTAAAGTAGCTTAATGTATTATACAACTCTATAAAACATTGTAAAGGAAACTAAATAACAAATCTGTGCACGTGTAACAATTTATGGTTGTTTTCCATATTAATACAAGGATCCCGACTGAAGTAGCAATTCTGAAGACTTCAACACCAGATCAAATAATTATGAATATAAGGCTAAGAACTTGCCTCTCTATTTGGAGGAATGTATCCATTTAGCTTTGCATTGCTAAAGAACTCAGGATGGCTCACATCAATTTCTTGGTGGCTGTAACAAACGTACAAACAGAGCAAATGCCATGAAGTATGAGTAACCTCAAATTGTATTTATGGATGTAAATGACAAATCATAAGTTATGAAAACTACGGGGCTCTTGAATCTGTAAGGTAGAAAACATTATAAATAAGTTTAAAAAAAAAAAAGCAATACTGTGCAGCAAGGACATAAAGCAACTAATCAAAATCTAGAAAAACAACATAATGGTTTTGAAACAACAAAAGTTAAAATGGGAGGATGAACTAGAGAGTCCATGTTAGTGACATTGCAAAAGTCATTGATTTGAAGACCCAGTTTATGATAGGAGCTCCTACCAGATGAATAGAGGTGGTTATATAGGAAGAATGACATCTTCACAACACCCACATGAGATGGGTAATGGGTACGATAACCATGAGGATTGGAGGAGCAAAGCTAATTTCTTCCAGACCAAGGACAATATTACTGTGGAACTTGAGAATTAATAGACTCATAAAAATATTGGCTGGTACAGCAACTAACTCACCTAGAAGAAGGGCAAGGAAATCCAGATATTTAGACTGATAGGCTTTAAATAAAACCAACAGACTGAACAAAATATTATATCATATATGAAGTTTCACTCAGTTCTTAATCCATAAAGCCACTTAACAAAATTATCAATAATCCACCTTGAAATTTCATAAAGTAAAGAAGAAAAGGTCATGGAAATAAGGAGTTGAAGAAAAACAAGAATAACAAGTGGATAGCTCCTAAAGGTATGTTATTTACCTCACGTTTAGGTCTCCACACCAAATTAAGGGTTTCTCAATTTGTAGTACAAACTCAAGAATTCTTTTATCCCATTTTCGTCTTCTTTTAAATGAGTTTTCTTCCTCCTTCCAACCATTGTTTGGTGCATAAGTATTTAGCAAGAAACATGAATCAAATTCAGCCAAAATCACCCGACCATCCGGTTCATGTTTTGAAGCTGCCAAGATAAACAAATATAAAGATCAGTAATTGGCACTGGAACAGCATAACAAACTCAATGTCAAAGCATTCAATATCAAAAATTCAAAACATTCATCATAAATAAATACTGACTAGTTTGACCAAGGTTTTCAATTTCGAATAATACCGCCCAATATGAGCGGTACGTACTGGTCCGTCAGTAGACTAGTACATGGATCGCCCAGTAGACTAATACATGGACCACCCAGTATATACATATATATATATATATATATATATATATATATATATACACATATATATTATAAAAGACGAGACGACGTCGCGTCGCCTCGACGACATCGCCCAGTATATACATACATACATATATATATATATATATATATACACACATATATATTATAAAAGACGAGACGACGTCGCGTCGCCTCGACGACATCGCCGAAAAGGTGACATCGCCTTTCCCTTCTCCCACGCGAGGTGACGCGACGTTGCCTTTTATAAAAATATTTATATATAAAAAATATTATATATATATATATATAGGCGATGTCACCCCGCTTAGGGAGAAGAGAGAGGTGATGTCACCAAAATTTTATTTTTTTATTATATATATATATATACAAGGTAGGTAATTTCGAATAAGACTACCCGTATACCGATTCCGTCAGCTGACCGTACACGACCGCCCGTTACCGACGACCGAAATATATATATTGAATATATATAGATATAATATAGGAATATATATAGGCACGTCGTCGAAGCGATGTGACATCCCTTTTATAAATAATAAATATATAATATATATATATATATAACGATTGACTAGCCCGCCTGCTAGAATAAGAGGCGACTTCGCTTCGAAGCGACATCCGCCGATTATATAGATATAATTTACAGACCGATATATCGCTCGTATAACTCTAGTACGATTACGATATTTCAATCCTTGAGTTGACAAACTACTCCTAATTCCAAATCTAAGTTTTCAAATTGTAGATTTTGATGATCTATAACATCATATAGTATCACAAGGAATAAAATTAGAACTATGCTCATCACCACTTGGTGTGACTCACTATTAGGTTGCAAAAGAAAAGTCAACATTCGTTCGACAATCAACATTCACTATAAAAGTAGTAGGAGCATACAATTTGTCAACCACCAAGACTAAGGTCCCAACAGAACCTAGATCTCGAGTTCTGTTGCTAAACTTCATCAATTAAGACTCTCCAAAGCAGTTAAAACGATTAATAGAAAAGGGTTTCCTGTCAAGATAGTAGACAATGAGCATATTCATAAGTTATACTTCAAGCATAGTGGAAGCATAGTGGATGGTGGTTTCAGTAATGGTCTTTAAGATTTAAATCAAAGACTACATAGTGAGTTTTTCTATTTCTTAATCTAAAGCTGATTATTTTTGCAACTGAATGAAAATATGGACTGTGCCACACTCAGGTTCTGAGCAATAGGAGCACAGGCCAAGACAGTAAAGTGAACAAATATAAAGACTTTCATCTTTTCATTTATTCCATCTAAATCTTATATGTTTAGCTAGCAACTAAATTATGCATCCTAGCCTCTTTCATGATGAATAAAATCATATGCTAGCTTGATACTCAATGATGTCACATCAGCAGTGACAATTGTGCATAATAGGCTATTTCATGATAAATAAATATCATACATCAACTTGATACTTATTAAGATTTCTAGCAAAACAAGTAAAATCAACTTCACATATGTGATCCTACTTTTTCCCATGAGAATTACTATTTTAACAAACCTGCTACATAATTAGTCATCTATTTAAGATTCAGTATATTAGAGTATTTGTATCATGTTATAGCATCCCCAGTGTATATTGCAATGCTAAACAGATACAATAGAGTACATGAAATGTACTTCTGTCTTTAATATAATGACTTCACAAATTTTTTAATTACAACAATCATGTTTTAATTCCTCAGTTGGGATTCAAAATCATCCCATACTTCTAGTTATAAACAACAAAGAACTTTCTTGATAAGGATGTTGAAAATGTACATACCCTAACTTAACCACTATCTCAAGGTCCTCCTATTTGAAACACCAAATGCAAGTTCATTCTTGCATGAAATGATACTTGATGTTAAGTCACCAGTGACCAAATGAACAGGCAGGTGTGATGGTGGACAACATTATAGCTCTGTGGAGATAATGATTGAGCTAAGCAGACAACCTTTCATTGAACGGTAGAACCACAAATGAACAAATTTAACGATCAAGCAAGTGAGATTATCATTCTAATCTATTCTGAAACGAAAGATGTCGAAGCATCAATAGTGCAGCTTCAAAGATATAACGAAAGAAATTATTGCCATTAGAACTGAGAGCAAAATAAAAGATCGAATCCATACATAAGTACCTCTGGAAAACAAAGAACCCTTAATGTAAAATCTCCAAGTATAGACTTGGTATATCTACCTGCCCGGTCTAGCGAGAAAGAAATCTTCTTCGGGCGAAGTTTCTTTTTAACAAGCAAAGCAGTACCAGCATACTTCGAGTCTGAAAGAGACCACCAAACACGATATTCTCCAAAAGGGGGATTTGATAAAGCACGCATTAGCACCTAGACAGATTTGTGAAAACAACCATGGATCAAATATTTAACATCAGGATATTCATACAGACTCAAAAAGAAAAATCAAAACAAAAGATAGATGTTTAAGATGTGAAAAGAGGCTTAGAGTTTCATGTGTTGGTATCATAAGGATATTCACAAATGAACATCGGCAAGTATGCTGATCTCATTGCAGGAGCAAACAACATAAATAATGGAAAGGAAATGATTACCAGTCTTTGGTAGTTCATCGGCATCTGATGGTACCAGTGCCATAAAGGGAAGACCAAAAGTCCAGAACTGTGCAGATCCAATGGAAAGGGTGGGAAGAAAGAAACATGTCATTGCTAACACTGACATTACCATGTCATTATCATTACTGGATTAATATTGCTTAAATTTTTAGGCATCACTTGAATATAGCTCATCCCGAGTAAATAATGCTTTAAGGCCAACAATGATTACAAATGTGACATCAAGTTAGTATAAGAATGATTTGCTTATCATTATCTGGATGAATAATAATAATAATAATAATAATAATAATTATTATTATTATTATTATTATATTTATACAAGCAGCTTCCATTTTGGAAAAGAATGAATTGATATTTTTTTTAACATAGAATTCATATAAACTCCAAATATCTTTTGTTGTTTTGCTGATTATGAACATATTAATGCTTTATTTAAAATTAACTGTTGGAAAACTGCTAACAAATTAAACCTCTTGAGAACAAAACCTCAAGATAGTCAATGTGACTACATTATTTGAAGATCCATGAATAGCAGTGTCTGGAATTGACATAGAAAAACAATTTAACATATTGTTGGTTAACTCTTTTGCTACTGGAGTAGTTCTCAAGGAAGGTAACATAACAATTAGGTTATCAGCCTGGTCTCAATCGAATCATGGGCAGGACATCAACATCAATTTCAATTATCGAAATCAAAAGAAATAGATAACTGGACTATCCCCTCTACGGATGCACTTCAGACCCATGGATTTAAGATAATAAGATCCATGATCACTGCATGGATACTGAAAATAAGAAATCAACACAAAAATTTGCATTATTTTTTCAAGAAGATTATATGAATTTTGACTATAGAGTTTGTACAGGCACAATATTGCTTATCAAATTTAGCTTAATGCACAGTTAAGTAAACATTGATTACCTGCTTTTCCTCACGTGAAGAGCTTGTGTCATCTTTTAGTTCATTAGGATTTTTAGGAGCACCTTTGGATCCAGCTGCAGGCATACGCACTTCCTGCAAATGCAGATAATCTTTACCAAAAGGAATTACTTGGCAGTAATTGTTCAGACAAAATAAAGGGAATATATGCAGTGTAACTCAGATGTTCTAAGTCATGAGAAAATTCTTCATGCTGTTCAAAGAGTTGCTAAAAGAAGAAACAGTTTAAAGAGAGAAATTTGACGGCTTCAAAATTAATAGATCCTAAAGCATCAACAAGCTCCTCTTACCATACTTTAAAGTTGTAAATAGTATGTGCTAAGAGGTACTTGGCTAAATGTTAATTTTGGTTAACATGCCTAGTGCGCAACCCCACAAGGAAGTAATTTATCCTTATACAAAGTGCTTATATATATTGTTGATTTTTAACCTCTCATTATATCTCATTTATTTGGCTAGACTTATTTCATGCAAAATAATGATAAAGGAAATATTTTAAACAGCCAATCTAGAACATTCAACATAACTAGGTCTAAATGTTTATTAGGCCACATCTAGTCAAGCTGAGACCAATTTTGTAAGGTAACAATGAGTGTTCGTAACTTTATGCATATAACATAACTATTACCACTAACTTTATGTAGTGCATTCGTTCAGGTATATTCGAGAACACGTCTCCATGCAAAATTGTTGTCCCGAATGCAGAAAGGTTTACCCACTTCCATTCATCACAATCGATTCTAATCCCCAAAAAAAGTAGATGATTAGACCTAAGAAAGGCTCCAACTTAAAATGAGGGTGAGCAGCGAAAGAGAAATCAAGAAAACCCCAATTTTCTGAATCCTCGTCATCAAAAGCAATTCCTTTCACGCTTGCCATAAAGCCAGAAACGTGTATCAGATGGCAACAAGCCGCAATGCAACGTCCGAGACAAGCCCGCTGAACATTTAGTAGATGGAGGGAGAAGGCAAGACACATTAAGAAGAGGAGGGACCTGAAAGCAGATGACATGGGGGTCGAGGGACTGGACGAGGCGGGAGAACTCGGGCCAGTTGTTCTTGGCGCGGAGGAGGAGGCTGTTGGCGTTCCACGTCAAGAACCTCATTGGCGCCTCCATCTTCTCTCCCTTCTCCTCCTCGTCTCCGCCACCGCCGCCTCCGCCGGGGCAAGGAGGAGCAGAGTCTGCGGTGGAGAGCGCCGGCTTCTTCGAGGGCCCGTCCTTCGCAATCGGCTGGAAGAAACGCTTCATCGATGCCTGCGTTCGCTACCCGCTTTAGGAAGGAAGAAACCCCAGCAGTCTCTTTTCCCCCGCTACTTCTGCGGGGCCGGCCCGACTCGACTCCGGTGAACCCAACTCTTTTCTCTCTCTCTCTCTCTCTCTCTCTCTAAATAAATAAATAAATAAATATTCTCTTCTTAGGATTTCATTATTCTCAACGATCACTCCAAAATCTCAAAAATATCCCTTCAAAAATTACAATATTTATTTTTTCTGAACCACCCTATGGACCGGTCCCAATGGATGGATCGATTGGTTTGGTCCGGTTTACTAGAAAATATTATTTAGGGTATAGGCTTCTCTCTTTTCTCTCTTTTATTTTAAAAATATCCCTCTATCAAAGCACATCTTACTCTTCTCTCTTATCGTCTCTCTTATTCGGAGTTGTCTTTGTAATCTTCTCTAAAAGAAATCATTAGTGCTTTGTGTTCTTTCTAGAATAATAGCATTTGAGGTAAGTGGCCTTCCCCTCTTATTTTCCTTTCTTTAAAGTATTTCTCACTTGTGCTTATAATGTTTTGTGGGTTTATTTTTTTCCTCCGATCCAAGAGAAGCTTATTATTAAACATGTAAGCTTGATTAACGTTTTTCATTAATTTTGTCAAGTTTGATTTGTTTAAAGATCATTTTACAATGAATATATTGAATGATTAAGCTTTTACCGTATTCTTTATGTTAACATTATAGTGTTTTCTGAATATAAATGAAAACACTGTACAGAATTTACAAAGACATTGAAACAATACCATCTAATGCAAATGACGTTCTATTATAATTGTTTAAATAGTGTGCAATAGAATAAATGACAGAATTATAGAAATGAAGGTTTTATATGTTTTTATGCTAATATTACATTGACTTCAAAATACAAATAAAAATACTGTAGCGATATCGTTTAATCATTTATATGACAAACATGATATAGATGATGTCATATTAAAATTGTTTAGAAGACATATATTAGAATGAATGAAACAATTAGAAAAATAAAGTCTTTACAGGATTTATTTTGATGTTAACTTTACAATGTTTTTCTGATTACGAGTGAAAACACTGTAAAGACTTCACAAAAACACACAAACGATGCAAATAATGTCATATTATAATATTGTTTAGATGGATGTATTGGAATGAAAGATAGAGTTGGGAAAATGAAGGCTTTACAGTGTTTTTATGATATTACAGAGTTTTCTAAATATAAATGAAAACATTGTAAAGACTTCAAAAGATATTGTTTAATCATTCGTATGAAATAAATGATGCCAATAATGTCCTATTGTAATTGTTTGATGATATAATACCAGAATGAATAAAAAAAAAGAAGAAAATAAAGCCTTTACAGTGTTTTTATGTTAACATTAGTGTTTTCTGAATACAAAAGAAAACACTATAACAATATCGTTTAATTATTTATATGAAAAACATGATGTAAATGATGTCCTATTATAATTATTTAATTAATACTAAATGAATAAAAAAATAAAATAAAGCCTTTACAGTGTTTTTATGTTAACATTACAGTGTTTTCTGAATACAAATGAAAACAATATGAAGACCTCACAAAACACTGTAACAATATTGTTTAATCACTTGTATGGAATACGTAATGCAAATGATGTTCTATTGCAATTGTTTAGCTGGTATAATGCTGAAATGAATGAAAAAATTAAGAAAAAAATGCCTTTACAGTGTTTTATGTTAACATTATAGTGTCTTCTGAATAGAAATGAAAACACTATAAGGACTTCACAAAAACATTGTAACAATATCGTTTGATTGCTTATATAAAAAACATGTTTTGTTGATCTGTATGCTAGTGTTTTTATCACATGTTTTTTTTAGTATATGTTCTCTATATTTGTATTTGTAGGGATGATGCTCTTTTGGATAATGTATTCTTCATTCTCAATAATATTGATAATCAAAGGAGAAGTGTTGAACTAGATAAGAGCCAATAGTCAGCATGTATAATTAATAGAGATGTCACTCATAATGGGATGAAAATAACCAAATGTGAGTTGAATCATTCAGATTTAACTTGAATGAGCCATATTTTTCAGTTAAAAATAAAGATAATAATGATATAATATAAACTGAATTGGTCGAGGAACACATAGTAGATAAAATTGAAGGAGACATTAATTAGAATATATATACTAGTCGTGATGTTGTTGGTGAGATTGTATATATGGACAGGAGTATATATACGATAATCATTTTCAAGAGTCAAGCACGATGTATAGTTAGTGTTAGCTATTCATGAGATTAATATAATGATCTCACGTTAAATTTTGTGGTCTGAAAGATGAGGATTTTGTAACCAATGATCTATTTTTTTGGCTTGTTTACAAGTATTTCATGATAGAGAGGAACTCAAACAAGTTATCAAATAGTATGTAATATAAAGGAACTTTCATGTCAAGTATGTTGTCACATCAAATAAGAAGATTAAGATTCATTCTGTTCTTAAAAATAAGATCATGGAGTTGAAAGTTTTTGAATTAAAGTTTTGTAATAAACACTAATATGTCTAGAATAAATAGAGACCATTATGAGTGTTTTAATTAGTTCATTGTGTTGAAAACCAAGTATTCATAAATCAGGATTACACACTGAAGATGATTATTGCATATATACATAAAAGATTTGGTGTTGTGATGTCTCATGAAAAAGCATATCTAGAACATGAAATTACACATAAGGGAACTTAATCTTTACAATTATGAGACAATAGTTCAATTGTTGACAACATCTGAAGGTAGGATTCGATGCATTTTTTGGGCATTTAGAGGATGTATTGAAAATTTTGGGATTAATATATGACCTAACTTCGGTATAGATGTAGTACACTTAAGTAAAAAGTATTCTAGTGCTTTATTGATGGCTACAGAAGTGGATGGTGCAAACAAACTATTCCCACTATTTTGACAATGAATTTCAAGTACAAGCATCCTGATAGATGATTATAGTGAATATTGATAGCTATTCGTGTTCGTACAAGCGATTTTAGCTATTCGGAATCTCATACTCTTATGCTATAGCAGTCATTGGGTATAAAAGTTTGAATCCATATTTGTTTTATAAAAGTTATTTTTCAATACAAACATACAAACGTTAAAAATATTTTCCGGACGAGAAGCAATAATATCAGATTTAATATAAAGATGACCAATCTTCGTTACCTCTAATAGTCATCGTGTAAGTTAAACGTAGAAGGAATTCAAGGATTGAATCGGTATGTAATGGAAAGATCAAAAGGGAGATGTTCAAGATAGCTTCGTCATAATCATAGATTCCTACCAGTTTAAAAGAATAATGGTGGTTTTGGGTATGTAAATTTATTAGAAATCAGTCTTGATTCTTTTTTTTTTTAATATTTTTTGAAATATATTATTTTTGGCTTGTATCTATTTGTTTTACTGTAGTTAATATTTGTAGAGTAAATATTGTGGTTTATTATATTTGTATGCATGAATGCACTGTTTTACTGTGAGTTTACTGTGTTCGATCAAAAATACATTGTCTACAGTGTTTCTGAACTATTAGTGTTTTTGTGAATGCACTGTTTTACTTTTGTGTTTGATCGAAAATACATTGTCATTGAGAAAATATATTGTTGAAGATTTGATCATATCCTCTAGTTTAACAAAATAATTTAAATTTAACCAGCAACCTGTCAAGACTTAATGTGAATATTTCGAAATAAAATGACATCAATCCATAACTATTGCAGTATTTTTTAATATTATAAAATTTATAATGTTTTAGTGACTACATTGACAACACTGTAATGATATCATAAAGCACTGTAAAAAATCACTTTATTATGATTGACTATGTTCGATCAAAAATACCTTGTTTAGGGTTTGTTAATGTTTTAGATTTAACCCGTAACCTGTTCTGAGTTGACGTCAATGTTTTGAAACCAAATGACATTAATATGCAGTATTTTTGAACTATCTTTACTTACAGTGTTTTAGTGACTGCATGTAACGATATCGGTAAATACTAATTATAATGTATAAAAATATTTTCCTTAAAGTTCAACACTATAAGGTGCCAATGAAATTTTACCTTCAAGGGCACAAACATAAAATCAATCGGTACAGCAAATTTAGGATTGATTCGATAGCTTAGGTTCCACATCAAAGTCCCTTCTTGCTAATAATATTTTTATATTATAAAATAATAACCTTAATATTTAATAAATATTAGAAATATATAATTTAGTAAGAGATAATAAAAAGACATTACTAAAAAGTCTCTGTCGGAACAACTAATGCACTGCACTTGGTAGCCTTTGACGCAATGATGCTAGAATATGTGTCGATCACATCTCTATCCATCGCAATCCAATAATATCTAGAAAGACGTTCAGATTTCTTGTCATCCTAGATGTAATCATAGAAAATATTATTCATTTACAAATAAGATTAAATATTTCACATCACAGTTAACTAGTCATGAAATGTCTATTAACAAATTAAATTGAAGCTAAAACTGATATTAAAGTTAAAATGTCTTACAATAAAATTGTGACATGGAATATATAATCAATAATAACTCAAAAAACTCTAAAGAAGAAACTCATAATAAATGCTTTAGATTAAATATAATTATCATGACTTCATCATCTTTAGCCTCCTTATCCTTCTGATACATTTGAAGAAAAACATCATTTAATAAGTTGCATATGAAATCAAAGAAACATGTAATGTACAGATATCATTATACCTCGACCGCCACGTAACTTAGCCATAAACGATCTACTTTGTCTATAGTCTTAATTTATCCAATCGTATCACTTATTATTATTATTTTATCTCCCTTTATTTCACATTGTTCCTCGTCATTATTCTTGGTCTTCTTATTGTTTTTCTTATAAGTGTATTTAGTTTTTTTTCCCCTAAGAAGATAAAAATTTCAATAGAACTTTTTTTATTTAGAAGTCATAAGGTTCTTTCTTCTTGCACCAAGATCCATCATCCTTTCGCCTTTAGAACTTAGCAAATATAAAAAATATTATTTCTCTACTTGTGCAACCCCTATTTTTTAATAAATTCACAAATCTATTTATTTGTTCATCCTTCTCATCGTAGTCGGTATACTCTTTGACTTATGCCTACCTCATAAATAACACTTTTAATCTTATTATCCTCTTTCCTGACCCTTCTCAAACTCTTCTTAACCTTTTTGATAGTCTCATCCTATTCTATAGTTCTGCACTCTTTTGATAATCGCATCCTCTTTTACAATTCTACTCTCATCCACTATAGTCTTACTTCCTCCTCTATAGTTCTCACATTCACCTCCTATAAAACATAATAAGAAAATGATCTTAATTAGAATAGATAATATGTTAGATTTTGTGATCCTTTATAATTGAATAAGATATATATAATATAACTAATTAGAATTTGATGACATATATTGGTCAATAGAAAAAAAGTCCACGTAAAGTAAGATTCCTTAGGAGATAATCTTGATGAGATGAACTATCCTAATTACTTATTCTAGACTCTTTGCTTTCGCCTATAAATAGATAGGACCTCTAGGAACTAGATAATAATAGAGGTTACGCATCTCATAGAGGATTTGGTTGAGGGATTATAGTCTCTCTCTTAACTCTTCTTCCTAACCATCAATCTAAGTAGTCATGTGAAAAGATAGGAAGAGAGGAGAAGGATCTGGTTCCTCTTTATAGATTTATAATGATCTTGGATCTAAAGACGGTGCCTTTATAGATCAAATAGATATCTCTTTTTCAGATGGCATCAAAAGGTATACATCGTAAAACCAGATCTAATTATTTGATTTCAATCTTGGCATAAGAGATTGTTTATGCATTTCATATAGCATATTATAGATTTTATACTAACAATTGGTATCAGAGCCTATGTTCTTTATATCAAATATATCATATCTATTATTTTTGTTTACGATGCATGAATGATCCCTATTCTCCAATGATCGTGAAGCAACAATGGTCGTCATCGACCTTGCAGCGTACAACCAGTGAATTTGCTGGCGGTAGAGGCTACGCTGGGCAACATACGCGTCGTAGTGTAGTAGGTGACACACATACGGGGACATCACAGCACCCATGCGGTGGCCGCACGTAAGCAGCACCACGCCCATGCGATGGTTGCACGTGGGCAAAACCTACGTCCATGCGATGGTTGCATGTAGGTAGACAGCACCGACAGCGATTGCGCACAGGTAGGCCGCGCGCTGGCAGTAGCCGTGGCCAACTGTGAGCAAGCGATGGTAGCCGCGTAGGTAGTAGCCACATGCATAGGCAGCTGCACCCAAGCGACGATCACATGCGAGCAAGAACCGTCGTAGTAGCCGCACGCAGCTAGAGGCAGCCCTGCGGCAACAAAGGCAACATCCCAATAGTAGCACCGCGGGAGCAATGCTGCGACGTGGCAATACCGCACGTGCATGCGACGACGGCGGCTCAACAGTAGGGTTTTTTAATAAATTATAGTTCTGCCCTTTATAAATCTCATAATTTCAATTTATGTCCTATCAAATATTTATAATTTTACCCATATGAAACTAAAAAAAAATAATTTATATTCTCAATTATAAAATTGATAAATATGATTTATTATAATTATGATTGAATTTAATCATGATTATATTTTGATTATTTGAATGGATTTAATTTTAATTAAAAAACTTTAAATTATGGTTTACTTTTATAGCTTTCTCATATGAATTATTGATTATAGTTTTATATATAGTAAATAAAATCTAATTATTGTTCTTGGATATTCATTTGGTTATTCACATGTATATATTTGAAATTATGAAATAATGTTCATATTTCACATGAAGGCATGATTTATATGTTATCATAATTATCATATGAGTTTTTCTTTTGCTGATTAATATTCAATAATTATTATAATTATTATTTTATTATTGAATTGCTTAGCATAAATTAAATTGAAGAAATTTGATGAATATTATTTGTAACTCATCTCCCTAAGTTTTATTTGACTTGTAGCTACCAAAGTGGCCTAGGATGATATGCTTTTGTAATGTGAATTAAATAAAATTTTTATTATTTATAGAATATTTTAAATTATATTTTATATTATTGTATTGGTCTTGTAGCTACCATAACCACCAAAGTGACATAGACCAATAACTTATAAAATAACATTAAGGAATCAATCCTAAATAACATGAAGGAAATAATATTCATAATGATACATATAGTTAGGAGATTTAGATAATCCTAAAGGAAAATCTATTTCAAATAATTATGTGATGGGGTGGGATGATACTGTTTTGGATATCCTTACAGTTTAGGGCTGTATACCCAAATATAACAACACTATTCCACAAGGATGATATCAATCCTCATAGATGATCTTGAGTGAACACTAGATATGTTAATATTTCATCTAAAGGTGTAATATAGATGATATCAATAATTCATCAATTTTTTTGAAAAACTCAAAGTATTAATGTTATTTTATATTTAGTGGTACTTCCATCCATATATTCTTATGCTTCTAGTGTTCTTGTACTCTTTGGATCAAATTATTCAGAATGGTTAGAGCATGTATAATTCACACTATGCGTATTAGATTTTGATTTAGCATTGCTCGTTGAAAAGCCTATAAACTTGACTGATAAAAGTACTATGGAACAAGTTAATGAAATGAAGGCTTGGAAAATATTTGATAGGCTTAGTTTAATATTCATAAGAATGACGATTGCAAATAACATAAAGACTTCATTACCGATTGCAACTAGTGCATAATAATATTTAAAGGTTATTGAAGAAAGATTTAAATCCACTGATAAGTCATTGGCTGGCACACTAATGAAAGAACTGACTATGACTGACACTCAAGAAATTTAGGATCACATCCTCAACTGGTTGATAAAGCTTAAAACTTAAAGCATTAGGTATGAATGTTGATGAGTTTTTTCTCGTAAAGTTCATTCTTAAGCTTAAAAAAAAATATTGGT
Source organism: Musa balbisiana (assembly GCA_004837865.1). Taxonomy (NCBI): domain Eukaryota; kingdom Viridiplantae; phylum Streptophyta; class Magnoliopsida; order Zingiberales; family Musaceae; genus Musa; species Musa balbisiana. Next base: position 19,032,652 of record CM017193.1, on the reverse strand, counting down.
GGACATATGTCACTAGCTAACCTAAGGTTAGTGCAACCTATGTTTGTTCTATAGATGACACATAATCCTTTTTCATGCATGCTTGCCACCTTACAATCCTTATATTATCCAAATTTAATGTAATTAGAGGAGAAATTAAAGGATAACTTAACAAAAGGCTTGAGAAGAGAAGGAAAGAGGAATTGAGAAGAGAAGGAAAGAGGAATTGAGGTAGAGGAAGAAGAAGCTTTGCTTTGGCTTGAGATTTTGCATCAATTTCACATATTTAAAACTCAAAATTTTCTAAGACAAGTATTCTAACCCCTTCTTATAGAAATTTTGATCCCTGATTTTAGCTTAATTCTTAAAAATTTAGAAGATTTTAGCTTCATACATGATATTTCTGTCGTTTGGGAATAAAACTGTAAATATGGAATTTTTTTAGATTTGACCTTTCTGCATTATTCTAGCCATAACTTTCTATATAAATTTTTGATTTAGCAGAAACTAAATTCGTCCAAAAATAGAATCATAGCTCTTTCTTTTGATACCAAGATTGATAAATTTGGAGTCTATTTACCTATCCAAACTATTATTTTAACTTACCCTATGAAATCTCTAAAACAGAGACTATTGGTTTTGACCTTTCAGAACTCTTTTACTTATAACTCTATGTTAAAAATTCTTATTTATACAAAATATAATTTACCAGAAACTAGACTCATAAATTTTTCTGGCATAGTTAATTTGAATGATTTAGAGCAAAATTCCCATTGAATCATCTATTCTAATCAACTCTATAAATTCTACAAAACAGAGATATTGTTCTCCAACATTTGGTTACTAAATTATTTATAACTCCTTGTTGGAAACTTCTATTCATATAAACTTAATTTATCAAAAACTAGATTGATACATCTTTCGAATGACTCCTATTTTATAAAATTAGAGCATAATTGGTTATTCAAATAATTCATGCAATGTACCTCTCAAATTCTACCATAATCAAGTTTTGGTCGATTTTGCCTATTCTTGTTTCTTCTCTTTAGAAATTGATTTCAGCTAAAACCCTTACTTCAATTGAGCTTTACATTATTGTTTTAAATTTTTGTATACTCTTGTCATTTAATTATTTGCATACCTGATTTTATTATGTATGTTGAATCTTGAATTTTGATGATGAAGTCAATTGATGGGTTAATTGGTCTAATCCATATTATTGAGTTAAGTGTGTAGGATTACCTACGATAGCTTGAAGACATAAAGCAAGTCTACCGGATTCAAGTTCGATGGGTGTTCGAGAGTCCACCGAAAGTCTGAAGAATCGTCGGAAGTGCTGCCGGAACCAACCGAGAAGGAATCGGGGACTTGTCAAAGTTTTCGGAAGTCCGCCGGAGAGATCGTTAGAGGTTCGAGGAGATTACTGAGAAGGTTTGGCTACTTACCAAAGACTCGCTGAACTCGCCACAAGACTGGGAGCCTGCTGGGAGTCCGCTGGAAGAAATCTGAGGGTGTATCAAAAGTCCGTCGGAAGTTCGTCGGAAAGCTCGCCGGAAGGAAACTCAACGTTGCCGGTTGAAAACCTGCTTAGGACTATGTCTTAATCTCATAGTTTATATGTAATTAGAGTTAGAATTAAGAGTTAATCCTATAATCCGGTTAGGGGCCAATTGGGCCCAAATTTGAACTTGTTTGGGCCAAATTTGGAGCTCAACCAGTGACCCAAAAAGTCGGGCGATGGCATCACCCAGAACCCGAAAGGTCGGGCAGTGGCACCGCCATCGACAGGTGGTGGTACCACTAGTACACGGTCAATGTGACATTGACAAGCGGTAGCATCGCCACCGACAGGAGGTGGCACCGCCAGCTCCGGGAATCCAAAAGTAATTCAAATTTGGAACCCAAATTTGAATCCTCTTGAGGTCTATAAACACCCCTCAATTCTTAGCAGAGATTATATCTTTTTAAGAAGTTAGAAAGTGAGAAAAAGCTTTAGCAAAGTCTTATTTTCAATAGCTTAAATGTTCACCTCTCTCTTTCTCTTTGAAAAATCTATAAGAGTGTGAACCACTTATAAAAAGGTTGTAAGAGGGGTATTTGGTCCTTCCCCATCAAAGTGATTTACTAATGGAAGTTGAGAGCCTCATCGAAGAAGGTTTCGCAAGTATATGTAGGTCATTTGATCGAACTACTTTAAATTGTGGTGTTCCTTGAATGTGTGAGTGTTTAAATTTTTGAAACATTTATTTACTTAGCAGCAAACTTTCAGTTTTCATCTCCCTATTCTTAACTTCCTTTACTTGAGCTATCTTTACTAAGTCATTCATTGTTGAATCGAAATCTTTACACATTTATGAAATTGATTTCAAACTTACGAGTTTTAATCCGCTGCACTAATTCACCCCCCTCTTTTAGTGCCGCTTCGATCCTAACAATTGGTATCAGAGCCTCGTATTTCTCATTTGGTTTAACACCTAAGAGAAATGGCTCTTTTCGGCTTTCAAGAGGGTCACTCTCTCATTCATCCTCCCTTTTTCAATAGGACGAACTACACTTATTAGAAAACTTGAATGAGAGTTTTCTTGCTTTCGTTGGACTTAAATTTATGGAATATTATTGAGAACGGTTTTCGAATGTCTTCTCTTCCAATGATCCATCGGAATGATTTGGAGAAGAAGACATTTTCTTTAAATGCAAAGGCTATGAATGCCTTATTTTGCGCTTTAGATAAAACAGAGTTTAATCGGGTTTCTTTGTGCGAAACGACTTTTGACATATGGCACACTCTTGAAATCACACACGAAGGCACTTCTAGAGTTAAAGATTCAAAAATCAACTTTTTAATGCATGATCTCGAGGTTTTTCGGATGAAGCCAAGCGAAACCATTGGTGACATGTACACCCGTTTTACGGATGTCGTCAATGGTTTAAGAGCTCTTGACAAATGTTGTTCGGATTTTGAACTCGTAAACAAAATTTTGTGTTCTCTTTATGAGAAGTGGGATTTAAAAATAACAGCTTTACAAGAAACAAAAGATTTAAATATTTTTCTACTTAAAGAATTTATCGGTACATTGATGACATATGAAATGGTGCACAATACACTTGATGAACAAAACCACCTTCCAAAGAACAGGAAGGATTTGAGACATAGAACACATGAAGACCACTCAAGCATAAACTCAAGTGATGGTGAACTTGAACTTGCAAAGAAATTTAAAAAATTAATGAAACAAAAATTAAAGAACAAAAAGAATGGAACTACTTGCTTTGAACACAAGAAGAAGAACACAAATTAGGAAGAATCGAGCTCCTCTGAAGACGAAGAGAAAATTAACAAAGGCAAGATGACAAATTATGCCTTAACGACTTTCGACGATGAGGTAATAAAAATGCCCTCAGTTTTTTTCAAAATTACATAATACTTTTCATGAGTTATTTTTAATTTAGTTTAGGATTAGTTTTCTTAAAAATTACATGTTTAATAATTTAATAATGAAAATAAAAAATTAGGAATCATGCTTATCATTCTAGTATTTTGAAAATAATCATGAAAATTGTATGTTTATGATAAACAAAATGATTTTGATTAAAAATGACTTATGAAATATGATATCATGCCTAGTAAATTTATTTTTTGAAACTATGCATGATGATGATAAGTTTTGGGTAATTTATAATTTATTGATTTTTATGATTCCCATGATGATCTTTTGTGATTTATGGATTATCAATTTTTACCATGATGAAAGTTGCTTTTAAAAATGATGCACGCCTTTTGTATGCAAACTAAGCATGAAAAGATAGATTCACCTAAAACGAAAAATGCATGACTAAAACAAATAACAAAATAATTTTGGTAGAAAATACCTTATGCTCAATGAAACCATGATTGATGAATATGCTTTATGATTAATAATTTCTTTACCTTGTATGTCCTATCATAATGAATATTTTAAAAATAAATGAAATCATATTTGATTTGAAATAATACATAATAATCAAGCTTAATGAGTTTTCTTTCGAAATGATGCATGATGATTTTTGTGATTATCGAACTTTGTGATCTTTTGAAAGATCTTTTTCAGCGTTAATGAATGATACATGGATTTGGCATAAAAGAAAAGAACAAGCATGTATGAAATCAATCAATGAGTTGAAACAAAAGGAGGAAAGCATTTTTTTTGAAAAATTTCTTTTTTCTCTATCTTATCGATTTTTCACTAAGAGACCAATAAAATTATTTGTCTTTTTGAATCTCTTGAAAGTAAGGTTGAGAGTTTGATAATTTTGATGATTTGAATTTGAAATGAGTTTTTTCAAAATCATGATATTGATTTGTTAGAATAACATGAGATTACCTTTGATGATCATTTTAATTCATGAAATTTTGGATTCATAACTTGATCTCTCATTTGTTTATGAGATGGTTGAAATCTTTGTACCTTTGAATTATTCCCATCTCCTTTTAATTTTTGAATTTATGCATGTTATATGTTAAACATTTGAAACCATGTTTTGGTATCATGCATATCTAAGAAATGTTGTTTTGATATAAATGAAATAGACATGGTTATATGAAATAGTGTAAGTGTCATGCTTGACAATTGTATACTTAATGATGCATAAAGTTGTAATGAAAATATTAAAATTTTGATACCATGACTTGACAATTTTATGTATGAGATTTTAAAGTTATACATGATGATTTTTGTGGTTTATTGATCTTGATGGTTTTTATGACAAAATTTATTTTTTCATCCTAAACAATTGATGATATATATATATATATAAATAAAAATAAATAAATAAATAAATAAATAAATAAATAAATAAATAAATAAATAAATAAATATATATATATATATATATATATATATATGCACAAAAAGGACAAAGGCATGCTTGTATGAAATAACTAAATAGAGAAAGCATTTTTCTTTAAAATTCTTTTTCTTTGATGAATCTATTTTATGATCTTGAAAATAATTTTGATTTGATGAGTTTTATCTTGATTTTTCAAGATTTATAACTTGAGATTTACCCTATAAAAATTAAGATATTTTATCCTCAATGTTTCTTTTTAGCATCTACTATCCAAATGTATCATGATTGGTATCATTGCTATATTTCTTCTTGTCATGTACTAAAGAGAAAATTTTCCTAAATGAATCATGATTTTTCGGAACCATAATTCTTTTTATGATTCATAATGAATTGAGAAATTTTATATGCTTGAATTAATATCTTGTTCTCTTACAAGATTGAATGAATTTTATCTATATCATGATCTCATAAGATTTTCCTTTATTTAAGAGGAGATTTTTCAAAAGAAATAATGCCTTTTGGTGTTATCTTTTCATGATATGATTTTTCTGCAATTCCCTGTATTCATGAAATATTTATCTCATCACCCAATAACTCTTCTTGATATTCCTTATGTGATGATATGAATATATGAAATATTCATTAATTTGTTTTGGTGTATACAAATAAGAAGTTTTGATCATGCATGGTAGGATGCAATTTGACAAATTAATACCATCATGATTTGAAACATTTATGATTTGAAATTATGTATGCAATTACTTTTTATTGTGATGATATATGCATATAATGTGTATCATGAATGCTTGGTATCATGATCAAAATATTGATAAATGCTATAATTTGTTACCAAAATGATGTATCATGTATGATATACCCACAGTGATTAATTTATTTGTATAATGCATGAAGTAAGGATACAAATGTAAAGTTTTGAAATTATACATATTTTAATTTAAAAACATAATGATACATAAATAAGATTGATATTTACCTTTGTCATGATTTAGAAATTGATGTAAAGGGTCTTCCTTTCTTTTTGCCAATAACAAAGGGGGAGAAAGAGTTGCTAATGTGCTATCTTGAATTGTTGTAAAGGGTCATCTCAAAGAGAAATTAGCTAGCTTGCACAAGTTAAGAAAATGCAAAAACTTGCTTACTTTCTTGCACATCTAAAGAGAAGATGCAAATGTAACACTTGCCAAATTGTTTGCTTGCCTCATGTAAATGTGGACACAATCACTTCTTATCTTATTGTAACAATTACTTTTTAATGCCCCTTGCCTTGATGACTACTAATCCTTGATGTGTTTTACTTGATGAATTATTGGTGAGCATATGCAAAGTAAGGAATATTAATTGAACATCATTTTCGGATTTTCCTTGAATCTCTTTACGTTACTCATTTTCGGATTTTCCTTGATCACTTCACATTGAAATTGAATGTTTCTATAACATGCTTACTTTGAAAATCTTGTGCCTTAGTTTCCATGATGAGCATGTTGAAGATTCATACTTTCTTAATGTGTCCGAATGCATGAACTTATTAAGATTATTTTTCAAACTTTTTTGATTCATTCAATTGCTATGATGAGAATTTTACACTATTACATGCCTTAATAACATGTTGGAAATTATGTGTTTTGGATACAAAAATTTCCATGATAACAAACATGTTTTATCTTCATGATTGTATTTGAAAATCTATAGCAAAACCTTGTCCGAATGCATGAAAGTATTAAATTTCATTTTTGGATTTTTTTGATCCTAACAATCAGTTTTCTTGATACATTATTTTCTTCCAGACTTAATAAGCATATGTCATAGCGAGTTTGATTCATATCATTGATTTTTGACATATGGAATCAACTAGCAAATTCATCTCTCATAGACTTATCATGGGAAAAATATTTTTCGAGAAATGGATTTGATGATTCCTTTTTATAAACTCCGAAAAAAAAAAAAAGGGAAGATACTTTTTACTTACAAAGATTTGATTCACATACATATTTTGAACCTTGTAAAAATGAAGAGTGCTTTAAATCTCTTATCGATTTCTTTCATTCGAGTAATCTCACAAATGGCTTTTCTCCTTCATGCAAAAAGATAACACCAAATAAAAAAGAAGAAGTAATCTCCATGTCATGTTTTCCTTGAGATGTTTGTATAATTGGTATCTTATCACTCATTGTTGAAAAATGACATGAACCTAGTTGGCATGAATCATTACCGCACTTATGTTTAAAATTTGCTTATATCATTCACCTTTTTGTTGATGACAAAGGGGGAGAAATATATGAATTGATACTATAAATACCATATTTGAATTTGAATTATGTTAAGATATTAAGAACTTGCTTCGCAATTTTACATGTTGATATCTTGCCATGTGATGAAATGCTATGATTGCTAAACACTTGAAATATTTGCATCATGTTAAGATATCAAGAACTTGCATCGTAATTTTACATGTTGATATCTTGCCATGTGATGATTGCTAAACACTTTGAAATGTTTGCATTATATTAAGATATCAAAAGCTTACATCACAATTTTACATGTTGATATCTTACCATATGATGAATTGCTACGATTACTATCATTCACATTTGAAATGTAAAACTTGAAAATGGATGTGAAGCTTTAATGTCATTTTCAGAGAGATACATCATGATAGGAATCATGATGGGAGTATTGATAAAGTTAAATGATCTTAACTTATCAATATGTCTCTTGAATTCAAAGGCTTTGAATTCAAGAATGACTTATCTCAAATATGACATATAGATAGGGGGAGTTATGATTAACTCCATCATCAATTGATTGTCATCATCAAAAAGGGGGAGATTGTTGAATCTTGGATTTTAATGATGAAGTCAATTTATGGGTTAATTGATCTAATCCATATTATTGAGTTAAGTGTGTAGGATTAACTACGATAGCTTGAAGACATAAAGCAAGTCTACCGGAGTCAAGTTCGATGGGTGTTTGAGAGTCCACCGAAAGTCCAAAGAATCGTCAGAAGTGCTGCCAGAACCAACCGAGAAGGAATCAGAGACTTATCGAAGTCTTCGGAAGTCCGCCAGAGAGATCGTCGGAGGTTCACGAAGATCACCGAGAAGGTTTGGCTACTTGCCAAAGACTCGTTGAACTCGCCAAAAGACCGGGAGCCTATTGGGAGTCCGCCGGAAGAAATCCGAGGGTGTATCGAAAGTCTGCCAGAAGTTCACCGGAAAGCTCGCTGGAAGGAAATTCGACGTTGCCAGTTAAAACATGCTTAGGACTATGTCTTAATCTCATAATTTGTATGTAATTAGGGTTAGGATTAAGAGTTAATCCTATAACTCGGTTAGGGGCCAATTTGGCCCGAATTTGAACTAGTTTGGGCCAAATTTGGAGCCCAACCAGTGACCCGAAAGGTCGGGCGATGGAACCGCCTAGAACCCGAAAGGTTGGGTGGTGGCACCGCTCAGAATCTAAAAGGTCGGGCGGTGGCATCACCATCGATAGGCGATGGTACCGCCAATACACGGTCAATGTGACATTGACAAGTAGTAGCACCGCCACCGACAAGCGATGGCACCACCAACTCTGGGAACCCAAAAGTAATTCAAATTTAGAGCCCAAATTTGAATCCTCTTGGGGTCTATAAATACCCCTCAATTCTCAACAGAGATTATACCTTTTTGAGAAGTTAGAAATTGAGAAAAAGTTTTAGCAAATTCTTGTTTTCAATAGCTTAAGTGTTCACCTCACTCTTTCTCTTTGAAAAATCTGTAAAAGTGTGAACTACTTGTAAAAAGGTTGTAAGAGGGGTATTTGGTTCTTCCCCTTCAAAGTGATTTGCTAGTGGAAGTTGGGAGCCTTATCGAAGAAGGCTTCACAAGTGGATGTAGGTCATTTGACCGAACCACTTTAAATTGTGGTGTTCCTCGAATGTGTGAGTATTTAACTTTCTGAAACATTTATTTACTTAGCAACAAACTTTCGGTTTTCATCTCCCTATTCTTAACTTACTTTACTTGAGCTATCTTTACTAAGTCATTCTTCGTCGAATTGAAATCTCTATACATTTACGAAATTGATTTCAAACTTATGAGTTTTAATCCGCTATACTAATTCACCCCCCCCCCCCTCCTCTTAGTGCCACTCTGATCATAACAATGTAAAGTTTATGTTTTGTAAAGGCACATACATTCTGTTGTTTCACATGTGTTTCCGATATGTCCTAACTTTATTATTCATAATATCCTTTTGTACTATGGTGTTTGTGGGATAAATGTAAACCTTTGCCAGAAATGATAAAGGGAGTTATGCTTAGAGCCCACGATGCTTTATCGACCCCCTATGACTTTACTCAGACGTGGGTGGATGGAGCTTCGAAATGTGGGAGACTTATGTTTGGTGGTTATTCAGAAATAGATGAACCATATTATATTATGATCCCACTTCACTATCTATGTGTTTGATATGATATACAGAGCTTTAGTTATATACTTTTATATGTGCTTTGGATAAGAATGAAATGTATGCAATGTCAAATACGACATTTGAGCTTTTGTTTTATATTTGTTCTTTGATATATTCGAAATGCTTCTTATATTTTTGAAATATTTCATACGTTATTGATATGCTCCAAAATATTTCATTTGTTATTGATATATTTCGAAACATTTCATATGTCATTGATATGCTCTTGATATGCTCCGAAATGTTTCATATGCCATTGATATATTTCGAAACATTTCATATGTCATTGATATGCTCCGAAATGTTTCATATGTCATTGATATGCTCCGAAATGTTTCATATGCCATTGATATATTTCGAAACATTTCATATGTCATTGATATGCTCCAAAATGCTTCATATGCTATTGATATGTTCCAAAGCATTTCATATGCCATTGATATATTCTAAAACATTTCATACACTATTGATATGCTCCGAAATGTTTCATATGCCATTGATATGTTCTGAAATATTTCATACGCTATTCATATACTCCAAAATATTTCATCCGTCATTGATATGCTCCGAAATGTTTCATATGTCATTGATATATTCTAAAACATTTCATACACTATTGATATGCTCCGAAATGTTTCATATGCCATTGATATATTCTAAAACATTTCATACACTATTGATATGCTCCGAAATGTTTTATTTGTTATTGATATGCTCTGAAACATTTCATATGCCATTTATATGCTTCGAAATGCTTCATATGCCATTGATATCTTCCGAATATTTCATACGCTATTCATATACTCCAAAATATTTCATCCGCCATTGATATGCTTCGAAATGTTTTATCTGTCATTATTATGCTCCAAAATATTTTATTTGTTATTGATATGCTCTGAAACATTTCATATGCCATTGATATGTTCTGAAATATTTCATATGCCATTGATATGTTCTAAAATATTTCATATACTATTGATATTCGAAATACTCCTTACGTTAATGATATGCTCCAACTAATCTTACTCCTTTGCTATGAACAAAACATGCTTCGAATGAAATGACATTATAATTCTACATTCGTTGAATAGCTATCTATGAACTCTTGTATCTCTACCTTGTATTTAGTACATTATTTGTTTGAAATTGTTCTCTTTTGTTATGGATATATTAGTCATTTGCTGAGCTCTATATGCTTACTCCGTTGCTATATAAATTTTTCAGGATAGCTTGTCACTTGTTGAAATATTTAAATTAGACTGAGGCTATGGAAAGCTAGAAGATTTTGGGGCAAACATTTAGTGGATGATATATTTTAATTGTATAAGTATACTTGGTGTCTAATAGAATGTTGATGGTAAATATGAACTTATGAGTTTTGTAAAAGTTTAAAGGACCTTTCATGTTTAAGATTTTGGAATGTTAAGTTTAATTTGTATAATGATATGAATATATGGTAAATATTGGTTTTTATGATTGTATAAAATACCATACTTGTGGATTTATAAGATGGTTATTGTCTTAGTGAGTTAGCTTCAGATTTTATGATTCATCGAGTGATATGCTATATGATTTTAAACTGAATAGGTTTTATGAATTATGGATTTTGGAAGGAATTTTGACTTGAATATTTTCTCAATGTCCTCAAATGTGTGTTTGGATCTTGGATTGTTGATTAGAATTTTAATATTATCGATTTAAGACAAGTTCACACCTCTTGAATGTGATAATTCGGGGGGCATGATAGAGTGGTATCAGAGTATGATTTGAGGATCACTAGGATATTTGATATGTTTGATGTGCAAAATATATTAAGGTTTAGTAAACTATAGTGATCGATGAAAAATTACTTTGATGTCTTTTAGGAATCTATGATGTCGAGGACATTTGGTCCTCTTGCTTTATCTTTTTTTAAGTAATTGAGTGAGATGAAAATATTGATCAGGGACATCAAATTAGAATGGACTAGGAATAAGAAAATTTAAGGAGCTTAGTCCTCCCAGTTTTATTTATGAGCTTGATCTAATGGTAGTAAAACGATGGATGCTATGGATTGAGAAAATATTTGATATCTTAAATTATTCTGATGATTATAAGGTTTCTCTTACTGCCTTTATGTTGGAAGGAGAGGCTAAGCACTAGTGGAGAATAATAAAAAGGATTACTAAAGTCAAACATGAGCCAATCACATAGAAGGTATTCGTAGAAAAGTTCAATGATAAAAATTTCTCAGATTACATTAGAGAGCAGAAAGAATTGGAGTTCTTGAATCTCATCTAGAGAAACTCGACAGTAACAAAGTATGACTCTCTAGATTTGCCACTCATATAACCGATGATGAAATTAAAAAAATTAAAAAAAATTAAAAAGGGCTTAAGGCTAGCAATAAGAAGTCGGATATCGACCTTAAAACTCCTAACATATGGTGATGTGATAGAAAGAGCTTTGATAATTGAATGAGACTTAGAGGAAATTTAAGAAATCAAGGGTTAGAAAGATAAGGATAAGTTTATCAGCAAATGTATGAGAGGAAATGAATCTGAAATAAGAAATAAGAAGGTAAAGACATCTAGATTTGAGAAAGAAAAGTCACTGTAGAGGACTCAATTATGTGCAAGATGCAGGTTGAATCATGAAACAAGTCAATGTTTTTGAGTAATTGAAGCTTATTTTGCTTGCGAGAAGTTGGATCATAAAATAAAATATTACCCTTTGAAGAAGAAGAAATAGTCACTGCCTCATAGGCTAGAGTATATGCTATCACTAAATAAGATTCCAAAGCTTCTAAATCAGTGGTCAACAGTACTACTAATGTTTCCGATAAAATATAAAAAGTTTTGTTTAATCCAAATTCCAACTTACCTTTTGTTTCATAATATTTTGCTTATTACTTAGCCATCCAACCTAAACCACTTAATTATATGTTATATATAACTAGTGCTATTGGGGATTCTTTGAATACAAACTTAGTTTATTTATCTTGTTTGATTTTTATCGGAGAACATGAACTCCTTGCTGACTTGATTCTCCTAAAGATATGGGGTTTTGATATTATACTTGGCATGGATTGACTATCTTTCTATCATGCTAGTATTGATTACAAATAGTTGAATTGGACGACAAAAAAAAAAAGAAAGAGGAGAAGTATCCCCTATCTAGAATTAATCATTTGTTGGATCGATTGCAAGGTGCATAAATATTCTTCAAAATTGATTTGAGATCATGTTACTATCAATTAAATATCAAGATGGAGGATATCCTACAAATAGCTTTTAGAACTTGATATGGTCACTATGAATTTTTATAATACCTTTTGGTTTGAATAGTGCCTCTAGTCTCACTATTCCAAGTGGTAACAAGGGATTTTTAGTTTATACCGATGCTTTAAGAAAGGGCCTTAGATGCGTTTCAATGCAAGAAGGGGAAAGTAATTGCTTATGCTTCTAGACAACTAAAGAGTTATGAACTGAATTATCTAACTCATGATTTGGAATTGGCAATAATTATTTTTGCTCTAAAGATTTGGAGGCATTATTTGTATGAGCGAATATTTAAAGTCTTTACTGATCACAAGAGTCTAAAGTATATTTTTACTCAAAAAAAGTTAAACATGAGGCAACAGAGATAGATAGAACTTCTAAAGGATTATGATTGTACCATCTGTTATCACTCGGGTAAAGCCAATGTTGTAGCTGATGCACTTAGTAGAAAATCTATAAGTTTTATGGCAAGACTGGTTATGAAATAATGGAATTTATTAGAAGAAAATTTTGATTTGAATGTTATGAGGAAAGGGCAAGATTCAATGATGTTGATATCCTTGATCTAGGTGCAATCTTGATCTCAACTTTTTGCCCAAGAAGGTATGACAAATTTAGAGGACTAAATCTTTCTTTTAAGGAGGGGAGAATGTAACATCCCCTATTTTTGAAAATTATGTAAGGGTTTATTTATAATGTAGGGACTTAAATATAAATCTTAGTAATTGGATATGATTTGTGAAATATTTATATTAAGTTAAAAAAAAATGGTGGACATGTGTCACTAGCTAACCTAAGGTTAGTACAACCTATGTTTATTCTATGGATGACACATAAGCCTCTTTCATATATGCTTGCCACCTTACAATCCTTATATTAGTCAAATCTAATGCAATTAGAGAAGAAACTAAAGGATAACTTAACAAAGGAGCTACAAGGCTTGAGAAGAGAAGGAAAGAGGAATTGAGGTAGAGGAAGAAGAAGCTTTACTTTGGCTTGAGGTTTTGCATTTCACTCATTGGAAACTCAAATTTTTCTAAGTATTCTAACCCCTTTCTATAGAAATTTTAATTTATGATTTCAGCTTAATTCTTAAAAATTTGGAAGATTTTGGTTTCATACATGATATTTCTGTTGTTTGGGAATAAAACTGTGAATCTAGAATTTTTTGAGATTTGACATTTCTGCATTGTTCTAGCCATAACTTTATGCATCAATTTTTGATTTAGTAGAAACTAAATTTATCTGAAAATAGAATCATAGCTCTTTCTTTTGATACTAAGATTGATAAATTTGGAGTCTATTTATCTACCCAAACTGTTATTTCAACTGACCCTATGAAATCTGTAAAATAGAGACTATCAGTTTTGACCTTTTAGAACTCTTTTGCTTATAACTCGCCATTGAAAACTCTAATTTATATAAAATATAATTTACTAGAAACTAGACTCATAAATCTTTCTATCATAGCTGATTTTAATGATTTGGAATATAAATTCCTATTGAATCATCTATTCTAATCAACTCTATAAATTCTACAAAATAGAGATAATATTCTCTAACCTTTGGTTACTAAATTATTTATAACTCCTTGTTGGAAACTCTTATTTATACAAACTTAATTTATCAAAAACTAGATTAATATATCTTTCGAATGACTCTTATTTTGTGAAAATTGAAGTATAATTGGTTATCCAAATAATTCATGCAATGTGCCTCTTAAATTCTACCAGAATCAAGCTTTGGTCAATTTCGCCTATTCTTGTTTCTTCTCTTTATAAATTGATTTCAGTTAAAACCCTTACTTTAGTTGAGCTTTACATTATTGCTTTAAATTTTTATATACTCTTGTCCTTTAATTATTTGCATACCTGATTTTATTATATAAAGTTCATGTTTGTATCGTGATGTTTCATATAGGCACATGCATTTTGTTATTTCACATGTGTTTCCAATATGTCCCAATTTTATTATTTATAATACTATTTTATACTTTGGTGTTTGTAGGATAAATGTAAACCTTTATTAGAAATAGTAAAGGGAGTTATGCTTAGAGCCCACAATGCTCTATCGGTCCCCTATGACTTCACTAAGACGTGGGTGGATGAAGCCCCCAAACGTGGGAGACTTATGTTTGGTGGTCATTTAGAAATGGATAAACCATATTATATTATGATCCTACTTCACTATCTATATGTTTAATATGATATCTAGAGTTTTGATTATATATTTCTATATGTGCTTTGGATAAGAATGAAATGTATGCAATGTCAAATGCGACGTTTAAGCTTCTGTTTCGTATTTGTTCTTTGATATGTTCTGAAATGCTTCTTATGCTTATGAAATATTTCATACATTATTGATATGTTCTGAAATATTTCATTTGTTATTGATATACTCCGAAACACTTCATATGCCATTGATATACTCCAAAATGCTTCATATACCATTGATATATTTCACTATATCAATAGTGGTCATTTAGAAATGGATAAACCATATTATATTATGATCCTACTTCACTATCTATATGTTTAATATGATATCCAGAGCTTTGATTATATATTTCTATATGTGCTTTGGATAAGAATGAAATGTATGCAATGTCAAATGCAACGTTTAAGCTTCTGTTTCGTATTTGTTCTTTGATATGTTCTGAAATGCTTTTTATGCTTCTGAAATATTTCATACATTATTGATATGTTCTGAAATATTTCATTTGTTATTGATATACTTCGAAACATTTCATATGCCATTGATATACTCCAAAATGCTTCATATACCATTGATATGTTCTGAAGCATTTTATATGCTATTGATATGTTCCAAAATATTTCATCCACCTTTGATATACTCCAAAATATTTTATATGCCATTGATATATTCCGAAATATTTCATACACTATTGATATACTTTGAAATATTTCATCTGCCATTGATATGCTCCGAAATATTTCATATGCCATTAATATGTTCTGAAACATTTCATACACCATTGATATGCTTCAAAATGTTTCATATGCTATTAATATGTTACGAAACATTTCATGCATTGTTGATATGCTCTGAAATGTTTTATTTGTTATTGATATGCTCTAAAACATTTTATATGCCATTGATATTCTCCGAAATGCTTCATATATCATTGATATCTTCTGAAACATTTCATACACCATTCATATGCTTCAAAATGTTTCATCTGCCATTGATATGCTTCAAAATGTTTCATCAACTATTAATATGCTCCAAAATATGTTTTTTGTTATTGATATGCTCCGAAACATTTTATACGCCATTGATATGTTTCGAAATATTTTATATAACATTGATATATTCTAAAACATTTCATATACTATTGATATCTGAAATGCTCCTTATGTCAATGATATGCTCCAACTAATCTTACTCTTTGCTATGAATAAAATATACTTTGAATGAAATGACATTATAATTCTATATTCGTTGAGTGGCTATCTGTAAACTCTTGTATCCCTACCTTGTATTTGGTACCTTATTTGTTTGAAACTGTCCTCTTTCATCATAGATATATTAGTCGCTTGCTGAGCTCTATATGGTCACTCCATTGCTATATAATTTTTTTAGGATAACTTGTTGCTTGTTGAAATATTTAAATTAGGCTGAGGCTGTGGAAAGCTAGAAGATTTTGGGGCAAACATTTAGTGAATGATACATTTTTATTGTATAAGTACACTTGGTGTCTAATAGAATGTTGATGGTAAATCTGAACTTATGAGTTTTGTAAAAGTTTAAAGGATCTCTCATGTTTAGGATTTTGGAATGTTAAGTTTAATTTGTGTAATAATATGAATATGTGGTAAATATTGGTTTTTATGATTATATAGAATACCATACTTGTGGATTTATGTGATAGTTATTGTATTGGTGAGTTAGCTTTAGATTTTATGATTCATCGAGTGATATGGTATATAATTTTAAATTATATAGGCTTTATAAATTGTAGATTTTGGAAGGAATTTTGACTTGAATGTTTTCTCAGTGTCCTCAAATGTGTGTTTAGATCCTGGATTGTTGATTATAATTTTAATATTATCAATTTAAGATAAGTTCACACTTCTTAAATGTAATAATTCGGGGGGCATGATAGAAAGCAAAGCTCGTACGTTGCATATGTACGTTGCATATGACTCATAGTCGAATGGATCTAAATATCCATCCTTTAGCAGCTTTTAAATGCTTCCCTCATAGATATGACTTAGCCTACAATGCCACAGGTATACATTGTTCACCTTATCTCATTTCCTCTTTGACTCACATACATTTATGATATGTAGTAGTGTCTAACATAAACAAATAATTATACAATGTTCCTCTCGTGATGATCTTATCATCTAATAATATTGAACAATCATTGTTCTAAAAAACTCATTTATATTTACTAATTGTCAAACATAAAATGGAAATAATATTTTTGATAATAAAAGAAACAAAATAGCATCCATCCAATACAATAATAGCTCTAATAGGCAGACGTAGGATGACATTGCCAATAGCTACTATAATAACTTTTGCTCTATTGCCCATCTTTGAGGTCTATATCTCATCTCACCAATCTCTTAGGTCTTGTCAGCACCTACAATGAATTACAAATATGATAAGCACTAGTGGTATCCAATACCCATGTGTTATTATAAGAATTTAACAAATGAAGAGTGATAATGAATATACCTAAAGCTTCTCCAAGCTTCTGTTTTGCCCTTTCTGTAAGGTACTCTTTACAGTTCCTCTTTTAGTACTCATCTTTGCTGTAGTGGAAGCACTGGCATCTTTGCCTCCCTCAACATATTAGGGAGCTCAAAGAGAGTCATCTCAAGCTTATTCATATTAAAATTTATTATGAACTATGAAAGAGAATCTGGTAGGGACTAAAGCACAAGATCCACACACAAGTTATCCTAAGGACCCTTCTTAGACTTATGAGTTTCTCTATCCACTTAATCATCTTTAGGACATGGTTTTAAACTGGTGTCCCCTTAGTTATCCTAATACAGAAGAGGCTCTTGGATATCTTATATCATTGAGTCCTTCCCCATTCCTCAAACAATTTGTGTACATATAGGAGAATAGATCTAGTATCCATTTTTTCATATTATCTCAGTAACTCAGGAGTCATCGAGCCCAACATGTGACACTAAGCAATAGTTGAGGCATCTATGTACTTCACATAGCGAGCGATCTCATCGTTGCTTACCCCTTCCTTGGGTGTAGGCATCACTATCTCAAGGACGTACGTGATTTTCTCCGTTGTGATAATAATTCGGACTATTGTGGAGCCAATCTATATAATTCGAACTAGTGAGGCGGTTGACATCAAGTATGCCACGTAAGGGATTTAAAAATGATATTTTCTGAAATAAACATGTAGTAATAAATAACATGTAGAGTTTGTAAAACGTAAACAATTAAGATAAGGTTTGTTGAATCTCGGATTTTGATGATGAAGTCAATTGTCATTTGTTATCTAATCCATATGTTGAGATAAGTGTACAGGATTAACTACAATGGAAGTAAGATATGCAGCAGGAGTTGCGCTGGAGTCAATACCGTGATCACATTGGGGGTTCAAGAGTTTGACGAAAGTCCGGACGATCGTCGGAGGTTTTGCGGGAACAAATCCGAGAAGTCCAGGAGCTTGCCAAAGAAGCTCATCAGAACTCGCCAAGTGGATCGTCACAAGTCCAGGAGTTTGCCAGAAGTCTGCTAGAGCATCACCGAGAGTTCGTCGGAAGTTTGCGGAAGCTCGCTGGAAGAAGCAATTGACGCACTAGAGCAAGTTACAGTATTAATGTCTTAAACATTATAGTTAGCATGATGATTAAGTTTCGAATGGGAGGTGATCCCATTAACTTAATCAGGGGGCAATTGGGCCCTTGACAGACCCAAATTGGCCGAATGGGTTAGCCCATTCGGACCCAAAATTCCTGGCCGGCTTTGGCACCGCCCAGGAGACTTGGTCTCACAGGAGTTCTTGGCGATAGTACTGCCCTTGTCAAGCGGTGGTACCACTTAAGCTCGGTCTCCAAGCGATGTTAGGCGGTAGTACCGCCCAGACTGAGCGGTAGTACCACTCAGTGACAAATGACAAGCGGTAGTACCACTAGGACCCCAAAAATTTGGGAGATGACATTTTTTAGCTCTAAATTCAAACCAGTTTGGGGACTATATAAACCCCACCCTTTCATGCATGAAAGGGCATCGAAATCTTGATCTTATTCTATGAATTTTAGAGCTCAAAAGTGTTATAAAGGCTAAAAGTTCTTCTCCCTCTTTTCTTCTAAGTTTTGATCATTCAAGAGAGCAGTGAAAAATCTATAAGGGTTGTCTCCTAAGCCCGTCAAAAGGAGTAAAGCTATAAAATGGTGGTTGGCCTTCGCTTATTGAAGGAAGGCCTCTAGTGGACGTCGGTGATCTCATCGGAGGAGGTAGCCAAAAGTGGATGTAGGTCAAAATTGACCGAACCACTCTAAATCTCGGTTTGCATTTACATTCTGCTCTCTATCTTAAACTGCAAACTGCCTCCATTACTTTACTTCAACTCTACTCTTGCTTAATCTTAAGTTAAAGTAATTTCTGAATCGACTTTCACATCGAAATAGTCTTTATCGTATGAACGTCATTTTAAATCATCGAAAGTTTTCCGCTGCACTAATTCACCCCCCCACCCCTCCCCTCTCTTAGTGCTCTTGATCCTAACAAAGTCTTCTATCTTAATCTATTTCCACTATTTTCTTGTGAAAAACATAACTCTCTTTAGTGTGTGAATCGAAGATCTCCGATGGATTTCTAGTGGAGATCGAGATCCAATCGGTATCTCAACATAACCTCGAGGGACTCGACTAATCACGCTACTAGATAATATTAATTAATTAAATTATTTTAATTAATTAAATGAAGTATTTTGGGAACCCTACCATAGGGTGCCCCACATGGTAGGTAGTTCCTTCTTAAGCAAGGAAATCTTACCATATAGAGACTCCCCGAAAACTAAGAATCCTAGGCCACTAGATTGCTTTACGTGGCTAGGAAACCCTAGCCACCAAGGAGTCCCTTGTAGCCAAGAAACTATGGTTGTAGGGCTACTATGGGCTGCAAGTGCCCCATGCGGCCAGAACTCCTGGCCACTTAGGCAACCCCTACAACCAGGAAACCCTGGCCGTCAAGGGTGCCCCTTGCAGCTAGGAAACATGGCTACAGGGGCTGCCATGAAGCAGGTTGAGGGTAGCCATGCTGCTCTCATTCCTTCTGCTTTTGGTCAGGTCGAGAGCAGTAAATTAGAACTCTCGGCCAAGGCTGCAAGCAGCTTTCGGCCAATCCAAGGGGTAGCAACAGTTGCTGCCCTTTCTTCCCCTTTTGTGTCAATAAATTTGACATGAAGGAGGTCAATTATCCTCCTCTCTAGCGATGATCCACATGGTAGGAGTTGTGAAGATGCTCCTCAAATCACTACCTAAATCTTTTCCTCGCACGCACCACGCAATGAAGAAGGTGCTACCCCTTCTTGCTGTTCACATGCCCCAAATAGGAGCTGTAGTATGAGGAGGAGAGGGATAGAGGAGAATAGAAGGAGGTAGCTAAAAAGAACCTCTAGTCTATGGGTCTTTGGTTCCCTCCTTTTTATAGAGGCCCCTTGTCAATTTAACCATAATAAATCCTACCATATTGGGTACTAGATCTCCATCCAATTATCTAAGTCTCTTAGATTAGTGGGTCTCTACCCAATAATATCTTATTGGCTCTTATTGGTGTCGAATCTCGGATTTTGATGATGAAACTAATTGATATATGTTTATGTTTTAATCTACGTTTTGAGTGACGCAAGATGCTTCGATCAGGATGAGACAATTAAAGCAGGAAAAATCATGTTGTGCTGGGGGAAAACATATTAGAAGATTAGACGTCGGGCCGGAGGAACGATCGACGTATCGACAGAAGGCTTCGGGTTGTGGATTCGGGCATCGAGCCAAGAAGAGTGGATATTGTGCCAAGGATATCAGAGTTGCAGAGTCAACTAGCCGATTGGGCAATAGGCCGCAAGAGAGGACGATGCGCCAAAGAATCGGATGAAGCGTCGAGGGACCAATGACATGTTGAAAAACGTCATTAATGCTTAGTATTAATTGTCTAGATCGAAGTATGTTTTACATGTGCAGGATTAACTACAATAGCAAGGCATGAAGCCAAATGAAGTCCCGGAGTCAAGATCGAGATCATGTTGGGAGTTCGAGAGTTCGTCGGAAGTTCTGGAGGAACTAGTTGAGAAGTCTTGGAGCTTGCCAGAGGAGCTCATCGGAACTCACCAAGAAGATCATCGTGAAGTCTAGGAGCTTACTGGGAGTACACCGAAACATTGCCAAGAGATCGTCGGAAGTTCGCCGGAAGCTCACCGGAAGAATAGACATAGGGACTTGTTTAGCTTAGCAAATGTCTTAGGATTTCATAGTTAGCATATAATTGGGCTTAGATTTGGGCCAACCCAATTAAGGGCCAGCTAGGCCTATGTAAGAACTGTGTTGGGCCCAATAAGAGGCCCAAATAGTATCCCAAGAAGTCTCACCGTCGTGGCACAGTCTTCGAGACTATATCAAGTGGTGGTACTGCTAGTGTGGGCGGTTGTACAACTCCTGGCAGGGTGCCAAGCGATGGTACTGCCAGTCTAGGTGGTGGTACTACCTAACACTACCCCCCCAAGCGATGGTACTGCCCAGGGCAGTGTCAGTGTCAGACTGACACTAGGTGGTGGTACCGCCCATGCCCGGGGAACCCGGGATGGGAAAGTTTTAGGCTCCAAGTTTGAATCAACTTGAAGTAAGGGTTAGAATTCTCTTATGAAATCTCTTGTGAAAATCCTCCTGTAGTCTAAGTGTTAGAATTCTGTTTAGAGATGAGAGTGAGTGCTTGTAAGGGTTATCTCCTAAACCTGGTAAAAGGAGAAGAGGGGGTGTAAATGATTGGCCTTCGCCTATTGAAGGAAGGCCTCTAGTGGACACTGGTGACCTCATCGGGGAGGAAGCCGAAAGTGGATGTAGGTCACGTTGATCGAACCACTCTAAAACTGCCATGTTCTCTAGTTTGCATTTTATTCTTGCCATTTACATACTTTAAACTACCTTACTTAGTCACTATGCTTCCATACGCTTCCAAGTTATTAAGCTTCCGAAATTGGTTTTCGTCGAAATCAGTTTTTATCGTATGAAAGATTTTAAACCGACGTTATTTTACCGCTGCACTAATTCACCCCCCCTCTTAGTGCCGACTCTTGATCCTAACAATTGGTATTAGAGCCTCGTTTTCTAATTTGGTTTAACACTCAAATAGAAATGGCTCTTTTCGGCTTTCAAGAGGGTCACTCTCTCATTCGTCCTTCCTTGTTCAATGGGACAAACTACACTTATTGGAAAACTCGAATGATAGTTTTCTTACTTTCGTTGGATTTAAATTTATGGAGTATTGTCGAAAGAGGTTTTCAAAAGTCTTCTACTCTAATGAATCAATGGAATGATTTGGAGAAGAAAACTTTTTCTTTAAATGCTAGAGCTATGAATGCTCTATTTTGCACCTTAGATAAAACGAAGTTTAATCAGGTTTTTTGTGCGAAACGACCTTTGATATTTGGCATATTCTCAAAATCACACACAAAGGCATGAATAAAGTTAAAGATTCTAAAATCAATTTTTTAATGCATGATTTTGAACTTTTTCGAATGAAGCCTAGCGAAACTATTGTTGACATGCACACCCGTTTTACAAATGTTGTTAATGGTTTAAAAGCTCTTGGCAAATATTTTTCGGATTTTGAACTCATAAATAAGATTTTGCATTCTCTTAATAAAACTTGGGACTCTAAAATAACGGTCATATAGGAGGCCAATGATTTGAACTGTTTTCCACTCGAAGAACTAATAGGGTCCTTAATGATCTATGAAATGACGTGCAATACACGTAAAGAACTCAAGAACAACTTTCCAAAGGACAGGAAGGATTTTGAACTTAGAATATTTGATGACCACTCGAGCATAAGCTCAAGTGATGATGAACTTGAACTTTCAATGAAAATTATGAAATAAAAATTTAAAAACAAAAAGAACGCAACTACTTGCTTTGAACGCAAGAAGAAGAACAAAAATTGGGATGAATCGAGCTCCTCCAAAGATGAGGAGAAAATTAAGAAAGGCGAGGTGGCAAACTACGCCTTAACGACATTCGACGATAAGGTAATTGAAACCTCCTTAATTTATTTTGAAATTACATAATGCTTTCCATGATGTATTTTCCTTTTTATTTAGTTTAGAAAAATTATTTTTTGAAAATTGCATAATGTAATGAAAATGTAAAAAATTAGGAATCATGCTTATCCTTCTAGAAATTTCTGAAAATAATCATGAAAATTACATGTTTTATGATAAACAAACAAAATGATTTTGATTGAAATTATGAAATCATGCTTGATAATTTATGATCATGCTTAATGAGTTTATCTTTCATAATGATGCATGATGATTTTTGAGATTTATGGATTATCGATTTTTACGTTAATGAACGTGGCCTTTGCAGTTTTAAACTATGATGTATGTTTTCATACAAAAACTTGAGCACATTGATTTGAAATCATGTTTAATGATTTTATAATTTGAAATTATGCATGATGAATCTTGCGATTTACGGATTATCGATTTTTACAATAATGAAAGTGCCTTATTGATCTTTGTCGTAATAAATCTTGCACTTTCGGTTTTAAACATGATACATGTTTTTATTTGGCATACATGAAATAAAATCATATGAATTGAAACAACTAAAAAGAGGAAAACATTTTTCTTGAAAATTATTTTTCTCTATCTTATTGATCTTGATGATTATTATGATAAATCTATGTATGCCATTTTGAATCTCTTGAATGTAATGTTTAGATTTTAATGATTTTGACGATTTGAATTTGAATGAGTTTTATCAAAATCATGATCTTCGTTTATTAAAATTACTTGAGATCTTCTTTATGAATCAAAATCTTATATCTCCTACGTTTCCTTTTACCATTTACTAAAAAGGAGATCTATAAAACTAACTATGATCTTGATAATTATGTTTTGAAACTTTATGTAAATCAAGATCGTTCACCATGACTTCTTGTATTTTATTAAAGAAATTATTTATTAAAATGAATTATATCTTTTAGTATTTACACGATTTCTGATATTTTATCTCTCATGATATGATTTTTATGTACAATTCCTTGTATTCATGAAATATATATCTTATCACCAAGTTCTTTTTGATATTCTTCATGTGATAATATGAATGCATAAAACACTCATAATATTATTTTCATGCATGCAATGATGAAATATTCATGATGAAAAATTGTTTTGATATCCACATCTTGATTTTTTCATCTTTATTATCTTACTTTTGTCATAATTTAGAAATTGACGTAAAAGGTCTTCCCTTATTTTTGACAATGACAAAGGGGGAGCAAAACATGCTAGAAAGTAAATTTGCTAGCTTGCACAATTCGAAAAGAGGCAAATTTGCTAGCTTGCTAATCTCAAATAGGAAACAAAAAGTGCTATCTTGCAAATCTCAAGAGAAGCAATGTTTGTCAAGTTACACATTTCAAAAAGAGGTAAAATAGTCCATCTTGCACATCTCAAAAGATGTAAAATTTTGCTAACTTTTTTATGTGTAAAATTTGATAGCTTGCATACTATAAAATGTTGTAAAATTTGCTAGCTTGTATGAAGTAGAACATGCTATCTCACTACCTTGCATATCTATGATGATAGCAAAATTGCATGATGATAAAACTGGGGATTATGTTAATTATGCAATGATTTGAACTTTTTGTCTCAAACACTTGATAGTTGGAACTTCTCCTTTTTGTTGATGACAAAGGGGGAGAAGTATGTTGATGTTATGCATGATTTGATCATGACATGTTGCTTGGATTTTTGAATCCAAGAGTTTCTATCAATAAGGCATATTGATAGGGGGAATTTGTTTAAACTCTGGGAGTTAAGTTTAACTCTGTCATTGATTGGTTGTCATCATCAAAAACGGGGAGATTGTTGAATATTAGATTTTGATGATGAAACCAATCGATATGTGTTTATATTTTAATCTGCGTTTTGAGTGACACAGGATACTTCGATCAGGATGAGACAATTAAAGCAGGAAAAATCATGTTGTACCGGGGGAAAACATGTTAGAAGATTGGACGTCCGGCCGGAAGAACGATCAACGTATCGATAGAAGACTTCGGGCTGTGGATTCGGGCATCATGCCAAGAAGAGTGAATATTACACCAAGGATATCGGAGTTGCAGAGTCAACTGGCTGATTGGGCAATAGGCCGCAAGAGAGGATAATGCGCCGAAGAATCAAACGAAGCATCGAGGGACCAATGACATGCCAGACAACGTGATTAATGCTTAGTATTAATTATCTAGATCAAAGTATATTTTACATGTGCAGGATTAACTACGATAGCAAGGCATAAAGCAAAATGAAGTCCCGGAGTCAAGATCGAGATCACATTGGGAGTTCGAGAGTTTGTCGGAATTCCGGACGTTCGTCGGAAGTTCTGGAGGAACCAGCCGAGAAGTCTCGGAGCTTGCCAAAGAAGCTCATCGGAACTCGCTAAGAAGATTGTCGTGAAGTCTAGGAGCTTGCCGGGAGTCCGCCGGAACATTGTCGAGAGATTGTCGGAAGTTCACCGAAAGAATAGACATAGGGACTTGTTTAGTTTAGCAAATGTCTTAGGATTTCGTAGTTAGCATGTAATTGGGCTTGGATTTGGGCCAACCCAATTAAGGGCCAGCTAGGCCCATGTAAGAATTATGTTGGGCCCAATAAGAGGCCTAAATAGTGCCCTAAGAAGTCTCACCGTTATGGCACGGTCTTCGAGACTATGTCAAGCGATGGTACCGCCTAGCACTGCCCCCCAGGTGGTGGTACCGCCAGACCTGGGTGGTGGTATCGCCAAGGGCAGTGTCAGTATCAGACTAACACTGGGAGGTGGTACCGCCCGTGCCCGAGGAACCCAGGATGGGAAAGTTTTAGGCTCCAAGTTTGAATCAACTTAAAACCTATAAATACCCCTCTCATCCCTAGTTAAAACACACAAGCACAGAGTGTTTAAAAGTAAAGAATCGCTACAGAAATCTCTTGTGAAAATCCTCCTCTAGTCTAAGTGTTAGAATTCTATTTAGAGAGGAGAGTGAGTGCTTGTAAAGGTTATCTCCTAAACCCAGTAAAAGGAGAAGAGGGGTGTAAAAGGTGATTGGTCTTCGCCTATTAAAGGAAGGCCTCTAGTGGACACCGGTGACCTCATCGGAGGAGGAAGCCGAAAGTGGATATAGGTCACGTTGACCGAACCACTCTAAAACTATCATGTTCTCTAGTTTGCATTTTATTCTTGCTATTTACATACTGTAAACTACCTTACTTAGTCACTATGCTTTCATACGCTTTCAAGTTATTAAGCTTCCGAAATCAGTTTTTATTGTACGAAAGATTTTAAACTGATGTTATTTTACCGCTGCACTAATTCACCCCCCCTCTTAGTGCCGACTCTTGATCCTAACAATTGGATCTCATCCATAGGATCTAATAATTCAGGAGCTTATTGGATATCCAATAAGATAGGGGCTCTAATGGATATCTCATATATGAACCTCTACTCATCGCAATACCTGTCATGTGTGTGACCCTCTAGGCCCAATATTGAGTTGGCCATGAGTCATACCTATCAAAAGTCCTTCTGACTCAATGAATTATTATCTCTATAATAATTCACTCGACTCATCGACTATAGACGTACTAGGCCACTACGTCGCAATCCCTAAACGATACAAGGGAATCCAATCCATTGAACTTGTCTATCCTCAATATATATATATATATATATATATATATATATATATATATATATATATATATATATATATATATATATATATATATATATATATATATATATAGTCCCTCATCTATCTAATATCCCAGAGACTATATACCGGGTATGGTGCTGTCAGGCACATATAGTTTCTATACGAGTCTTACTCTAATCGGATTCTCTCGGAGAACTCTTTCTCTATCAAGTTGAATGACTATAACCAAGGATTTGTCTAAGCAAGAACAAATAGGATATTTCTCTCATGACATCGAGAATAGATAATCCTCTATTGATACTCAATAGCCCTTGTAAGGTTGATTGCAACTTCTGATGACCGGTTGTGTTAAATCTAGAACTTCCAAACCTATAAGTCTAGTATCAAAGAGATGAGTACTTATACAGGACTGTTGAGTCTCGAATTTTGATGATGAAACTAATTGATTGTGTTTAGATGTTTAACTGCATTTTGAGTGATGCAGGTCTACTCGATCAGGATTAGACAGTTGATGCAGGAGGAATTGATGTTGCACCGGAGGAGATCACGTCAGGATATTGGACGGCAGAATGCTTCGGACGTTGGGCATCGGGCCAAGGAGAGCAGAATTGCACCAAGGATATCGGGGTTGCAGAGGTCAACCACCGATTGGGCAATAAGCCACAAGAGAGAACGATGCGCTGAAGAATTGGACGAAGCGCCAACCAATGACGTGCCGGGCAACAGAATGTCAATTCGCGTTGTAATAATTGTCTAGATCAGAGTAGAGTTTTGGCTTTTGTGTGCAGGATTAACTACGATAACGATGAAGACATAAAGCGAAACAAAGTGCCGGAGTCAAGCGTGAAGGATTCGTTGGGAGTTCGAGAGTTCGACGGAAGTCTGAAGGTTCGTCGGGAATGCTGTCGGAACTAGCCGAGAATGAGTAGGGAGCTTGCCGATGGGTTTTCGGAAGCTCGCCGGAAGGTTCGTCGGAAGTTCGCGGAGCTCACCGAGAAAGATCATAGCTTGCGGAAGAAGCTCGTTGAAACTCGCCAAGATCAAATCGTGAAGTTTCGGAGCTTGTCGGGAGTCCGTAGAATGGTTTCCGAGAGTTTATCGGAAGACCGTCGAAAGTTCGCCGGAAGCTCGCCGGAAGAAATCTTGACTTGCGGACTTTGTAATAGCTTAAGAAATGTCTTTAAATTCGTAGTTAGCATGTTAATTAGGGTTAGGATTAGGTATTAATCTTATAACCCAAGTAGGGGCCAATTGGGCCCAAGTTTGGACTAGTTTGGGCCAAGTTTGGAGCCCAACTAGTGGGCTGAAATAGTGTAGGCGGTGGCACCGCCCAGAGCCCAAGAGCTAGGCGGTGGCACCGCCCAGCACCCGAGAGCCAAGCGGTGGCACCACTGGACTGGGCGGTGGCACCGCCCAGTACACTGTCAGTGTCAAAACTGACAGGCGGTGGCACCGCCACTGATAGGCGGTGGCACCGCTAGCTTCGGGAACCGAAGAGAATTCAAATTTTGGAGCCCAAATTTGAATCCTCTTGAGGCCTATAAATACCCATCTATTCTCAGCTGAGATAATAACTTTTGAGAAGCAATAGATTGAGATAAAAGCCTTAGCAAAGTCTTTAGCAAGTCTTGTTTTCAATTGCTTGAGTGTTCACCTCCTTCTTTCTCGTTGAAACTTTGTAAGAGTATGAACCACTTGTAAAAAGTTGTAAGAGGGGTATTTGTCCTTCCCCTTCAAAGTGATTTGCTAGTGGAAGTTGGGAGCCTCATCGAAGAAGGCTTCGCAAGTGGATGTAGGTCGCATGACCGAACCGCTATAAATCGGTTTGCGTTTTTCATATTGTCATTTATATTACTGCAAACCATCTTCACTTTGATGCTCTACTTCTTTGTCTCCTTCATATGTATGCCTTCAAGTTAAAACGCAATCGAAACGGTTTCAAACGAAACGTTGCTTTTATCGTACGAAGTTTCCGAAAGTGTTTAAATCATCGAAAGTTTATCGTTCTTTACCGCTGCACTAATTCACCCCCCCCTCTTAGTGCCGCTCCGATCCTAACAATTGGTATCAGAGCCCGGTATTTCCCATTTTGGATTTACACCCGAGAGAAATGGCTCTTCATGGCTTTCAAGAGGGCTTTTCGGTTTTTCGTCCACCGTTGTTTAACGGATTGGACTACACTTATTGGAAAACTCGAATGAGAGTTTTCTTGATTTCTATGAATTTGGATTTATGGAATATTGTTGAAAACGGTTTTCAACTTCCTTCTAAACCGATGAACGAATAGTCGGATTTGGAAAAGAAGTATTTTTCTTTAAACGCAAAGGCTATGAATGCCTTATTTTGCGCTTTGGACAAAAATGAGTTCAATCGGATTTCTACGTGCGAAACGGGTTTTGATATTTGGCGAACACTTGAAATCACGCACGAGGGAACTAGTAGAGTCAAAAACTCGAAAGTTAACATTTTATTGCATGATTTTGAGCTTTTTCGAATGCAACCAAGCGAGACTATAGGCGACATGTACACCCGTTTCACGGATGTCGTCAATAATCTAAGAGTTTTTGGTAAATCTTTTTCGAATTTTGATCTCGTAAGTAAGATCTTAAGATCCCTTCCAAAAAGGTGGGATCCTAAAATAACCGCAATACAAGAGACAAAAAATTTAAATGATTTTCCATTAGAAGAATTAATCGAGTCACTAATGACCTATGAAATGACACTTTTGGAACATTTTGAACCCGATGAGCACTTGAACCACCTTTCAAAGAATAGGAAGGATTTGGAACTCCGGACAAATGAATACCACTTGAGCGATGACTCAAGTGATGAGGACAATGATGAACTTGAACTTCGAACACTAAATCTTAATAAGTTCATTAAACAAAAATCTAAAATAAATAATGAACTTGAACGGAGGAAGAGGCTAAAGAAGAGGAAGGCAACCAAGGATGAATCAAGAACTTCCAAAGGTGAAACGGCGAATTGGGCTTTGACGGGCTTCGACTACAAGGTAAGTAACTCAACTCCCTTAATTTATTTTGAAATTACGTGATGCTTTTTATGATGCATTTTCCTCTTTTATTTAGTTTAGAATTCATTTTCTTGAAAATTGCATGTCTAATAATTTAATAATGAAAATGCAAAAATTAGGAATCATGCTTATGATTCTAGTAATTTTAAAAATAATCATGAAAATTGCATGTTTATGATAAACAAAATGATTTTGATTAAAAATGCCTTATGAAATTATGCTATATGTGGTTAAGAAGTAATAATGTGTTTCATGTTGATTTCCATTGTTATTTCTCGATTTTGATTAAATGAAATCATGTTTGATTTGAAGTAATGCATAATGATGTAATGAAAATATTAAATGTTTTGATACCATGATTGACGATTTTATGCATGAGATTTTAAAGTTATACATGATAATTTTTGTGATTTATGAATTATTGATATTTGCCGTAATGAAAGCTCTTTTTTGGTTTAAATGATGATAAATGTTTTTCAAGAAGAAATAATGTGTATTTTGATGATTTCCAATTTTGATTGAAACCATGCTTAATGTCTTAATGAAAATATAAAGAAGTTTGATATCATGCTTAATAATGATGTATGGATCTTGTATCAAAAACTAAGCTTGAAAAGTTAGATTCACCTAAAAAGAAAAATGCATGACTACAACAAACAAAATGATCTTGATGGAAAATACTTTATGAAATCAATTTCGATGATGCATAATGATGTAATTATTGTTAGGATCAAGAGCACTAAGAGGGGGGGGGGGGTGAATTAGTGCAGCGGATTAAAACGTCGGTTTTGATAAATCTTTCGTACGGTAAAAATTGAACTTGAAAGCGTATTCGTATAGTAGAGCAGCTAAGGTAATGAGTAAATAAAGCAAGTAAGAAAGTTTACAGTAATGTGAATAGCAACAATGAAATGCAAACTAGAGATTACACCATTTTTAAAGTGGTTCGGTCAAATGACCTACATCTACTTGCGAGGCCCCTCTTCGACGAGGCTCCCACCTTCCACTAGCAAATCTCTTGAAATGGAAGGGTAAATACCCCTCTTACAACTCTTTACAAGCAGTTCACACTCTTACAGATTTTCAAGAAAGAGGAGGTGAACACTAGCAAATTGAAAACCAAGGATTGCTAAGACTTTTCTAAGACCTTTCTCTCAATCACTTGCTGCTCAAAAAGTTGTTGTCTCTGTTGAGAATTGAGGGGTATTTATAGGCCTCAAGAGGATTCAAATTTGGGCTCCAAAAATTTGAATTCTCTTATGTTCCCGAAGCTAGCGGTGCCACCGCCTATTAGTGGCGGTGCCACCGCCTGTCAGTTTTAACACTGACAGTGTACTGGGCGGTGCCACCGCCCAATCCAGCGGTGCCACTGCCCAGTCCAGCGGTGCCACCGCTTGGCTCTCGGGTGCTGGGCGGTGCCACCGCCTAGCTCTCGGGTGCTGGGCGGTGCCACCGCCCAGACCGGCGGTTCCACCGCTCGACCTTGCTAGTCACTGGTTGGGCTTTAAGTCCGGCCCAAACCAGGTTTCATTTTGGGCCCAGTTGGCCCCTAATCAAGATATAGGATTATTTCTTAATCCTAACCTTAATTACATTCAAACTACGTAACTAAAGACATACTCCTAAGCAAGTTTTTAACCGGCGAACTTCAAGTCTTGTTCCGGCGAGCTTTCCGGCGATCTTCCGACGGACTTCCGGTACGCCCTTGGATTTCTTCCGACGGACTCCCAGCTGGCTCCCGATCTTATGGCGAAGTCAACGAGTAGCCGAGCCTTCTCGGTGATCTCTGCGAACCTCCGATGATCTCTTCGGCGGACTTCCGAAAACTCCGATAAGTCCCCGATTTCTTCTCGATTGGTTCCGACAGCATCTCCGACGAATCTTCGGACTCTCAACGGACTCTCGAACACCCATCGAACTTGACTCCGGTAGACTTGCTTTATGTCTTCAAGCTATCGTAGTTAATCCTGCATACTTATCTCAACATATGGATTAGATAAAACATGACAATTGAATTCATCATCAAAATCCGAGATTCAACAATCTCCCCCTTTTTGATGATGACAATCAATTGATAACGGAGTTAACCTTAACTCCCCCTATCTATATGCAATACTTGAGATAAGACATTCTTGAATTCAAAGCCTTTAAATTCAACAGACATATTGATAAGTTAAGATGCTTAACCTTATCAATACTCCATCATGATTCCTATCATGATGTATCTCTCTGAAAATGATGTCAAGACTTGACATCCATTTTCAATTTTTACATTTCAAGTGTAAAAGATAGTAATCGAAGCGATTCATCATATGGTAAGATATCAACATGTAAGATTGCAATGCAAGTTCTTGATATCTTAACATGATGCAATCATGGCATAATGCAAATTTGGCAATTATAGCATAGCAATTATCAATTTACCATATTTCTCCCCCTTTGTCATCAACAAAAAGGAGAGTATCTTTAAGCGTATAATTTGTGATTATTAAAGCAAAGGAATTCAACACTACTATAGAATTTAGTTTAAAAAAAAATTCAGAATTAAAACTTTATCTTTCATTCAAAATACATCATAAAAGAAGGTTCAACATCATTCAAAATACATTGCAAAAGAAGGTTCAACATCATTCAAGGAAAGAAGACGACAAAGATCGCATGTCAAGATAAAAGATACATCGATTAATCTTTAGGAGGAAATGTATAGTGCTGATACAGGACATCTATTTTTTGATTCATTTGCCGTAGTTCCTGCAAAATTTCAAATTGCTGAGTTTGAATCTGCTCTTGCTGTGTTTTGAGTTGGTCTTGTTGTGATTTGATCTGATACAATTATGCCAAAATGAGTTCTTCAGAGGATGAAGCAGGAGCTGAAGGTGCTGCGCCAAAAGGACTAGGAGGAGGAGATTCATTTCCCCTAAGAATTGGTGTTTCAGGGTGTTCTACTGGTGGAGGAATTGGATCAGTCCTTCTAGGTTGCCTCACCCATATACCGTTGCTAAAAGTGCACCTAAGTCTTTTCAATAGATTTATGTTGATGATGTTATATCGATCACTTTGAATTGTCTCTTCATCGGGTGGGATACAAATGTCATGGGCAAGTATAAGTCGTGTGATTAACCCTCCATATGATAACATACCGTCTTTAGCTATAATATCCTTCATGTGTTGCCGGATTGAGTATCCAAAGCAGTTATGTTGACCGGTCATAATCCAATACATTGTGCTCATCTCTATTTGACTTATTTCATCAAGATGAAATTGTTTAGGAAATACGATGCTTGTTATGATGTGATGAAGAATTTTAGAGTTAAAGGGTAGTAAGTGTTCGCAGCTCTTGGGTAGTATGCCGAGGTTCGGATTTGCAAAAATAGTTTCTACGGCTTCGAAGTAAGTTGCTCCGATTACATTTACATCCCATTTACCTCTAAAATAACAGCCCCTATCTTTTTCAATGAGTCCAATTAATTCACAAATAGTGCTGTCAAAGATTCTAATCTGTGTTCCTAAAAGGTAAGTACTTAGGCTTTCGTTGTCCACACACAAGTTTGCATAAAATAGCCTAACTAACCTAGGATAAATTGGTTCATTGATTTGTAGGAGAGGTAAGGCATCTAAATATGCAAACCACCTAATGGGTTCTAGATTTCCTAGTTCATTTAGATCAACGTGTTTACCCTTATGTATAGTTCTTGTTTCAAAATTTGGAAATTTAAGTGCTACTTCTTTAGATTTAAAAAGATTTTGGTCATATGAATCTCCTACAATCCTTTTTCCTTTTGATCTCTTAGGAGCCATTATCTAGACAAGATAATGGATCAAAAATATTAAACTGTAAAGGGTAGGGAAAATAATGAAGAGAGGAAGAAGAAAATTTCAGATTTTACCTTATGGAGAATTTCTTGAAAGATGGAGAGCTTGGACCAACAAAAATCCCTTTCCAAGGCTTCTAAATGTTGGAATGAGGCTTTAGAGAGGTTGAGAGAGGGTTAAGGCAGGTTCTCACGGGTTGGGGGTGGTGTCACCGCCGGCCCTAATCCTTAAGATTTATATAGGGGCTCTCGGGCGGTGCCACCGCCTAGCGACCGAACGCTCAAGCGGTGCTACCGCTGGTTCTGGCGGTGCCACCGCTGGCATGCCGCGAAAAAAAAAAAAAAAATTTCATTCCTTCTCCGTCCCCCCTTTTTTTTTATTATTATTTTTTTTATTTTTTAGATATGTTAGGATAAACATTTCTTTTGGAATTGAAAGAGAATGATCAAATTTACCAAGGAACGAAAAGAGGATGAAATACTTTTCGGAAAGTACATTCTTAGGGACAATTTAACATGCCTAGTTCCCTTCTAATAAATTCAAATTGGTCTTCATTTAAAGCTTTTGTAAAGATGTCTGCCAATTGATGCTTTGTGTCAATGAATTCTAGAACAACATTATTGTTAAGGACATGATCGCGTATGAAATGATGCCTAACGTCGATATGCTTAGTTCTAGAGTGCTGAATTGGATTTTTGGTAAGACTTATGGCACTTGTATTATCACACTTTATGGGAATGTTTTTCAAGTGAATTCCATAATCTTCTAATGTATTTTTCATCCAAACAATTTGTGCACAGCATGCACTTGCAGCGATGTATTCGGCTTCCGCCGTAGATAGTGCAACTGAATTTTGTTTCTTGGAAGTCCAAGAAACAAATGCATGTCCTAAAAATTGGCATGTGCCGGATGTGCTTTTTCTATCTATCCTGCATCGACCAAAATCGGCATCTGCATAAGCTATTAAATCGAATTTTTCTAATTTCGGATACCAAAGTCCTAAATTTGGAGTTCCTTTAAGATATCTAAATATTCTTTTAACACTCTTGAGATGAGATAATTTAGGATTAGATTGAAACCTAGCACAAAGTCCCACACTAAACATAATATCCGGTCTAGTCGCGGTGAGGTAGAGTAGACTACCTATCATTCCCCTATACGTTTTTTGATCGAAATTTTCGTTGTTTTCATCCATATCTAACTTAGTCGAAGTACTCATAGGGGTGTTTATTGCTTTTGAATTATCCATGTTAAATCGTTTTAATAATTCTAATGTATATTTAGATTGGTTAAGAAATATACCGTCATTAAGTTGTTTGATTTGCAATCCTAAAAAGAATGTTAATTCACCCATTAAACTCATTTCAAATTCATGACTCATATTTTTGGCAAATGATTCACATAGTGATTCATTCGAAGAACCAAAAATAATATCATCCACATAAATTTGCACAATAAGAAAATTATTTTCAAAATGTTTGATAAACAATGTAGTATCAACCTTGCCTTTGGTAAAATTATTTAAAATAAGAAAGGAACTAAGCCTTTCGTACCAAGCTCTAGGAGCTTGTTTCAAACCATAGAGAACCTTAGTCAATTTGAATACATGATTAGGAAGAAGAGAATTTTCAAATCCAGGAGGTTGTTCGACATATACTTCTTCCGAAATAAAACCATTCAAGAAGGCACTTTTGACGTCCATTTGAAATAGTTTAAAATTATTACTACTAGCATAGGCAAGGAGCATCCTAATGGCTTCTAATCTTACCACAGGAGTGAAGGTTTCTTCGTAGTCGATACCTTCTTCTTGGTTGAAACCTTTGGCCACTAATCTAGCCTTGTTTCTAACCACGATACCACATTCGTCTTGCTTGTTTCTAAAGACCCATTTAGTACCAATGACTAAATAGTCACTAGGTCGAGGAACAAGCTTCCATACCTCATTCCTCTCAAATTGATTCAATTCCTCTTGCATTGCAATGACCCAAGAATCATCTTTCAAGGCCTCGTCAATGCATTTAGGTTCGATTTGAGAGAGAAAGGCAGCATTAGCACAAAAATTCTTGAAAGAAGAACGAGTTTTAACCCCTTGTGATGTATCTCCTATAATTTGCTCTTTTGGATGAGCATCTACATACTTCCATTCCTTGGGTAAGGAGATTTTGGAAGAAGATGCATCCAAGTTGCTATTTTGAGGAGGGGGTTCCTTTAAATCCAAATTTTCAAAACCAATATCATCATCAAAATCATTTTTCTTTAACTCAGAAATTTCATTAAAAATTACATGAATAGACTCTTCTATAACTAAGGTTCTTTTGTTAAAAACACGAAAAGCCTTAGAAACGGAAGAGTAACCAAGAAAGATGCCTTCATCGGATTTAGCATCAAATTTTCCTAAGGCATCCTTTTCATTTAAAATAAAGCATTTGCAACCGAAAACTTTAAAATAAGAAACATTTGGTGTTTTGTTATTCCATAATTCATAGGGAGTTTTTGATAGAGATGGTCTTATTAAAACCCTATTCATGATGTAGCAAGCCGTATTCACGGCTTCGGCCCAAAAGTACTTGGGTAGACTATGTTCATTCAACATAGTTCTTGCCATTTCTTGTAGATTTCTATTTTTTCTTTCTACTACTCCATTTTGTTGCGGGTTTCTTGGAGTAGAGAAGTTGTGGTTATATCCGTTAACTTCACAAAAATTTTGGAAATCGCGGTTTTGAAATTCGCCACCGTGATCACTCCGAATTGATGAAATCATGAATCCTTTTTCGTTTTGAGTGAGTTTACAAAATTTAGAGAAACATTTGAAACAATCACTTTTGTGAGCCAAGAAATAGGTCCAAGTGTATCTAGTATAATCATCTACAATCACAAAAGCGTATTTGCTTCCTCCTAGACTTGTCGTGTCAATTGGTCCAAATAAGTCCAAATGGATCAATTGTAATGGTCTAGTGGTGCTAATTTGATTTTTTGGTTTGAAACTAGTTTTTATTTGTTTACCTAGTTGACATGCATCGCATACTTTGTCCTTAACAAACTTCATATTGGGAATTCCTCGTACTAATTCTCTAGAGGAGATCTTAGATATTAGTTTCATGTTTGCATGGCCTAATCTCCTATGCCAAAGCCAAGCATCATCTTTTAAAGTGGAGAGGCACATTTCATTACCTAGTTCATCAAGATCGATTGTGTAGACATTATTTTGTTTTAATGCAATCATAGTACTGTTATTGTTTGGTTTTTCAATAATACACACATTTGATTCAAATCTAACGATATAACCTTTATCACATAATTGACTAATACTCAAGAGATTATGTTTCAATCCATCAACTAGTAATACATTATCAATAGAAAAGTTTAATTTGTTACCTATGGTTCCCTTGCCAATGATTTTGCCTTTATTGTTGTCTCCGAAGGTGACATAGCCTTCGTCTATGCTAGTGAGCTTGGAGAATTGGGATGGATCTCCGGTCATATGCCTTGAGCATCCACTATCAAGGTACCATCTCTTGCTCCTAGCTTGTGATGGTGTATGTTTCTACAAGAAGGGATTATTTTTAGGTACCCATTTACTTTTGGGTGCCTCAAAAACTAATCTAACTTGTTTATCATGTTGCATAGACTTGATCATGGTTCCTTTAGGAACCCAAATCAATTTGTTCGGACTAATTTTCTTGAATGGACATTGATAAGTTTTATATCCATATTTGCAACAAAAGTTGCAATTGCTTTGGTGTTGAACATGTAAGATAGGA
The DNA here is from genome assembly GCA_004837865.1 of Musa balbisiana. NCBI lineage: Eukaryota > Viridiplantae > Streptophyta > Magnoliopsida > Zingiberales > Musaceae > Musa > Musa balbisiana. The sequence goes on along the minus strand of CM017193.1, from coordinate 18,995,585 downwards.
CCTTTAATGAAGGTGGTTGGACTTTGGTGAGAACTTCTCACAAATCCGATTCCACTTCTTTTAGGAACGTGACCCTTATTTGTAAGGATCATGTTCAAAGACTTGCTACCGACCTCGAATTTCTTCAAGGTGTCCTTAAGTAGCAAGTTCTCCTCTTGGAGAGTTTCTAGATCATGGCACTTTATGCATGGAGCTAAACTATCATGATATTCAGTTTTTAATTTATCAAAATTACAAGTAAGACTATCATGCTCCTTTTTTAACAATTTATATTTTCTACTAATTGTTTTGCATTCATCAAATAACTCATGGAAGGCATTTAATAATTCATGATAAGATAAATCTGCATCAATTAAATTCGTTACCTCCTCTCCGATGGCCATTAGGGCGTAATGAGAAACTTGCTCGGTGTTGGACTCCTCTTCTTCCGATGCGCTTGAATCATCCCACGTTGCTTTGAGCGCCTTCTTCTTTGATGTTCTCTTTTTGGCTTGAGGACATTCATTTTTGAAATGCCCCGGCTTCTTGCATTCATAGCATATCACTTGGTCCTTTTTATGTTCAAGTTTGTTTTTGGTGTTATTTTTAAATTTGTTCTTTCTTATAAATTTTTTAAATTTTTAAGTCAAAAGTGCAATGTCATTATCACTGTCCTCATCACTTGATGTTCCTTTCAAGTGGTCTTCTTGTGATTTGAGTGCCATATCCTTCCTGTTCTTTGGAAGAGGGTTCTCAAGCTCATCATGAGCTTGACATGTCATTTCGTAGGTCATTAGAGACCCAATAAGTTCTTCAAGAGGGAATGTTTTAAGGTCCTTGGCCTCTTGAATGGCAGTAACTTTTGGATCCCAACTTTTAGGAAGGGATCTTAAGATTTTAGTTACTAATTCAAAGTTAGAAAAATCTTTACCAAGAGCTTTGAGTCCATTGATGACATCCGTGAAACGGGTGTACATGTCTCCGATGGACTCACTTGGTTTCATTCGAAAAAGTTCGTAAGAGTGCACAAGAATATTGATTTTGGACTCTTTCACTCGGCTAGTGCCTTCATGAGTGACCTCAAGAGTTCTCCAAATATCAAAAGCAGAATCACAAATTGAAACGCGATTAAATTCATTTTTGTCTAGTGCACAAAACAAGGCATTCATAGCCTTTGCGTTTAAAGCAAAAACTTTCTTCTCCGATTCATTCCATTCGCTCATCGGAAGAGAAGATTTTTGAAATCCATTTTCAACAATAGTCCAAAGCTCGAAATCCATGGAAATTAGGAAGATTCTCATATGTGTCTTCCAATACGTGTAATCCGACCCATTAAACATAGGTGGACGTGTAATGGAGTGTCCCTCATGCATGCCGGAGTAAGCCATCTCTCTTGGGTATTAAACCAAATATGAGAGTGAGCCTAGCTCTGATACCAAATGTTAGGATCAAGAGCACTAAGAGGGGGGGGGGTGAATTAGTGCAGCGGATTAAAACGTCGGTTTTGATAAATCTTTCGTACGGTAAAAATTGAACTTGAAAGCATATTCGTATAGTAGAGCAGCTAAGGTAATGAGTAAATAAAGCAAGTAAGAAAGTTTGCAGTAATGTGAATAGCAACAATGAAATGCAAACCAGAGATTACACCGTTTTTAAAGTGGTTCGGTCAAATGACCTACATCCACTTGCGAGGCCCCTCTTCGACGAGGCTCCCACCTTCCACTAGCAAATCTCTTGAAATGGAAGGGTAAATACCCCTCTTACAACTCTTTACAAGCAGTTCACACTCTTACAGATTTTCAAGAAAGAGGAGGTGAACACTAGCAAATTGAAAACCAAGGATTGCTAAGACTTTTCTAAGACCTTTCTCTCAATCACTTGCAGCTCAAAAAATCGTTGTCTCTGCTGAGAATTGAGGGGTATTTATAGGCCTCAAGAGGATTCAAATTTGGGCTCCAAAAATTTGAATTCTCTTATGTTCCCGAAGCTAGCGGTGCCACCGCCTGTTAGTGGCGGTGCCACCGCCTGTCAGTTTTGACACTGACAATGTACTGGGCGGTGCCACCGCCTAGTCCAGCGGTGCCACCGCCTAGTCCAGCGGTGCCACCGCCTAGTCCAGCGGTGCCACAGCTTGGCTCTCGGGTGCTGGGCGGTGCCACCGCCCAAATCGGCGGTTCCACCGCCTAGCTCTCGGGTGCTGGGCGGTGCCTCTGCCTAGACCGGCGGTTCCACCGCCCGACCTTGCTAGTCACTGGTTGGGCTTTAAGTCCGGCCCAAACCAGGTTTCATTTTGGGCCCAGTTGGCCCCTAATCAAGATATAGGATTATTTCTTAATCCTAACCTTAATTACATTCAAACTACGTAACTAAAGACATACTCCTAAGCAAGTTTTTAACCGGCGAACTTCAAGTCTTGTTCCGGCGAGCTTTCCGGCGATCTTCCGACGGACTTCCGATACGCCCTTGGATTTCTTCCGACGGACTCCCAGCTGGCTCCCGATCTTATGGCGAAGTCAACGAGTAGCCGAGCCTTCTCGGTGATCTCTGCGAACCTCCGATGATCTCTTCGGCGGACTTCCGAAAACTCCGATAAGTCCCCGATTTCTTCTCGATTGGTTCCGACAGCATCTCCGATGAATCTTCGGACTCTCAACGGACTCTCGAACACCCATCGAACTTGACTCCGGTAGACTTGCTTTATGTCTTCAAGCTGTCGTAGTTAATCCTGCATACTTATCTCAACATATGGATTAGATAAAACATGACAATTGAATTCATCATCAAAATCCGAGATTCAACAATTATGTAATGAAAATATTAAATATTTTGAAACCATGTCTTGATGTCATGCATAATGATCATGCTTAATAGATTTCGAAATTATGCATGATGATTCTTGAGACTTATGGATTATCGATTTTTACGGTAATGAAAATGGCTTTTTCGGTTTTTGAACATTGATGCATATTTTTTATTTGGCATAAATGAAGTAAATCACATGAATAGAAACACTTTAAAAGGAAAATATATTATCATGGGAATTAAAATCATGAATCTATTTGTATCACTTTTGTGAATCTCTTGAAAATGATCTTGATTTGATGATTTAAATTTAAATGAGCTTTATCTTGATTTCTCAAAATTTGTAAATTAAGATTTCTTATGCTTAAGTCAAGATTTTATATGCTTGAATTGAAATCCTTTTCTCCCAAGGTTCTTTTACTAAAGAGAATATCTTTTTTGAAATTCATGACTTAAAATTTCTTTTGAATATCTTTTATTATTTGATCTCCTAAGATTTTCTTTTGATTATTTAAGAGGAGGTTTTTCAAAAGAAATCATGCCTTTTGGTATACACATATTCTAATCCTTCATGATATGATTTTTATGCAATTGCTTGTATTCATGAAAATATTCATCTCATCACCCAATTAATTCTTCTTGATATTCCTAATGTGATGAATGAAATTATGCATGAAATACAAATGAGAAGTTAATTATCATGCATGATAGGATGTAATGAATATTGACATTTAGATACTATCATTTGAAAAAGTTATGATCATACATGGCAAGATGCAATTTGACAGATTAATACCATGATGATTTGAAATGTTTATGATTTGAAATGATGCATATGCTTTTTATTATGATGATGTATGTGATGTATTGCATATACTGTGTATCATGAATGCTTTAAATGATAAATGTTTGGTACCAATAATCATGAAGAGATTAATACTGAAAATGTTGATTTAATGTTCGGTATCATGAATACTTTATTATCATACATGAAAATAGTAATAAATATTTTGAAAATAAATATTTGAATCATGTTAGATGATTTTATATTTTGTGCATGATGAGTTATAGTGATGATTGAAATAATATGAATGATAAAACATGAGATTATCTATAATGCAAATTTATTAATCTCATGATGTGTAAACTGAAATAATGATTGAAATATTGATGTAATTATAAATGATGATTTGATAATATGCATGAAATACTCTTGATATTATTTTGATGCATACAAATGAAAAGTTTTGATCATGCATGGTAGGATATAATTTGACAAGTTGATACCATCATGATATAAAACATTTATGATTTACAATGATCCATGCAATACTTGTGCTTTCTAATTATGATGTGATGTATTGCATATGATGTAAATCATGATTTAAAATACTATGAGTTGTTGCTAAAATGATGTATTAGAAATGTTTATTTAATGTTTTGTGTCATGAATGCTCTAAATGATGAATGTTTGGTATCATGATCAAAATATTTATAAATAATTGAAAATTTTAGTATCATGTATGATATCCTCATAATGTTAATCGATTTATTCAATATCGTGCATGAATGAAATATAAGGTTTTTGAAAATGTGCATATTCTAATTTGAAAATATAATGATGCACAAATAAGATTGATACTTACTTTTGTCATAATTGATGTAAAGGGATTTCCATTCTTTTTGACAATAACAAAGGGGGAGATAGATAATTTGCACAAGTCAAGAAGATGCAAAAACTTGATTGCTAACTTGCCTATCTTAAGTAGCAAAGATTGCTAACTTGCTTATTTCAAGAAACAAAAGTTGTCTTCTTGAATATCACTATCTTGCCTATCTCAATAAGCAAAACATGCTAACGTGCACATCTAGCAAACTTGTATATTTTAAGAAGCAAGGGTTGCTTTCTTGAACATCTCAAAATTGCTAGCTTGCATGTTATAAAAATATTGTAAAATTTGCTAGCTTGTATGTAGTAAAACTTGCATATCGTAAAAGTTGCTAGCTTGTAGAGAAGCAAAGAATTGCTTTCTCAAAAGAAGCAAAAATTGTAAAACTTAGAAAACTTGCAATATAATTGCTCTTGCCATGCTTTGTATCAAAAATAGGTTGATATCCTTAAAAGCATCGCATTAAATTTTTTTAGTATCGCAATGTATCACATGTATTGCAAATTGAAATTTATGAGACTATTATCATATCATGTTTAACAATTGATGTCTTTCATGACATGATTTCTTTACATTTTTGTCTTGTATGTATCATGTGATGATTGAAATATTGATTGATGCAAATTCATAATTTATCATTGGTTCCTCTCCTTCTTTTCGGCAATGACATGGGGGGAGAAAGATTGCTAGCTCAAGGCAAATGTTGGCTAGCTTGTACTCATCCCTTCTTTTCGACAAAAACAAAGGGGAGAAAGCTTTTGCTAGTTAGAACATGCAAAGAAAAGTAAAGTGCAATTTTGCACAAGAAGCAAGTGTTGAATTGCCATGATTGAACTTAAGAATCTTACTATACTTTTGTGCTTATATGTTGTGATGAAAATCTAGCTTCACGTTACAAAAACTTGAATATCTTTTAAAATAGCTAGAGCAACTTCTCCTTTTTGTTGATGACATAGGGGGAGAAGTATATTGATGACTTCATGCATTGAATTGAATATTTTATATATTTGCATGATGGTTTAAATGTTTTTCATAATATGTGATGAATGTTGCTTGGATTTGGGATAATCCAAGTGTTCTATCAATGGCATATTGATAGGGGGAGTTTGGTTAAACTCCGGGGAGTTAAGATTAACTCCGGTAGTCATCAATTAGTTGTCATCATCAAAAAGGGGGAGATTGTTGAGTCTCGGATTTTGATGATGAAACTAATTGATTGTGTTTAGATGTTTAACTGCATTTTGAGTGATGCAGGTCTACTCGATCAGGATTAGACAGTTGACGCAGGAGGAATTGACGTTGCACCGGAGGAGATCACGTCAGGATATTGGACGGTAGAATGCTTCGGACGTTGGGCATCGGGCCAAGGAGAGCAGAATTGCACCAAGGATATCGGGGTTGCAGAGGTCAACCACCGATTGGGCAATAAGCCGCAAGAGAGAACGATGCGCTGAAGAATCGGACGAAGCGCCAACCAATGACGTACCGGGCAACAGAATGTCAATTCGCGTTGTAATAATTGTCTAGATCGGAGTAGAGTTTTGGCTTGTGTGTGCAGGATTAACTACGATAACGATGAAGACATAAAGCGAAACAAAGTGCCGGAGTCAAGCGCGAAGGATTCGTTGGGAGTTCGAGAGTTCGACGGAAGTCTGAAGGTTCGTCGGGAATGCTGTCGGAACTAGCCGAGAATGAGTAGGGAGCTTGCCGATGGGTTTTCAGAAGCTCGCCGGAAGGTTCGTCGGAAGTTCGCGGAGCTCACCGAGAAAGATCATAGCTTGCCGAAGAAGCTCGTTGAAACTCGCCAAGATCAAATCGTGAAGTTTCGGAGCTTGTCGGGAGTCCGTAGAATGGTTTCTAAGAGTTTATCGGAAGACCGTCGAAAGTTCGCCGGAAGCTCGCCAGAAGAAATCTTGACTTGCGGACTTTGTAATAGCTTAAGAAATGTCTTTAAATTCGTAGTTAGCATGTTAATTAGGGTTAGGATTAGGTATTAATCTTATAACCCAAGTAGGGGCCAATTGGGCCCAAGTTTGGACTAGTTTGGGCCAAGTTTGGAGCCCCCAACTAGTGGGCTGAAATAGTGTAGGCGGTGGCACCGCCAGATTAGGCAGTGGCACCGCCCAGAGCCCGAGAGCTAGGCGGTGGCACCGCCCAGCACCCGAGAGCCAAGCGGTGGCACTGCTGGACTGGGCGGTGGCACCGCCCAGTACACTGTCAGTGTCAAAACTGACAGGCGGTGGCACCGCCACTGACAGGCGGTGGCACCGCTAGCTTCGGGAACCGAAGAGAATTCAAATTTTGGAGCCCAAATTTGAATCCTCTTGAGGCCTATAAATACCCCTCTATTCTCAGTTGAGATAACAACTTTTGAGAAGCAATAGATTGAGATAAAAGCCTTAGCAAAGTCTTTAGCAAGTCTTGTTTTCAATTGCTTGAGTGTTCACCTCCTTCTTTCTCGTTGAAACTTTGTAAGAGTGTGAACCACTTGTAAAAAGTTGTAAGAGGGGTATTTGTCCTTCCCCTTCAAAGTGATTTGCTAGTGGAAGTTGGGAGCCTCATCGAAGAAGGCTTCGCAAGTGGATGTAGGTCGCATGACCGAACCACTATAAATCGGTTTGCATTTTTCATATTGTCATTTATATTACTGCAAACCATCTTCACTTTGATGCTCTACTTCTTTGTCTCCTTCATACGTATGCCTTCAAGTTAAAATGCAATCGAAACGGTTTCAAACAAAACGTTGTTTTTATCATACGAAGTTTCCGAAAGTGTTTAAATCATCAAAAGTTTATCGTTCTTTACCGCTGCACTAATTCACCCCCCCCTCTTAGTGCCGCTCCGATCCTAACAAGGACATCCTTAGTATCTCAAGTCTGAGGACCAGGTACACCACTAGGACAATGGAATCACTGTTTGACAATAAGGCATCATCAACCATCCAGCATTCTATGAGCAGATTAATCAGTGAACTCATTCTCCAATGAGCACCTACATTGTATCCATTGTGTCCCCACATGAGTAGCTATGAGACTAGCTACCTCCATCATTTGGATGGATATATAGTACACTAGTCTGTCTAATTATCTCGATATCCCTCTCGAGTAATCTATGATTAGGATTATTTAAGGTTATATTTAAAGGTGAATCAGTCTTATTATCATGATCTCATCATGATCCGATTCCCATTGTACAGATCTATGGACATCACTATATATATATATATATATAGTGGGTGTGTATGTGCGAGCGCGTGCGACAAGCAATATAAAGTGATAAAATGCTAAAACATAATAAGCAAAAAAATGTGTATCATATTACATGTGTCATCACTCACGTGATTGGCTTGCAGAGCACCTATGACTAGCACTTAGTGTCCCCACACAAGTAGCCATGAGATCAACTGTCTTCATCATATGGACGGGTATATAGTACACCTATCTATCTAGTTATCTCGATGTCCCTCTTGAGTAATCTATGATCGGGATTATTTAGGATCTGTGTATAAAGGCGAATTGGTCTCATTATCGTGATCTCATCACGATCTAATTCCCATTGTATAGATCCATGGTCATCACAATATATATTAATGCTACAAGCAATATAAAAAAATAAAATGTCAAAAAATATAATAAGCAAAAAGAGTGTGTCATGTCACACGTGCCATCACTCATATGATTGGTTTGTAGGGCACCTATTATTACGATCAATACGACACTAAAAGGGGAAGGGGGGCTGAATTAGTGCTTATGCAAAATTACGTCAATTTAGAAAATTTCGTTCAATAAAATCATTTCGACAAAGCCCGTATCAGAAAGTAATGACTTAGAGTAAATGTAAAGTGAAGTGAGTAGCTAAGTAATGAAAATAAGCAGTAAGAAAAGAACACATCAGATTTATAGTTGTTCGGTTGTTATGACCGACATCCACTTCTGATTCCTCATCCGTTGAGGTCACCGGCGTCTACTAATGGTCTCCCTTCAATACATGAAGACCAACCACCCTCTTATAATGCTTTCTCCATTTCACGGGTTTAGGAGACAACCCTTACAAGCCTCACACCTCTTCTTGAATATTTACAAAGCTAAAGAAAGAAGAGGATGACTCTTAGCACTTTTACAATACTTTTACACTCCAACACTTAGAGATTTTTTCACACTTCGTTACTACTTTGTTACACTCCAAAAAGTAGTAGGGTATTTATATGCTCCAATGACTTCAGAATTAGAACCAAAAAGTGTCTTATCCCTGGTTTTTGGGGTACTGGTAGTACCACCGCCATTATTGAGTGGTACTATCGCTTGACACTTTAACACTGGGCAGTACCACCACCGAGTCTAGCAATACTATCGCTTGATAGAGCCTCGGAGATTGGGCTCTAGCGGTACTATCGCTTGACAGCATTAACTTTCGATGGTACCATTGCCCAGTTTGGGCGGTACCACCACCCAGACCACTTGGGAGGCTAAGCCTCAAGTAGTTCCACCACTAGATCCAATAGTGCCACCGCCTGATGTGACTCTAAGCGGTTCCAAACTAGTCTTAAATCAGGTCTATTTGGCTCCTAACTGAGTTAGTGGGATTACCTCCTCATCTTAACTCAATCTAAGTTCTAATTATGATAATTAAGGCATTTACTAAGCAATCTTTGTCCGGTATGTCAATTGTTCTTCTAGCGAAATCTTGATGAACTTCTGGTGAACTCTTGACAAGCTTTTAGCAAACTCCTGATGAACTCTTAGTAAGCTCTTGATGAACTCTCGGCAAGCTTTTGGTGAACTCCCGACGAACTCTTACCAAACTCCCGACGAACTCTCGGCGAACTCCCGACGAATTCTCAGCGAGCTCCTGATGAACTCTCTACGAGCTTCTGACACATCATCCGAATCTTTGACATATTATCCGATATTTGACTCTGGCCCAATATCTGCTTTATGCCTTATCTATTATTGTAGTTAATTCTACAACACTTATCTCAACACATGGATTAGATCATTAATTTATCAATTGATTTCATCATCAAAATCTAAGATTCAACAATCTCTCCCTTTTTTATAATGATAACCAATTGATGACGGAGTTAACCTTAACTCCCCCTATCTATATGCCATATTGAAATAAAGCAAACTTGAATTCAAAAGGAATCACAACCTTTGAGTTAAAGTTAAACACTTTCGATCATAGTGATCAAATGCAACATATCATATCAAAATTTCAATATGTTGTGCATCATTAAAACATACACAATTTCAAAACCTTACATTTCATCCTCACTTCTTGCATGATACCAAAAATAAATCAACATCACTTTGGGCATATCATACATGATACTAAAACATTAAAATTTTAAGCATTTATCACATTTTGATTATGATACCAATCATCATTTCATGTTACCAAACATTCATCATTTCTCCCCCTTTGTCATTGAAAAAAGGAGAATCATTCAATAGTGCAAGTGTTTTAAACTATTCAAGTAAGTTTTACACCAATTTAACCAAGCTAATGAAAATGAGAAGTTAAGCGAAAGCTTTGCATGAAAACTCCTTTTGCTTTTTGAAATGGGCAAGCTAGCATTTATGCTTTAGATGTGCAAGAGCTTTTTGGTTCTTCTTCAGATGTGCAAGTTTCTTTCCTCCTTTGTCACCAAAAGAAGAAGAAGAAGAAGAAGAGTAAAGGAGGAATTCATTCTCCATAAGAAAAATTAAGAACCAAATTCATGAAAGGTTTTGAACTAAATTAAATCCATGATCATCAAGTAAAAGATCATTACATAAGAACCGATCATCACATACCAAAAGTCCATGAATAAAAATTCTTCTTTCATGAGTAGAGTGAGGAAAAATTCATGGGAAAGGATCATCAAATGAAGGAAAAAAATTCATGGATAAAACTTTAAGAAAGTGATAAGAAATGATATTGATTTAAAAGGAAAATTCAAGTTATGATAAATTGAGAAATCCAAAGAATGTGTTAAGGAATTTATGCATTTAAAAGATTTAACATGCCTAATTCTTAGAGTGTTGCATGCATATAACATCAAGAAGTGCATCATAATATTGAAAAACACTTAATATTAAAAGGTACATTATAGAGTGTAAGAGTACAAAATATCATGGTACTATTAAGTTTTTTCCTTCATTAATAAAAAGAAAGGAGAAATATATAAGCTATTCAAGTGTGGTAGATTAAAATGTCTAAACGGAGTGTCAAATTGTTGATGAATTTGCTACATCCCAGTTAATATTTGATCTTGACGTAGTTCAATTCGACCCAATCAAGTCACTATGGAATCGGCAAATGAGGAGGGTGCTAGCTCTATTGGAGGTGCTATCTTAAAAGGACTAGTAGGAGGAGATTAACTTTCCCTATATATAGGTGTTTCTGATTTTGGTTCAGGTGAGGGAGAAGCAATCCTCCTAGGTAATCTAGTCCAAACCCCATTTCTTGTTAGGAACGAGTCGACACTAAGAGGAGGGGGGGGGGGGTAAATTAGTGCATCAGATAAAAACATCGGTTTAAAAATATTTCATTCGATTAAATCCATTTTGGAAATATGCTTGACTTGAAAGCATGTTCGTAAATGTATTGAAAGTAGTAAGCAAGTAAAATGATTTATAGTTAAAGTAAATTACTCAAATGAAATACAAACCAGATTTTTATAGTGGTTCGGTCGTCATGACCTACATCCACTCTTGATTCCTCCTCCGTCGAGGTCATCGGCATCCACTAACAATCTTTCTTTAATAGGCAAAGACCAACTACCTTTTTATAACTCTATTTTCCTTTTAATAGGCTCAGGAGAGAACCTTTACAAGTTTCACACCTCTCTTAGAATGAACTCTAACCTCTAAGAGGTGGAGGGGAACACTCAACACTTTTTAAGCTTTTTAAACTCTTTTTCATCAAGGATTCTTTCCCCCTTTCTATCCAATTCTTACTGTCCTAAGCAGGAAAGAGTGACAAATTTATAGGCCCAAAATGGATTCAAATTTGGAGCCTAAAATTCAAATCCGTGAGATTTCAGCTTTTGCGATGAGCAAGATAGCAAGTTTTTCACATATGAAAGTTGACAAAATTTTTGCATCTTTTGCGATGAGCAAGATAGCAAGTTTTTCACATATGAAAGTTGACAAAATTTTTGCATCTTTTGCGATGAGCAAGATAGCAAGTTTTTCACATATGAAAGTTGACAAAATTTTTGCATCTTTTGCGATGAGCAAGATAGCAAGTTTTTCACATATGAAAGTTGACAAAATTTTTGCATCTTTTGCGATGAGCAAGATAGCAAGTTTTTCACATATGAAAGTTGACAAAATTTTTGCATCTTTTGCGATGAGCAAGATAGCAAGTTTTTCACATATGAAAGTTGACAAAATTTTTGCATCTTTTGCGATGAGCAAGATAGCAAGTTTTTCACATATGAAAGTTGACAAAATTTTTGCATCTTTTGCGATGAGCAAGATAGCAAGTTTTTCACATATGAAAGTTGACAAAATTTTTGCATCTTTTGCGATGAGCAAGATACGATCCTTCAGCACATCGTCCTCTTTTGCGGATTTTTGCTCAATCAGCATGTTGACTTCGCAACTCCGAGCTCCTTGGCACAATGTCCGCTCTTCTAGGCCCGATGCCCGACATTCTCGCCCGAAGCCTTCCACCAATACGTCGACCATTCCTCCAGCCCGCATCCAATCTTCTGACATGTTTTGCTCCAGCCTAACATCCGATTTCTCCTACTTTAATTGATTTATCTTTTTGATCGAAGGTAGTCCAATGTCACTCAAACGCACATTAGATCATAAAGACTATCACTTGGTTTCATCATCAAATCCAAGATTCACCATCTCTCTCTTTTTGATGATGACAACCAATTGATGACGGAGTTAACTTTAATTCCCTCTATCAATATGGCTATTAGATAGAACCTTGAATTCAAATTGAAGTTAACTTTAATTCCCTCTATCAATATGGCTATTAAGATAGAACCTTGAATTCAAATTGAATTCAAGTCAAAGCATTCATTTATCATGAATATATGTAACATATTATATACATAATCATCATCATACTTCTCCATCTTTGTCATCAACAAAAGGAGATGTGCATCATCTAAGCAACATGTTTTTAGAGATATGCAAGTTTTGCAACATACAAGTTAGCAATAATTTTTCATCACTTTACAACATGCAAGCTAGCAAATTTTATATTATTTTAGAGTATGCATAATCACTAAATCATCATTAATTTTAAAGATGTGCAAGATTGTAAATTTTGTAAGTTTGCATTTGTGCGTCTTGAGATAGGCAAGATAGCACTTTTGCTACTCTTGAGATTACAAGCTAACAATTCTTGGTAATGTTCAAGATAGCAAGTTCTCCTTATAATTTGTAAGCTAGCAAATTTAGCAAATGTTTCATCATGTAAACTAGCAAGTTTTTCACATATGAAAGTTGACAAAATTTTTGCATCTTTTGCGATGAGCAAGATAGCAAGTTTTTCTTTCTTTTGTAATGTGCAAGTTTCCAAATTTTACATCTTGAGCTCCCCCTTTGTCATTGTCAAAAAGAAGAGAATAAAAATACAATGATGCAAATCATTTCCATTTACATCAATTTTTAAATTATGACAAAGATAAAGTGTCATTCTTATTTCATTATGTTTGTGCATCATTATAGTTTCAAATTAAAACATGCACAATTTCAAAACCTTATATTTCATCCTTTCTTCATGCATGATACTAAATATAAATCAATCATCACAATGGGCATATCATACATAATACTCAAGCATTCATGATACCAAATATTAAATCAACAGTTTTAATCATTTATTACTTTATGATATTTGGTACCAAACATTCAAATTCAAATGATCAAAATCATCAAAATCACTTGCAAGAGATTCAAAATGAAATAAATAAATTTATTGATATCTTGAAATGCTAGTGATTTCTTTTCTCCCCTTTTGTCATTGTAAACAAGAAAGACGAAGGGAAGAACATAATGGTGTAACTATTCAAGTCATCACAAAAAAAATACAAAGGTGTCATATGAAAATCATGACATGAAAGATGGAAGATAAAAAAAGATCAATTGTGAATGATCTATCTAAATAATTCTCCCTTTTTGGTAATTAGCAAAAAGAAACATGGGAGTTCAAAAAACAAGATCTTGATTCATAGAAAAATCTCATGTATCAAATATCGAGAAATCAAGATGATGATTTATAAAAAAAAATCACAAGTTATAATTAAGAGAAAAATTTTCATTTATTTTCAACTCATTTAAGTTATCAAATCATCAAAATCACTTACGAGAGATTCAAAATGACATAAATAACTTTATCAATCTCTTAGTGAAAATTCGATAAGATGGAAAAAAATTTCAAGAAAAATGCTTTCCTCTTTTTAATTATTTCAATTCATATGATTTATTTCATAGAACCATGCCTTTTTCATTTGTGCTAAATAAAAATATGCATCAATATTTAAGATCGAAAAAGAACTTTCATTACGGCAAAGATTGATAATCTATAAATCATCATTACTTCAAATCACCATGCATAATTATAAAATACCAAGACTTCTTAACATTTCCATTACATCACTATGCATTATCAAACATGATTTCATTAAATATGAAGTATTTTTAATCAAAATAAAAAAGAAATATGGAAATCATTAAGACACATATTATTTCTTCTTAAAAACATACATATGATTTATCATTAGATTTAAGTCTAACATTTTATTCCTTTATCATAAAACATGCAATTTTCATGATCATAAAAGGAAGCATAATATAATTTTCTTGTAATTTTTTTTACTTTTACTAACTAATTTAAAAATAACTCATGAAAAAGCATCAAGTAATTTTAAAATAAAGTAAAGGAGTTTTGTTTGAGTTGTTTACCTCATTGTCGAAAGTCGTTAAGGCATAGTTTGCCACGTCGTCTTCATCGGTTTGCTCTTTGTCTTTAGATGCACTTGTTTCATCTAATTTGTGTTCTTTTTAAGTTTGTTTTTATTTTTTGATTTTCGTTTTAAGAACTTTCTTGTCAAGAGTGTAAAGTCATTATCATAGTCCTCATCATTTGAATTTTTTTTCAAGTGATCTTCATGAGTTCTTAATGTCATATCCTTCCTGTTCTTTGGAAGGTTGTTCTCAAGCTCTTCATAAGCATTGCAAGTCATTTCATATATCAATAATGAACTGATAAGTTCTTTAAGTGGAAAATATTTTAAGTTCTTTGATTCTTATATTGCCGTTACTTTCAAATTCTAATTTTCAAAAAGTGATCGTAAAACTTTATTAACAAGTTTAAAATTTAAAAAAATTTTACCAAGTCCTTTTAAACTATTGACGACATCCGTAAAACAGGTATACATATCTTCAATAGTCTCGCTTAGTTCCATTCGAAACAACTCAAAATCATGCATCAAAAGATTTATTCTAGACTCTTTTACTCTATTCACGCTTTCGTGTGTGATTTCAAGGGTGTGCCAAATATCGAAAGTCGTTTCGTAAGTAAAAACCTGATTAAATTCATTTTTGTCTAAGGCACAAAATAGGGCATTCATAGCCTTTGCATTCAGAGAAAAAGTCTTCTTCTCCAAATCATTCCAATGGTTCATTGGAAGAGAAGACCTTTGAAAACCAAATTCAACTATATTCCATAAATCGAGATTCAACGAAAGTAAGAAAACTCTAATTTGAGTTTTTCAATATGTATAGTCCATCCCATTGAACATGGGAGGACGAATAAGAGAAAATCCCTCTTGAAAGCCAAAAAGAGTCATTTCTCTTGGGTGTTAAACCAAATGAGAAATAACGAGGCTCTAATACCAACTATTAGGAACGAGTCGGCACTAAGAGGGGGGGTGAATTAGTGCAGTGGATAAAAATGTCGGTTTGAAAATATTTCATTCGATTAAACCCATTTCGAAAATATGCTTGACTTGAAAGCATGTTCATAAACGTATTGAAAGTAGTAACAAGTGAAATGATTTACAGTTAAAGTAAATTGCTTAAATGAAATGCAAACCAGAGTTTTATAGTGGTTCAGTCATCGTGACCTATATCCACTCCCAATTCCTCCTCTGTCGAGGCCACCGACATCCACTAATGGTCTTCCTTCAATAGATGAAGACCAACTATCTTCTTACAACTCTATTCTCCTTTTAACAGGCTTAGGAGAGAACCTTTACAAATTTCACACCTCTCTTAGAATAAACTCTAAACTCTAAGAGGTGGAGGGTAATACTCAACACTTTTCAAGCTTTTTCAACTTTTTTTCATTAAGGATTCTTTCTCTCTTTCTACCCAATTCTTACTGTCCTAAGTAGTAAAGAGTGGAGAATTTATAGGCCCCAAATGGATTCAAATTTGGAGCCCAAAATTTAAATTCCTGAGATTTTAGGGTACGGGCGGTACCACCGCCTAAACTAGGCAGTACCACCGCCTATAGCCTGACAATAGGTGGTACCACCGCTTAACACACTGTCACTAGGTGGTACTACCACCCAGTTTGGCGGTACCATCGCCTGACAACCTCGGAGACCGAGTTTTTCAAGTTTTTCAACTCACAAGCGGTTCTACCGCCTGTTCTAGTGATGCCACCGCTTGATCCAACATTTGAGCCACTGAATGGGCCTCCCAATGAGCCTAAATCACTCCCAATTTATGTCTAATTGGCCCCTAATTGAGTTGGCATTGTTTTACCACATTACCGACTCAATTAGACCTAAACTAACTTGATCTAGGCATAAACGATTACAAGCGAATCCCATATTGTCTGGCATGTCATTGGTTCATCCGGTGCTTCATCTGATCCTTCGGCACATCGTCCTCTTTTATGGCCTTTTGCCTAATCGGCATGTTGACTCCATAACTCCGATCTTCTTGGCGTAATGTCCGCTCTTCTAGGCTCGATGCCCGAATTATTGGCCTGAAGCCTTCTACTGATACGTCAACCATTTCTCCAGCCCGACGTCCAATCTTCTGACATATTTGCTCCAGCCCAACATCCGATTTCTCCTACTTTAATCGATTTACCTTTTCTGATCGAAGCTAGTCCTACGTCACTCAAACACACATTAGATCACAAAGACTATCAATTGGTTTCATCATCAAAAATCTGAGATTTAACATTTCTTACTATACATCTCAATCTTCTTAATATGTTTCTATTTATGACATTAAATCTATTTAGTCTTAAGGTTTCTTCGTTTGGTGGAATAACTATGTCATGTGCATGGATTAGTTTAGTAATCATGTCACCATATAGAAGCATCATATTATTTGTTGATAGTTCAATCATGTTTTGTTATATAAAATATCTAAAACCGTTATCATTTCCTACCATAATCCAATACATGGTTCCTAATTCTATTTGACTAACTTTGTCATGATGGTG
The DNA here is from genome assembly GCA_004837865.1 of Musa balbisiana. NCBI lineage: Eukaryota > Viridiplantae > Streptophyta > Magnoliopsida > Zingiberales > Musaceae > Musa > Musa balbisiana. The sequence continues at coordinate 18,978,717 of CM017193.1, read as the reverse complement.
TTGTTTTGGAAATAGAATACTTATCATGATGTGATGAAGCAATTTTGTGCTGAAAGGTAGCAAATGTTCATAACTTTTTGCAGCAATAGACAAATTTGGGTTACCAAAAATGGTACCTAAAGCCTTAGAATATGTGATCTCAACCAATTCTGTGTCTCATTGTCCTTTGAAATAGCAATGTTTTTTTTCTCAGAAATTCCTATAAGGTTGTAAATTATGATATCCGTAATGAGTATGTGATGCCCTAAGAGATAAGTGAACACTCTATCATATTCATCCACATGCAAATTGTTGTAAAACAACTAAACAAGTTTAGGATAAATGAGTTCACTTATTTGAAGAATTGGGAGGATATCTATATTAGCAAACCATTAAATTGGTTCCAAATTACTCAATTCTTCTAGATCTACATATTTTCTCTCATGTATACTTCTAGACTCAAGGGTTGGAAATTTAAGGGCATGTTGAGAAGAATAAAAGAGTATGGTATCATAAGTTTCATCTAATATCCTCTTTCCTTTGTCCCTTAAGGATCTCCTAGATGTCATGGAGACTTCATAAATCACAAAGAATAAGAACAAGTAATCAATAGAGAATGAGAGAACCAATTTGGTTTAGGAATTATGTTTAACCTTCTTATGATCACCAAATGGGGGTATGAGATTGATCCTTAGTTTTGCAAGGGATAGGGTTTTCTTGAGTTTCTAAAGGGATAGTACAAGGAATGAGGGGCGTGGAGAGGTTTAGAGGGGTGTAGAGAGAGTTGGGGGCAATTCTACCGCCGACCCTAACTTAGGTTTTTATAGGGCAGGGTTACGGGCAGTGGTACCGCCAGTTGGGTGGTGCTATCGCCTATAAATAGTGTGTACTAGCGGTGCTACCTACCGCTAGTCTAGTGATGCCACCGTCGGTGCACTGTTTTCCTTAAGTTATCATTGTTGTTTTCTTTGTCTAGCATTATTGCTTTTCTTTTGAGATGTAGTAGGCAAGTACTCTTGCCTCCTTTTCTTTTGAGACAAGCAAAATCACAATTATTATGTGGTGCAAATACTCATTTGCGTAAATATCATATTAAGTTATTTCGAAGTTCTACTTTCGTAAATAGGAGGAAGGATTCTTATAGAAATGATCAATTCATAAGAGATCAAACATACCAATGATCCATGAATCAGATCTCTTGTTTTGTGAATTGCAAAGAGAAGAAATAAAAGTAAACGATCTCGAAAAAGAAGACTCAATTTTTCAAAGTCGAGAATATAAAAGAGGAACTTATGCATAAGAATTCTCAAGAACAACCATGATTCATTTGGATAATTTTCCTTTTTAATAGTGGTAAGAAGAAACATAAGAGATCAAATAAGTGATCTTGATTAAAAAATCTCAAGTATCAAAAATCGAAAAATCAAGATCATGATTAGGATAAAAAGTTATTTAAATTCAAATAGTCAAATCATCACTTTCAAGAGATTCAAAATGGCATAAATAGATTCATTAATCTCTTATTGAAAACTCGATAAGGTTTTAGGGATAGAGGCATTTTCAAAAATAATGCATTCTCCTTTTCAATTTATGTGATTTATTTCATACAAGCATGCCTTTGTCTTTTATGCCAAATAAAAATATACTTCATCAAAAAACAAGATTTATCATAAAAATCATCAAGATCAAATGTGTAACATATAATTCCAAAATATTAGATTTCAAATAATCATTATATCATTCAATCATCATGATTTTATTGAATATAAGGCATCTTCAATTAAAATCATTTTATTACCGATAGTTCTAATTCTAATGATATTTCATTTACTGTTTTGGTAAGAGAGCTTTATAAAGCATTTTGGATCTCCAGTTATAAGCCTTGAGCATCCACTATCAAAATATTATTTTTGCTCCTAGCTTATTATTGTAAACATATCTACAACAAAGGAGGTTTTTTTTTAGGTATCCATTTTACCTTGGGTTCCTCATAAATAGATCTACCTAACTTATCATTTTGCATTCAGTCATTTAAGTTTCCTTTAGGGACCCAAATTAATTTATATAGAATATACCTCTTAAATGGACATTTATGAGCGTAATGTCCAAATTTGTAATAAAAGCTACATTTGTTTCAGGGTAAAACATGTAAAGTTGGGCCTTTAACAAAGATGGTTAGCTTTTAGTGAGGGTTACTCACAAAGCCGATTTCATCTCTTCAATGAACATGATCCCTTTTTACAATGATTATGTTTAAGGATTTATTTCAAATTTTTCTAAGGTTTCATGTAGTAGCAAATTTTCCTTTTCAAGCATCTCTAATTCTTCACATTTTGTATAAAGGGGTAATATTTTATTATCATGCTTAATATTTAATCTATTGAATTCACTAACAAGAGAGGTGTGCTCCTTTTTTAATAATTTATACTTTTTGCTAACTAATTTATATTTATCAAATAAATCATGAAAAGGATAAATGGGCTTCGATTGAGTTACTTACCTCGTCTCCAAGCACCATTAAGGCATAGTTAGCAACTTTTTTGTTAGTTAGCTTCTCATCTTCGGATGTGCTTGAATCATCCCAAGTAACTTTTAGCGCTTTCTCTTCTTCGATTGCTTCTTCTTCACTTGGGACATCCACTTTTGAAGTGCCCCAGTTTCTTACATTCGTAGCAAATTATTTGGTCCTTTCTAAATTTATTTTTATTTTTAATATCATATTTAGTTTTGTTTATTTTTATGAATTTTTTAAATTTTCTTGTTAGAAGTACCAAGTCATCATCATCATCCTCACTTGAGTTTTCTTTTAAGTGGTCTTCTTGAATTTTAAGTGTTTAGTCCTTTCTATTGTTTGGAAGGTTATTCTTAAGTTCTTTATGTGCATTGTATGTCATTTCGTAGGTCATCAAAGACCCGATAAATTCTTCGAGAGGAAAATTGTTCAAGTCCTTAGCTTCTTGAATTACAGTTACTTTAGAATCCCAACTCTTTGGAAGGGATCTTAGTATTTTGTTAACAAGTTCAAAATTAGGAAAACTTTTACCAAGTGCTTTTAGACTATTGATAACATTCGTAAACCGAGTGTACATGTCTCCAATGGTCTCGCTTGGTTTCATGGGAAACAATTCATAACTATGAACTAAAATATTGATTTTTGATTCTTTAACCCAACTTGTGCCTTCGTGTGTGATTTCAAGTGTATACCAAATGTCATAAGTCATTTCATAAATAGAAACTCAATTGAATTCATTTTTATCCAAGGTACAAAATAAAGTATTGGAAGAGAAGACTTCTTCTCCAAATCATTCCAATCGTTTATTGGAAGAGAAGACTTTTGAAATCTATTTTGAATGATATTCCATAACTTGAAATCCATAGAAATCAAGAAAATCCTCATTCTAGTTTTCTAGTATGTATAATTCATTTCATTGAACATGGGAGGACGTGTGATAGAATGACTCTTTTGATTGTCATCAAAAGTCATCTCTCTTGGGTTTTAGTGCTTATGCAAAATTATGTCGATTTGGAAAATTTCGTTTGATAAAATCATTTCGACAAAGCCGGTATTGGAAATTAATGAACGTAATGACTTAGAGTAAATGTAAAGTGAAGTGAGCAGCTAAGTAATGAAAGTAAGCAGTAAGGAAAGAACATACCAAATTTATAGTGGTTTGGTCGTTGTGACCTGTATTCACTTTCGATTCCTTCTCCATCAAGGTCACCAGCATCCACTAATGGTCTCCCTTCAAAAGGTGAAGACCAACCACCTTCTTACAACTCTTTCTCCTTTTCATGAGTTTAGAAGACAACCCTTACAAGCCTCACATCTCTTCTTAAATGATTACAAAGCTAAAGAAAGAGGAGGACTCTTAGCACTTTTATAACACTTTTACACCCCAACACTTCAAGATTTTCACACTTTGTTGTTACTTTGTTACCCTTTCATGCAAAAAGGAGTGAAGTATTTATAGGCCCCAATAGTTTCAGAACTAGAGCCAAAAAGTATCTTATTCTCGGTTTCCGAGGTACTAGTGATACCACCACCATTATTGGATGGTATTACTGCCTAACACTCTGACACTGGGTGGTATCACTGCCTAGTTTGATAATACTACTACTTGACAGAGCCTTGAAGACTAAGCTTGGTGGTACCACCACTTGACAAGGCAGTACCATTGCTTGACAGGGTGGTACCACCACCTAACAATATTAATTATCGACGATACCACTGCCTAGTCTAGGCAGGACCACCGCCCAGACCACCCGGGAGGTTGAGCCTCAAGCGGTTCCATTGCTAGCTCCCGCGGTGCCACCGCTTGACGTGGCTCAAGGTTATTGTTTGGGCCATTAGTCCAACCGAAACCAACCCTGAATCGGGCCCAATTGGTCCCTAACTAAGTTAGTAGGATTACCTCTCATTCCTAACTCAATCTAGGTTCTAATTATAACAATTAAGGAATTTACTAAGCAATCTTTATCCAGTATATCAATTGTTCTTCCAACGAAATCTCGATGAACTTATGATGAACTCTTGGCAAGATTTTGGCGAACTCCCGACAAATTGTTAGTGAACTCCTGACAAACTCTCGGCGAGCTTCTAATGAACTCTCAGTAAGCTTTTAGTGAACTCTCGATGAATTCTCAGCGAACTCCTAATAAGCTCATAATGAACTCTCAGCGAGCTTCTGGCATATCGTTTGAATCTTCAATGTATCGTCCGATCTTTGACTTTGGCCTGATATTTGCTTTATACCTTATCCATTATTGTAGTTAATCCTACAACACTTATCTCAACACATAGATTAGATTATTAATTTATCAATTGATTTTATCATTAAAATTCGAGATTCAACATCTATGACTATCACTCTCCCACTTGACCTGAAGCCAGTCACCTATGTATCTGATCCCCATCAGACCCTTGTGACGTTCAAAGATAATCTATAATAACAACTTTATTAGTGGATCTACGATGTTATCTTCGAATGGAACTCTTTTCACTACTATATCTCCTCGGGCCATGATCTCTCTGATAAATTGAAACCTCCTCAGAACACTTCTATGTGACCCAGGTTCTCTTATTTGAGTAATCACTCTATTATTGTCGCAATATAAGGGAATCAACTACTCGCTACTCGGCAGAGCTCCTAGATTTGTGATGAACTTCTTCATCTAGACTCTCTCCTTTGTTGTCTCTACTATAGCTATGTACTCTACCTCTATAGTCGAGTCAGCTATAGTATCTTGCTTGGAACTCTGCTAGCATACTGCTCCTCCATTCAGGGTGTACACATACATCGAATTTGACTTAGTGTCATCAATATTAGATTGGAAACTTGAGTCTGCATAGCTTTCAACCCTAAGACTACAACCTCCATATACCAGTAAAAGAGTATTAGTCTTTCTCAAGTACTTAAGGATATACTTTACTGCTTTTCAGTACTCCAAGCCTGGATCCGCCTAATACCTGCTCATGACACTCGGAGCAAGTGCTATATCAGGCTTGATACATAGCATGACATACATAATAGAATCTATCGTTGAGTCATAGGGTATCCTATCCATGTTTGCCCTTTCTTCAGGAGTCTTTAGGGACATACTCCTAGAAAGCAATATCCTATATCTCATCGATATGAGATCTGAATCCCCAAGATCCCCAAGATATAGGATGCGTCCGTTAAATCCTTCATAGAGAAGTGTCTAGATAACCAAATTTTTACTATAGAGAGCATTCCTACATTATTCTCAATGATCAGGATGTCATCCACATATAACACTAAGAAGGTAATAGCACTCCCACTTACCTTCATGTACATATAAGGATCATCTTCGTTCTTAATGAAGTTGTGAGATTTGATCGCCTCATCAAATATTATGTTCCAACTTTAAAATGCTTACTTCAGTCCATAAATGGACCTAAGCAATCTACACACCTTATCTGGCCTATCCATGGACAAGAATCCCTTAGATTGTATCATATATACCTTCTCCTTGAGGTTTCCCTTGAGGAATACGATTTTCACATCCATCTGCTAGATTTGATAATCATAGTGTGCCATAATAGCCAATAGAATTCGGATAGATTTTAGTATGGCTACGAGTGAGAATGTTATGTCATAGTCAACACCTTACCTTTAACGATACCTATTAGCCACTAGCCTGGCTTTATAGGTCTCTACCTTTCTATCTACTCTGATCTTCTTCTTGAAGATCCACTTGCAACCAATGAGTACAATACTCTCGGGTGCATCAACTAGGTTCCAAACTTTATTAGAGTACATGGAATCCATATCAAAATTTATGGCTTCTTGTCATTTCCTGGAGTCTATACTCGTAATAGCCTCCTTGTAGGTCTGAGGATTAATATCCTCAACATTCTCTCCTCTAATATGTCCTACATATCTCTCAAGAAGATGGGATACTCTGTTGGACCTACATAAAGTTGGAACTTGTGCGCTAAGTACCTGAACAGACTTGGGCTATGGAGTGGTGCTTGAGCTAGGTTTTCCAACCTCGTTCAACTCTATTATGCTCCCATTATCTCCACCAAGAATATGTTCATTCTCAAGGAACATCGCTCTCTTGGCTACAAAGACCTTTTGGTCCTTCGGATGATAAATGTACAAAAATCTAAGGGTGACATCACATGCGCTGCGGAAGAATAGAAAATAAAATTCCCAAATTTCCCAAAAAGGTATTCATCATTGTGCGAAGATTGATGTGCAAAATCTACGAAACTAGGGAGATCGTATATCCTTGAATCCCTATAGATTTATAGGAGAAGATGAAGGAGGTCAGGCTTCCTCCTCTCTAACGGTAATCCATATATCAAGGCTATAACAATGCTCCTCGAATTGCTGCCCAAATCTTCACACATGATATATGAGGAGAAGGGGAGAGGAGAATAGGATGTGGCAACCAAAAAACCTCTTACCTATGAGCTTTTGGTTCCCTCCTATTTATAGAGGTCCCCTATCAACTTAACCCTATGGATCCTGCCCTATTGGGTACCGGATCTCCATCTAACTACCCAAGCTTCTTAGATTAGTGGATCTTTATCTAAGAATCTCCATTCGCTCTAATTAGATCTCATCCATATGATCCAATAATTCATAAGCTTATTGGATATCCAATAAGATAAGGGCTCTAGTGGATATCTCATATTCGAACCTTTACTTGTCGTAATGCCTACTATATATATATGATCCTCTAGGCCCAACATCGAGCTGGTCATGAGTCATATATGTTAGAACTCCTTTTGGCTCAATGAATTATTATCTCCATAATAATTCACTCGACTCATCGACTACGGACGTACTAGGCCACTACACTGTAGTCCCCAAACTATACAGGGAAATCTAATTCTTTGAACCTATCTATCCTCAATTACCATGTACCTATAGTCTATCATCTATATAAAATCCCAAAGATTGATACCGGGCATGGTGCTATCAGATCCATACGGTTTCTACTAGAGTCTCGCTCTAATTAGATTCTCTTGAAGAATTCATTCTCTCTCAATCTGAATAACTCTGGCTAGAGATTTATTTAAGCAAGAACATGTGAGATATTCCTCTCATAACATTGAGAATGGATGATCCTCTATCGACACTAAATGGTCCTCATAAGGTTGGCTGTCATTCACGATAACTAACTATGCTAGATCTAAATGTTGGACTTGTATCAAAGAATGGCCTATAACTTCCAAGTGTTGGACTTGTCCTTCATCAAGTACATATATCCATACTTTGAGAAATTATTAGTAAAAGTAATGAAGTAGGAGTAACCACCTATGGCATGAGTTGATTGTTGAATCTCATATTTTGATGATAAAACCAATTGATAAGTGTTTATGATCTAATATGTGTTTGAGTAACATAAGGCTAATGTCGATCAGGAGAGGCAAATTAATTAAAGTAGGAGAAATCAAACGTTGGGCCGGAGTGAACATGTTAGAATATTGGATGTCGGGCCAAAGGAACGGTCGACGTATCGGCAGAAGGCTTCAGGCCGAGAATTTGGGCATCGGGCCTAGAAGAGCTAACATTACACTAAGGAGATTGGAGTTGTAGAGGTCGACATGTCGATTTGGCAAAAGCCGTAAAAGAGGACGATGCGTCGAAGGATTGAACAAAGCGCCGAAAGAACCAATGACATGTTGGACAACACATGATTAGTGCTTATAATAATTTTCTTAGATCAAGTTAGGTTTTAGAGTTTAATTGAGTTGGTTTAGAATGTAATTAGTTTAACTCAATTAGGGGCCAATTGGGCCCAAAATATGGTTGTTTTGGGTCAAGAGAAAGGCCCATTCAATAACCCAAGTTTGGGCTATGTTGGGCCAAATGGAATGCCCAAACAGTGACCCAAGAGGTGATACCATCGTGGCATAGTCTCCGAGATTGTGTCAAGCGGTAGACATAGCCTCCGAGAGGCTGCAAGCGATGGTACTGCCAGTTTGGGCGATGGTACCGCCCAACACAGCCTCCCAGGCAGTGGTACTGCCCAGTGGTAGGGTGCCAGGCGATGGTACCACCAAATTGGGTGATAGTACCACCCAGTGCAATGTCAGTGTTAGACTGACACTAGCAATGGTACCGCCCAGCACAGGCGGTGGTACTACCCATACCTAGGAAACTCGGGATGGGAAATTTTTAGGCTCCAAGTTTGAATCCACTTGAAGCTTATAAATACTCCTCCCATCCTTGGGTAAAATAAACAAGAATTGAGAGTAAAAAGGAAAGAATCACTACTGAAATCTTGTGTGATCTCCTCTCAAAGTTCTAAGTGTTAGAATAGTTTGAGAGAGTAAGTGGGAGTGTAAGGGTTATCTCCTAAACCCAGTAAAAGGAGAATTGAGTTGTAAAAGGTGGTTAGTCTTCGTTTATTGAAGGAAGATTGATAGTGGATGCTGGTGGCCTCGACGAAAGAGGAATCGACGAAGTGGATGTAGGTCACGACGACCAAACCACTCTAAAAATCTAGTTTGCATTTTGTCTTGAGCAATTTACTTTTATAGCAAACTGTCTTTCCTCCTTACTATGCTTTTACTACGCCTACACTTACATACACTTTCAAGTTTCCAAAATTAGTTTTCAACGTACGAAAGAATTTTCCGAAACTGACGTGATTTTATCACTGCACTAATTCACCCCCTCTCTTAGTGCCGACTGCTTTCCTAACATTGACATGGAACCACATATAGTTCAGTGGCTCTCTCTCCAGTTCCACTAAATATATAGTTGATCATTTTTCCATAAAGGTAAGTCTCGCAAGTTGCATACGACTCATAATCGAATGAATCTAGATATCTATCCTTTAGCAACTTTTGAATTTTTCTCTCATGGATATGACTTAGCCTACAATGTCATAGGTATGCAATGTTCACCTCATTTTATTTTCTTTTGGACATACTTATATTCTTGATATGTAAAGCAGTGTCTAGCATAAACAAACCATTATGTAATATTCCTCTCGTGATGATCTCATTATCTAATAATATGAACCAATCATTATTCTCAAAACTAATTTATATCCATTAATTATCAACATAAATAGAAATAATACTGTTGATAATACGGAAAGAAATATGACTTAGCCTACAATGTCATAGGTATGCAATGTTCACCTCATTTTATTTTCTTTTGGACATACTTATATTCTTGATATGTAAAGCAGTGTCTAGCATAAACAAACCATTATGTAATATTCCTCTCGTGATGATCTCATTATCTAATAATATTGAACAATCATTATTCTCAAAAACTAATTTATATCCATTAATTATCAAACATAAAATAGAAATAATACTGTTGATAATAGAAAGAACAAAATAACATGTATCTAATATAGTAATAGCTCCACTAGGCAAATGTAAAGTGACATCGCCAACATCAACAATAGTAACTCTTGCTCTATTGCCCATCTTGAGGTCCATCTCACCTCTCGCCAATCTCCTAGGCTTTCCCAGAATCTATAACAAATTGCATAAGTGATAAGTACTACTGGTATCCAATTCCCATTTACTATCATAAAAATATGACAATTGAAGACTACTCATGAATGTACTTGAAGCTTCTCTAAGCTTCTGTTTCACCTTCTCTGAAAGGTACTCTTTGTAGTTTCTCTTTCAATACTTATCTTTGCTGTAGTAGAAGTATTAGCTTTTGTCCTTTATTGGATCTTTCTTAGCAACTTTTGAATTTTTCTCTCATGGATATGACTTAGCCTACAATGTCATAGGTATGCAATGTTCACCTCATTTTATTTTCTTTTGGACATACTTATATTCTTGATATGTAAAGCAGTGTCTAGCATAAACAAACCATTATGTAATATTCCTCTCGTGATGATCTCATTATCTAATAATATTGAACAATCATTATTCTCAAAAACTAATTTATATCCATTAATTATCAAACATAAAATAGAAATAATACTGTTGATAATAGAAAGAACAAAATAACATGTATCTAATATAGTAATAGCTCCACTAGGCAAATGTAAAGTGACATCGCCAACATCAACAATAGTAACTCTTGCTCTATTGCCCATCTTGAGGTCCATCTCACCTCTCGCCAATCTCCTAGGCTTTCCCAGAATCTATAACAAATTGCATAAGTGATAAGTACTACTGGTATCCAATTCCCATTTACTATCATAAAAATATGACAATTGAAGACTACTCATGAATGTACTTGAAGCTTCTCTAAGCTTCTGTTTCACCTTCTCTGAAAGGTACTCTTTGTAGTTTCTCTTTCAATACTTATCTTTGCTGTAGTAGAAGTATTAGCTTTTGTCCTTTATTGGATCTTTCTTAGCAACTTTTGCTTTACCCAGTTTGCCCTTACCCTTACCCTTCTTAAGGGACTTTTCTGCCTTCCTTTTCTTTATAATCTCACTAGTATAGAGAACTGACTTCTCTTTCTTGATAGTACTCTATGCCTCCTTCAACATATTGATGAGCTTAGGGAGAGTCACCTCAACCTTGTTTATATTAAAATTTATTATAAACTATGAAAAGAAATCTGGTAGGGACTAAAGTACAAGATTCACACACAGGTTATCCTCTAATATCATTTCTAGATTATGAGTTTCTCTATCTACTCAATTATCCTTATGACATAATTCTGAACTAGTGTCCCCTTAGTCATTCTAGTGCGAAAGAGGCTCTTGGATATCTCATATCACTGAGTCTTTCCATATTCTTAAATAGTTTACGTACATGTAGGAGAATGGATTTGGCATCCATCTTTTCATGTTGTCTTTATAACTTAAGAGTCATAGAGCCTAACATGTAACACTGAGTAAGAGTGGAATCGTCTATATACTTCTTGTAGTGAGCGATTTCATCCTTGCTTGTCCCTTCCTCGAGCATAAGCATTACTATATCAAGGACATACATGATTTTCTCTGTCTGAGAATGATTCTCAGGTTGCGAAGGCAATCGATATAATTTAGACTAGTGACACAATTGACATCAAGTATGCCATGTAAGGGATTTGAAAATGATATTTTCTAAAAATAAATGTGCAGCAGAAATAAATAACATGCAAACTTTACAAAAGGTAAACAATTAAGATATGATCTTCTATCTTATTCTGCTCCCATTATTTTCTCTTGAAACATACAACTCCCTCCAGTATGTGAATCAAAGATCTCCAATGGATCTTTAGTGGGGATCGAGATCCAATCGGCATCTCAACGTAACCTCGAGGGACTCGACAAATTATGCTAAGCCTAAAAAGTAGGCAAGTTAGTTAGTGCTTTCATAAAAACATTGATTTAAAAAACTCGTTTGATGAAATAGTATCAGAAAGCATTTGAACTTAAAGAGAACGTTCATAAGCGTAGTGAGAGAAGTAAGCAAGTAAATCAGTTAGCAATATAAATAAAAAGCATGAAGGAAATGCAAACCAATTTTATAGTGGTTCGGTCGTCATGACATACATCCACTCTCGATTCCTCCTCTATTAAGGCCAACGGTGTCCATTAATGGTCTTCTTTCAATGGACAAAGACTAACTAACCTTCTTACAACTATTTTCTTCTTTTGATAGGCTCAAGAGAGAACCTTTGCGCTCCTTTTTATAAAGTTTCCCTCATAGTCTCCCTTAGAATAGTCTTTAAACTTTAGGATGAGAGACTCTACACGTTACAAGGGTTTACAACTTTAGAATTACAAAGTTTGATATGTGTAAGTTTTACAACATACAAACTAGCAACAATTTTGAGTTGTGCAAGTTTATACTTTTACTTCTCTACAAGATAGCAAATTCTTTCTTCTCTTGCAAGCTATCGATTTGCTTCTTCTTGAAATGTGTAAGCTAGTAGGTTCTTGAGAACGTGAAGTTAGCAAAATTTTTGCTTCTCTTGATATAGAAACATTTTGCTTCTCTTTACAATGTGTATACTCGTAAGTTTTCTCTCCTTGAAATATGCAAGCTAGTAATACTTTCTCCCCCTTTGTCATTGTCAAAAGGAAGAATATAAAGTATAAAATTTTTCTTTTTACATCAATTTTTACATCATAACAAATATTAATAACAGCAATAAGTTTATATTAATATTTCAATTATCAAAAATGAAAGATCAAGTCATGAATACTAAAAGACCATGAGTCATTTTTGATAAATCTTCTCTTTAGTAAATAATAAAAAAAATCTTAGGAGATTAAATAGTTAATGATCTTCAAAGGTAATCTTATGTTAAAAATTCTGAGAAATCAAGAGAAAATTTTGAATAAATATTCTATTTAGTAAAACGAAGGAATCATAGTGAACAATATTGATTTATATAAAAATCTTAAGTTATAATTATCAAGAACATGGTTTGTTTACATAATTCTCCTCTTTAGTAAAAGAAGGAATCATAAAAAAATCTTGATTCATAAAAAATTCAAGTTATGATTCCGAGAAATCAAAAGAGAAACTATGATTCATTTGGATAAATCTCAATAAGAAGGAATGATACGAGAACACATAGTAAGAGATCTTGATTCATAAACGATTTTAAGTTACAAATATTAAGAAATTAAGATCATGATTTCAATAAAACTTATTAAATTTAAATCATCAAAATCACTTTCATAGTTCACAAGATTCATAACATAAATAGATTCATTAATCTCTTATTGAAAAATGTAATAAGCTTTTGGGGATAGAGTCATTTTCAAGCAAAATATTGCATTTCTCTATGTGATTGATTTCATACAAGCATGTCATTATTTTCTAAGCCAAAACCATGCATCATCGTTTAAATTCGAAAAAACAAGCATCATCACGAAAGATCATCATGATCAATAGTATGACATATTAAAACATCTTCAAACAAAAGATTCAATTTGTTAATAATCATTTTAATTACAATGGTCTTTCTTTTGTTATTGTTTGTTATAATAATACTTTTTTTTAAGTAAATCTAACTTTTCATACTTAGTGCAAGGAATTAACATGCAATAGTGATACTCATTAATTAATTTTAAAAAAATTAAAATCAAATCATTAGAAAGGGAAGTATGATCTTTTTTTTGCATTTTATATTTCTTATTAACTAATTTAAAAATAACTTATAAAATGTATCAAGTAATTTCATAGTAAGATAAAGGGGTTTTAGTTGAGTTACTTATCTCATTGTTGAAAGCCACCAAAGCGTAGTTCGGCATCTCGTCTTTGTTGGTTTGCTCCTCATCTTCAGATGTATTCGTTTCATTCCATATTGTCTTGAGTGCTTTCTTCCTCTTTTGTAGTTTTTTCACTTGCGGACAATTGCTTTTGAGGTGCTCCGACCGATTGCATTCATGGCAAATTATTGTATTATTTTTAAGTTCATTTTTATTCTTAGTTTCTTGTTTTATGAATTTTTTAAATTTTCTCGTCAAAAATTTTGTCAAAATCATCATCTTGTGTCATATAATTCTTTGGTTCTCAGTGTCATATCCTTCCTATTCTTTGGAAGGTTGTTCTCATGTTCGTCTTGTGTCATATAATTCATTTCATAGGTTATTAAAGACCCGATAAATTCTTCAAGCAGAAAATTATTTGTCATTTGCTTCTTGAATGGTAGTTACTTTGAGATCCTAACTTTTTGGAAAGGATCTTAGAATCTTGCTTATAAGTTCAAGATTAAAATAACATTTGCCAAGAGCTTTCAAACCATTAACAACATCCGTAAAATGAGTATACATGTCTCCAATAATTTTGCTTGGCTCCATTTGAAATAATTTAAAACTATATATCAAAAGATTAATTTTAGACTCTTTAACTCTATTTGTGCCTTCATAAGTTACTTCTAGTGTGTGCTAAATCTCATGTGCAGTTTCGCATAAAAAAAATATAATTAAACTCATTTTTGTCTAAAGTGCAAAATAGAGCATTCATAGCTCTAGAATTTAAAGAAAAAATCTTCTTCTCTAAATCATTCCATTCATTGGATTGGAAGACTTTTGAAAACCACTCTCAACAATATTCCATAAATCAAAGTTCATAAAAATAAAATAAAAATTCTCATTCGAGTTTTCCAATACATATAGTCCGTCCCATTGAACATAGGAAGACGAATGATAGAGTGACCTCTTGAAAGCCGAAAAAAATCATCTCTCTTGAGTGTTAAACCAAATAGAGAGAAATTTGACTCTGATACTAATTATTAGGACCGAAAATGACACTAAGAAGGGGGGGGTGAATTAGTGCTTTTATAAAAACATCAATTTGAAAAACTTGTTCGATGAAATCATATCAAAAATCATTTGAACTTCGAGAGAATATTCATAAATGTAGTGAGAGTAGTAACTAGGTAAATCAGTTAACAATATAAATAAAAAGGATGAAGGAAATGCAAACCAATTTTATAGTGGTTCAGTCATCGTAACTTACGTCCACTCCTGATTCCTTCTCCGTTGAGGCCACTAGTATCCATTAACAGTCTTCCGTCAATGGGCAAAAACTAACTATCCTTCTTACAACTCTTTTCTCCTTTTGACAGACTCAGGAGAGAACCTTTACACCCCCTTTGTACAAAGTTTTTCTCACACTCTCCCTTAGAATAGTCTCTAAACTTTAAAAGGAGGGACTACACTTTACAAGGGTTTACAACTTTAGAATCATAGAGTTTTGTTCTACTTCTTGCTTACTTAAGCAGGAAATATTGGAATATTTATAGACCTCAAATGACTTTAAAAATTAGAGCCAAAATTCAAATTCTCAAAATTTCGGGATACTAGCAGTATCACCGCCTACAACACTAAAACTGGGTGGTACCATCGCCTAATCTGGCGATACCACCACCTAACATGGTCTCAGAGATTGTATCTTGGAGACTGAGCCGCTGGCAGTTCTACCTCTTGGATTGGTAGTGCCATCACCTGACCCAACTTTGGGGTCATTGAATGGGCATTTCTCTTGGCCCAAAATAGCCCTATCTTAGGCCCAATAGGCCCCTAATTGAGTTGGCCTAATTATATTCCAACCAACTCAATTAGAACTATAAACTAATTCGATCTAGACAAATTATTATAAAGTATGAATTATATATTGTCCGATATATCATTGGTTCTTCCAACATTTCGTCTAATCATTCAGCGCATCGTCCTCCTTTCAGCGTATTGCCCAATCGGCATATTGACTTATTGCAATATCCGATCTCTTTAGTGTAAAGTTTGATTCTTCCAACCCGATGCCCAAACTCACGGCACGAAGTCCTTCTGCCCACACATCGACCAATCTTCTGACATGTTCAACTACGGTCCAACGTTTGATTACTCCTGCTTTAATCAATTTGTCTCTCCTTGATCGAAACTAATTTTGCATTACTCAAAATGCAGATTAGATCACAAACTCATTAATTGATTTCATCATCAAAATTTGAGATTCAACAAAGTCATCACCATTGTTATAAGATGAGTCTGATTCGATGAAATGACCTCGAGGGACTCGACCAAGCATACCATGTCCTCAGGTCACCGGTGACATCACTATATCATAGGAAAGATCTCGAATCATAATATAGGTGAGCCTCGAGTGACTCGACTAACTCAACCTACATCGGTAATCAATTTCTTCCTATAACGATGGAAGGCCACGTGGGTCAATCTAATTGTCTCATGTTTATCGACAATATTATTGAGAGAGGAGATTTTGATTTGGTCTCCTAATATGACGTGTCACACACATACATATTTAATATATATCTAAATTATATGCATATATATATATATAATGTGTATAAACAATCACATATCACATGAGAAATCACATTAGATGATCATGGACCACAGCATAATATGATTAGGTCCGAGCTAATGGGCCCAATCACTTACATCAAGATCTATGTTTGCAGTAGTGTATCTCTATGCCTTATGATTGTCCATCTTATCCTCGTTGGTTCCATCAGCATCTCGCTGCATCTCCATGCATCGTGATCATCCGTCACAACCTCGTGGGTTTCGCTATCGCCTCCACGCTCCCATTGCACCTCCTCATATGATTATAACCTAATCATAAGCGCATAGGCCCAATAATAAACGAGAATAAAATTGGAGGTTCGTAGGCCCCAATAATAATAATAATCACATCACATGTACATACACATCACACAGTCCATGATCATCTATTCACATCATACATCACATGTACACAACACCATCATGTAGAACTACTAGATAATAATTATAATAATTAATTAAATTATTTAATTAATTATTCTATGGTATTTTGGAAACTCTACCATAGGGTGCCCCAAAATGATAGGTAGTTCCTTAAGTAGCTAGGAAATCTTAGCCACTAATGACTCCCTTGTGGCCAAGAATCTTAGGCCACAAGATTGCCTTGTGTGGCTAGGAAACCCTAGTCATCAAGAAGTCCCTTGTAGCTAGGAAACCCTGGCTACAGGGCAGCATTGGGCGGCCAGGAAAACTGGCCGCCTGCCTGCCCCATGCGGCCAGGTGTCCTAACTGCCAGGGTTACTTAGGCGACTAGGAAACCCTAGCCAACTATGGTGCTTTCCTGGCTGTAGGGGCTGCCATGCAGTAGGTTGAGAGCAGCCTTGCTGCTCTAGTTCCTAGTGCTTTTGGCCAAGCCAAGAGCAGTAAATAGGAGCTCTCGGCTAAGGCTGTAAGCAACCTTCGGCCAATCCAAGGGACAGCAACAGTTGCTGCCCTTTCTTCCCCTTTTGTGTCAACAAATTTGACATTAAAAGCCCTCTCTAAAACACCTCTTAATAGCAAGAAAAGGTGTAGCATATATTTGAAAACTATGATAAAAAAATAACAACAATCACGCAAAATAATTCAACGCGATTGAACATAATACAGTTTACAACCAATCTTTTGCATGAGCAACCAGGCTCTGATACCACTGTTGGGAAATCTAGGGTGATATCACATGCACAATAGAAAAATAAAAAATAAAATCCTATAATTTCCCATAGAAAAGAAGGTTTCATCATCATACAAAAGTTGATGTGCAAAAACCCATGAAACCGAAAAACTACGCGTAAAAGAATAACTTAGAAAGATCATATATCCCTAAAAATCTACATATCTATGGGAGAGGATAAAGGAGGTCAACTATCCTCCTCTCTAATGGTGATCCACACGATAGGGGCTGCGAAGACGCTCATCAAATCACTACCCAAATCTCTTCCTCGAGTGTACCATTCAATCAAGAAGAGGCTACCCCTTCTTACTATCCACATGCCCCAAATAGGGGCTATAGTATGAGGAGGACAATAGGAGGTGACAGCCAAAAAAAACCTCTAGCCTATGAGTCTTTGGTTCCCTCCTATTTATAGAGGCCCTCTATCAACTTAATTCTAATGAATCCTACCATATTGGGTATTGGATCTCCATCCAACTATCCAAGCCTCTTAAATTAGTAGGTCTCTATCTAATAATATGATCCAATAATTTAGGGGTTTATTGGATATCCAATAAGATAGGGGCTCCAACGGATATCTTATATCTGAACATCTACTAATCGCAACACCTACCATATGTGTGTGACCCTCTAGGGCCAATATCAAGTTAGCCATGAGTCATACCTATCAGAACTCCTTCTAACTTAGTGAATTATTATCTCTATAATAATTCACTCGATTCATCGACTACAAACGTACTATGCCACTACGCCGCAGTACCCAAACAATACATAAAAATCCAATCCATTAGACGTATCTATCCTTAGTTACTATATATTTATAGTCCCTCATCTATCTAATACCCCAGAGACCATATCATGGCCATGGTGTTGTCAGGCCCATGTGGTTTCTACTCAAGTCTCGCTCTAATCGTATTTTCCTAGATAACTCTTTCTCTCTCAATCTGAATGACCCTAGCTAGGGATTTGTTTGAGCAAGGATACATGAGATATTATTCTTATGACACTGAAAGTGAATAATCCTCTATTGATACTCAATAGCCCTCGTAAGGTTAGCTACCACTCTTGATGACCGGTTGTGCTAGATTTGGAACTTCTAGGACTATACGTCTTGTATCAAATAATGGAGTACTCATACAAGACATCCTTGGTATCTCAAGTCTAAGGACCAAATACACCACTAGGAATATGGAATCATTATTTAACAATAAGACATCATCACCGTCCAGCATTCCATAAGCGGATCAATTAGTGAACTTATTCTCTAATGAGCACCTGCACTGTATCCCTAGTATCCTCACATGAGCAGCCATCAGACCAACCACTTTCATCATATAGACGGGTATATAATACACTAGTCTATCCAGTTATCTCGATGTCCCTCTCGAGTAACCTATGACCGAGAATATTTATGGTTTGTGTTTAAAGATGAATTGGTCTCATTATCATGATATCATCATGATTTGATTCTCATTGCACAGATCCATGGATATCGTAATATATATTAATGCTATAAGTAATATAAAGTGATAAAATACCAAATGATATAATAAGCAAAAAAAGTGCTTATCATGTCACACGTGACATCACTCACATGATTAATTTGCAGGGCACCTATGATTAGTATGATATTGGATCTCCATCCAAATACCTAAGCCTCTTAGATTAATATGTCTCTACTCAATAATCTCTTATTGGCTCTTATTTGATCTCATCAATATAATCCAATAATTCAGGGGCTTATTGGATATTCAATAAGATAAAGGCTTCAGCGGATATCTTATATCCGAACCTCTACTCGTCGCAACACTTATTATATGTATGTGACCATCTAGGCCCAATATCATACTGGCCATGAGCCATATCAATCAGAACTTCTTTTGACTCAATGAATTATTATCTCCATAATAATTTACTCGACTCAACGACTACGGACATACTAAGCCACTACGCCACAGTCCCCAAATGATATAGGAGAATCCAATCCATTTGATATGTTTATCCTCAATTACCATGTTTTTATAGTCCCTCATCCATCTAATACCCTAGAGATTGTATCTTGGGCATGGTATTGTCAAGCCCATACGATTTCTATTCGAGTCTTAGTCTAATTGGATTCTCTCGAAGAACTCTTTTTCTCTAAATCCGAATGACCCTGGCTAGGGATTTGTTTGAGCAAGAATACATGGGATATTTCTCTCATAACATCAAGAGTGAATGATCCTCTATTAACACTTAATAGCTCTTATAAGGTTAGTTGTCACTCCCGATGATCGGTTTTACTAGATTTAGAACTTCTAGGTCTATAAGTCAGGTATTAAAGATTGGAGTATTCATACAAGACATCCTTAATGTCTCAAGTCTAAGGACCATATATACTATTAGGACTACAGAATCGCTGTCTGATAATAAGGCATCATCAACCATCCAACATTCCGTGAGCAGATCAATCAATGAACTCATTTTCTAATGACTACCTACATTGTACCCCTAGTGTCCCCACACGAGCAATCATGAGACCAACTACCTCCATCATATGGACGGGTATATAGTACACCAGTCTATCTCGTTATCTCGATATCTCTCTCGAGTAACCTATGACCGAGATTATTTAGAGTCTGTGTTTAAGGCGAATTGGTCTCTTTATTATGATCTTATCACAATTCAATTCTCATTGCATAAATCCATAGACATCACAATATATATTAATGATACAAGTAATATAAAGTGATAAAATACTAAATGATATAATAAGCAACATGAGTGTGTGTTATGTCACATGTGTCATCACTCATGTGATTGGCTTGTAGGGCACCTATGACTAGCAGTATATATCTACTATAATATGCGACTAAAGTTGCAATGTGTCGAGCTAAACAATGAGCCAAAGAAATTAGAGATTGATCCCATTGACCTTCAATTATACATTGAAGATTCAGAGTTGATGTTAGAGTGGATTGAAGTAGTGAGAACTAAGAGAATCCTCTAGTTGATGGGGTGGGAGATCCTCAACATTTTTTATATTTTATCACTAAGGTAATAGAAGAAGAGGAAGCACACCCCTAGCAAGAGGAAAATCTCCCTCAATCAGAACATAGTGGAAGGAGCAAACAATATCTAGTCAAACTGCTCTAGGAACTAGAGACATCCAACCGTCGTAGTTGTCCACTCAACATACAAAGGCAAAGGCAAAGGAGAAAGCAGTAGCATCAGTTGCACTGTTGGAAAGAATCGACTTATACAACAAGACACCTTCGCAATCACATTTAGCAACTCTCTTGGTCCAAAGACATGGCAACGAAATGGACATAGTACCTCGACCAATGATGGCGATGATGTTGGGGAGTCACTACTAGTCATAGGTGCCCTACAAGACAATCACGTGAGTGATGGCACATGTGACTTAACATGTAGTCCTTTTACTTCTTATTATTATTTAATATTTTATCACTTTATATTATCTATTACATGAATATATTGTGATGTCCATGGATCTGTGCAATGGGAATCGGATCATGATGAGATCACGATAATGAAACCAATTCGCCTTTAAACACATATCCTAAATAATCTTGGTCATAAGTTACTCGAGAGGGATATTGAGACAACTAGATATACTAGTGTATTGTATACTCATCCATATGATGGATGCAGCTGGTCTCATAGCTGCTTATGTGGGGACACTAGGGATATAGTGCAGGTGCTAATTGAAGAATGAGTTCACCGATTGATCCACTCATAGAATGTTGGATGGTTGATGATGCTTTATTATCAAATAGTGATTCCGTTGTCCTAGTGGTATATCTGGTCCTTAAACTTGAGACATCAAGGATGTCCTGTATGAGTACTCCACTCTTTGATACTACTAGACTTATAGGTCTAGAAGTTCCAAATCTAGCACAACCAATTATCGGGAGTAGTAGCCAACCTTACAAAGGCTATTGAGTATCGATAGATGATCATCCACTCTCGGTGTCATAAGAGAAATATTTCATGTATTCTTGCTCAGATAAATCCCTAACCAGGGTCATTTGGTTTGAGAGAGAAAGAGTTCTCCGGAAGAATCTGATTAGAGTGAGACTTGTGTAGAAACTGTATGGGCTTGATAGTACCATGCCCGGTATATGATCTCTAGGATATTAGATGGATGAGGGATTATAGGTATATGGTAACTGAGGATAGATAGATCCAAAGGATTGGATTCCCTTGTATTGTCAAGAGACTATGGCGTAGTAGCATAGTATGTCTGTAGTTGATGAGTCGATTGAATTATTATAAAGATGATAATTCACTAAGCTAGAAGGAGTTCTGATATGTATGACTCACAGCCAGCTCAATATTGTGTATGACTCACGACCAGCTCAATATTGGGCCTAGAGGGTCACATATATATGGTAAACATTGCGATGAGTAGAGGTTCATATATAAGATCTCCGTTGAAGCCCTTATCTTATTAGATATTTAATAAGCTCTTGAATTATTGGATCATATAGATGAGATCCAATACAAGCTAATAAGAGATTATTGGGTAAAGACCCACTAATCTAAAAGGCTTTGGTATTTAGATAGAGATCTAGTACCCAATATGGCAGGATCCACCAGGGTTAAGTTGACAAGGGATATCTATAAATAGGAGGGAACCAAAAACCTATAGGCTAGAGGTTCTTTTTGGCTACCTCTACCTATTCTCCTCTCTCCCTCTCCTCCTTATACTATATCCCCTATTTAGGGCGTGTTGACAGCAAGAAGGGGCAGCCCCTTCTTGATTGCATTGTGCACGCGAGGAAGAGTTTCAAGCAGCGATTTGAGGAGTATTTTCACAGCTCCTATTATGTAGATTGCTACTAGAGAGTAGGATAGTTGACCTCCTTCATCCTCTCCCACAGATATGCGGGTTTTCAGGGATATACGATCTCCCTAGGTAATTCTCTTATGCGTAGTTTTTGGTTTCGCGGGTTTTTGCATACCAACTTTTGCACGACGATGAAACCTTCTTTTCTGTAGAAATTCTGAGATTTTATTTTTTTGTTCTTCTACTATGCATGTGATGTCGCCCCAGATTTTTCAACAGTCATTGGTCTCTTCTATACAATTTAGGGGTAGTGAATGGACCAAGAATCAATATTTTATACATGTCACCTAAGATTTAGATCATAAAACTCGATACAAGTTTATGCACGAAAGGGAAAGGGGAAGCTAGTGGATGATTTTCAGTAGATGCGAAAGAGCCTACACGATGTAGATATAGAATGAAACTGATCATATTCATAATTATTATATTATGGAGAATCTTACCGACAACAATAGTACGATGATATGACTATACTTATTCATAATTATTATATTATGGTGATAGTTGGTCATACTTATTTAAGCAATAGTATGATATAGAGCAGTAGATCGATAACGAAAGTAGAAGTTCTGACATTCATTAATACATGCCTTAGGTTCTGCCTCAAACATATGTGATTCACGACGATCAACCTATGACCATCACCACATTGATATACCAATGATAAATAGTATATTAATACGCTATATCATGGGATCAATTTCAAGATTGGATCCAATAAACATATCTTATTGATATATAGATACATAGGATTGAGGACCCCGATCCACCACCCACAAAGTTCCGTCATTCATTTTGGTTGTAAATTCATATATATCTACACAAATGATTACTTAATTCATTTGAATCTTAAAGTTTAAATTATATACAAAATAATCGAACAATTCAAATAATTTTTTTAGATAATTCAATATTAACGAAAGAAGAATCTAGAACGGATCAAAATTATGAACTTTGCATAAGGCTATTCCTCAAAGCCTAAAAAAGATATATGATATTATTCTTACCTAATTTATATTAGTTTTGTTAAAACTATACTAAATATATATTTATTTCTAACTTAAAATTCTATTATAACCTTTTTATAATTTTTTTAAAGTATTTTTAGATGATTTTATATCTATTCATATTGAGCAAGACTCGATATGTCGAGAGTACAAAAATATGAACCTTGCACTATAGCATCATTAGGTTCGATTGTTCTTTTAGTGTCTAACAATTTCACATAACTATTCTAACTAATTAACTCAACTCCCATCAGTCAACCCGATTAACAAAGTCTATAATAAAGGATTTGAGATATGCTACTATATAAGATAATTAATTATATTTCACTTTCAATTCCTCTAAGTTCTTTGGATTAAGGGTTCAGGTATAGTTTTTAGGATGATATTCCTTATATATTGTTTTTGGGTTTTTTTCTCATTGATGCCCTTATTTTTAGATTTTTTTTTTGTTTGTGTCCTTATTTTTTCTCTAATACCTTAATTGTTTTTCATTACTCTTAATACCTCTTTCTCCTTTGGTCATGGTGGGGGCATTATTCTCCTTTTGTCATGGCGGAGTTGCTTTGCTTTTGTAAGCCCTAACCTTTCACAAATACAGTTTAAAGGTTAGTCAAGGGCACAATGGATAATTGAGATAAGAATATATACAATAGTGGAGTTGAAGTGATAGATGTCAAAAGTGAGGAAGGAGAAGAAAGTGATCGTAGCACAATAAAAACATTAGATTTAAGTGGTGAGGAAGTAAAAGATTATAAATTTAGAGTAAGATGAGTGGCAAATGAAAAACACATGAGTCATAAAGATAGACAATAATGAGAGTCATGATGATGATATGGATGATGGAGGTAGAGACACAAGTAGACCCATTGCAAAAGGTTGAAGCCTTGCAAAAGTAAAGCAACGATGAAGAGTGTTATTATCATGATGAAAAAAGAAAGAAATATTGATGATGATTAAAGGTATTTAAGATATTAGAAGAAAAACGAAGATATCAAATTACAAAAGCTGCAGACACGACATAACTTGAAAATGTATATTTCTATATTGAGAAAGGAAGATGGTTAAAATGCTATATATAAAAGTTTTGTGGCGGGCTGTTGGATAAGCTTTTATTGCTGTTGATAGACCGTTTCTGAAGACGGCACACGAGGTACCGCCTCCATATTTCGATGGCCGCCGCCGCTGCTGCTTCTGCTTCATCCGTCGCTTCCTCGTCTCTAGTACCAAACAAACCCTTCTCCTTCGCTCCACTCCACGCTTCTTTGCCGGTTCCCAAGTTCCTCAATGGAAGTGGGAGGAGACCGTCTTCCTCCTCTTCCCTGAGGAAGAGTGGGTGGGGCAGTGTATTGGTCGCTCCCAATGGCCGGAAAGCTGTGGTTTGTTCCTCTTCATCGTCGTCGTCGTCGTCGCTCCCTCTTCCTGCGGCGTTGCTCTTTGATTGTGATGGTGTCCTCGTCGACACGGAGAAGGATGGGCACCGCATATCGTTCAATGAGACCTTTGCTGAGGTGGGTCTTCTATTTTTCGAGGTCAATAGGATTGAGTTCATCTAATTGTGTCGAGAAATTGTTTGTTTGTCAAATAGGTCTTATTTTCAAGGAGGCAGTGAGAGTAGCTACACAGTGAATTATGATTAAATCAAATAAATTTTGGCTATTGATCTCCATCCTTTCTAATTTACGTAACCTTTTCCTCTTTACCAGACAAATTCTAGGCAGTGGATCTGATTCAGTCGCATGAAAATTCTTATTTTGACTGCTATGGCTGCAGAGGGAATTGGGAGTCAGTTGGGATGTACAGCTTTATGGCGAATTACTCAAGATTGGCGGTGGGAAGGAGAGGTGAAATTTTGTTTCTATTACTTGCTTTTTCTTAAGTGCCTAGACTGATCATCCATCAATTTGATAGTTTATGGTTATCTGCTTGTTCAGTTTACTTAACATTTATAGTAGTTACCAAGTTAAGGCAAGTTTGACATTATTTTAGAGGGAACACAAGGTCGATATTTGTTATACATAGTGTGTGTGTATGGAGTTAAGAAAGTTAGTGGAGACAAGTTTCCTCTGCCAACAATGAACGTCTCACTGAGATTTTTGTTACTATCTTCACTAATAGATCTAGTGTGCCAATGTGCTGCATATATGTAAAAGAATGTTATGCTGGTATAAAAACACTTGTATCGCAGGCTTTGCATTGTAAGTCTAGTAAACAAACTTAGTTTTGTTGAGTAGGCATGTGGAAAACATATGGAGCAACACGTATGATCATGGACCCAAGTGCTTTCATATCATATAAGGTTTAAGTGGCTTATAATTGAATTAATACAAAAGTTGGCTGATGTGATTAGTTGGTTGGAGTCCCTGGGCCTTAGTGCCTAAATATGATAGTGGCAATTGCATGTGAATCCATAGTGGGCTTTGTAAGTGGCAACAGGACAAACCCTACACAATGCTAAAATGGAAAAAATTGCAAAAAAGTTGACACATCCTTGGCTCAATGTTATATCTAATCTTTTATTCTATTCATGTTTTTGCTATTTCTCTTAGAATGACAGCATATTTTGACAAGACGGGCTGGCCAGTTAAAGCCCCAAAGACAGAAGAAGAAAGAAAAGAATTTATAGCTTCTCTTCACAAGAGAAAGACAGAATTATTTATGGTTCTTATTGAGAAGAAGCTGCTTCCACTTCGTCCTGGTGTTGAAAGGTCAGAAAATATAGAGCTTCTACTCCAATAAGCTGTACAGTAATTTGGAACAATTTAAACTATTTATTATTATGTGTGGATCCAACTTGATATATATTTGAATAGAGAATATAGTATGGTGTATCTCTTTTGATCATATGCATCGTCAAAGTCAATAGCATTAATTTTCATTGTAGTTGACTTGTATCTTTTGTACACATAGCTATCTCCATAAAATCATTGGCATCACATATTTTTGGCATATGTTTCTTATGGATTGTTAGAGAAGTTTTAACTTTGTTTTGATTTCTACCAACTTATCAAGGGTATTATTTTTGTAAACAATGCATGACATTGAACATTTCTATGGACACCTAGATGAGAAGCTAGTAGCCTATGTAACTTTCAAATTTCAGCTAAGAATCTTTGAGTAAGATTATGTTATGTGACCTGGATTTGTTCACTTTGTTGGTAGTGTTACGATTAAATCTGTCACAGGTGAAGGATTTGAACTTGGTTGGAAGAGAGGGAGAAAAGAGCAGAAACATTGTGTTATCTATTCTTTTGCTCAGTCCTTAAGTGGTTATGATATTTCTTTTGATCATGGTTTCAGTAATCAGTTGTTTACCAGTCTAAGGAATGATATCAGATCATATGATCCAGTATCCATTTTTATGTAATTTGTTCTTTGGTGATACTGGACAGGATGGGTTGGTATACCACCTAGCACACTGGTATTACAATTTGGTATATTACCAAAAAATATTGTATTGGAGCAAGAAATAAAACTTTGTTTTTATGTGGAAATTTGGGAAATGGGTTTTGTAGCCCATCAACAATGAGGCGTATGATTTTGGTATCCTCTTCCTAGTATAATCTAGAGCCCACTACAACAACATCAACTATGATTAAGATTTAATTTTGTAGAAAGGTCTATATGTTTTGTGACATAGATGTGGTTATCTAATCATAAGCATATTTGATACTATCGGCACAACTGTTAATTAAATGTTTCAAATCGTTAATACTGCTGAACCCCTGCACCATCAGCTATTTGACATAGATGTGGTCTAATCATAAGCATATTTGACATAGATGTGGTCTATATGTGAGATGCTGAACCCCTGCACCATCAGCTATTTGGAAGCAGTGTTTGGTGCTAGTGGATACTCTCTACGACCCCAACATCCTCTATAGTATACCATAATAGAGGGAGTCATGGGGGACAACAATGACACTTCACACAAGCAGATGGACTACACTTGGGGAGCAATGCAGGCCTTCCGAAAATGATTGACAAATTGCCTTCTAATCCTCATCCTTGTCTTGGCTGAGGATTCGGTTCGCAATATATTCCTCCATACATAACAAACTTTAGGGGGTGGATGACTCCAGTTATGGTTGTGAGCATATGAACAATCGGAAGTTAGCTTTCTCTGTAATTTGATTTTCTTGATGCATAAAGATATATACTTATGATGGATATAAAATACCAAGTAACTGTTACATTATAACTTCTTACATGAACTGAACTTCAAATGGCACCTTGGATGTTTTTCTTTCCTGAGTGGCTTTAACATTCATTTCTTTTGTGATGGTTGCAGTATCGTCTTAATAGGGACTATTTTGAACATCTGAATAAGAGTTTCCAAAAGAACTATAAAAGAAAATTAAATGAAAATTTGATACACATGAGCCTGAAAGATTTGGATAATTATTTTCCTAACTTTTTTCTTATAACTTCATTTTTACCAGGCTAAAAGTTTCTTCTAGATTGTTAACCAAGATATTTATTGCTCAAGTTTGCAAGCTTGTTAACGATTTTGTTTTTTCATGTATAAGGAAGCTTATCTGTGTCTAATACACAGCCTCAAATTTAAACATAAATATGATAGCTGGTTTTTTGAATGTGGTTAATGCTATGGATTAACATAAATAATTTCTTATACAAAACCTTTCCCCTAAAGTTTATATCTATGCAAATGCCATCAAACTGCAATGAAAATTGGTATTTGCTTTTCATTTAAACATCAGATTGTCACCTTCTTTAATCTAGAATAACAGTTTGATTAATCTGTGATTTATAATATAAGTTTCCTGCAATGTGTAGGTTGATTGATGAGGCTCTAGCAAAAGGAGTAAAAGTTGCTGTATGTAGTACTTCAAATGAGAAGGCGGTATGTAATATATTTCAGAATTACCGTCACATCATCATCTAAATGTCATTCATGAAATTTAATGCACAGATATACTTGCTAATTCGCTCGATCACCTGCAGAAAAGATCAATTTCAGTAAAAATTAAATAGTCAATGGATATTGACCGAGATCACTGCTTGTTATGAGTCTTATTACAATACAAAAATATTATTTCTGAACCTTGACATGCCATCATCATTAAAATTCAGTAATGGACTATTTGTCTTGCTTTTCTGGATATATGCCCCTCAAAATACTGTTGGGTACCCAGAGTTACTGTAAGCTTTCAGTGCAAATCATGTTTGACATATTTTTTCTCATCCTGCCTATGCATTATGATTTTCAAGAAAGTAAAAGATATTGAAGAAAAAAAGTTTTTTGTTGCTTCTTTAAATTCATGTGATGTAAGTGACAAATTCTACATGCATGTGTAATGCAGGTTGCAGCAATAGTTTCATTTTTACTGGGCCCTGATAAAGCAGATAAGATAACAATATTTGCTGGAGATGTTGTTCCTCGCAAAAAGCCTGATCCGGTATGCTATTTCTTATTCTGCTATTCTGTTAATGGTAAATATATTATGATGTAGAGATACATTGACTATGCTAAGTTAGGATTATAGATTCAGTCACTGTTTGAACCATCAATCTTCTTTTCATTATTTTTGAATGTTTTCTGCATAAACTTCTCAGGTCGGCTTCTTACTGGATCAGAGACTAGAAAAAACTTTTCACTTCTTTAGGTATCCAAATATATAACAGGAAACGAAACTATAATTCAGTTAAGCTCTGAAAGTATCTAGATAAAGGATATTTACATTCTTATATGACTTTGTGAGTTTATTTGTTTCCTCCATGCACCTTTAAAACTAATTTTCTGTTGTGTTTAATATGTTTGCTCTTTGGTCGTTTTCTTATGATGAAGATAGCAGTGGAATAACCAAAGCTTTTGACATATAGTAGATCATATATTACTTCCCTGGTAGTCATCTTCCTCTATCTGTGGCATTTCTTTCTTAAGATTCCTCTGTTGTTGTTGAATAGAAGACATGATATTTTTATGCGATGTCTGCTGAACATTGTTTTCCTTTTCAATGCTAGATATTCTAAAATGATTGCCTAAATCCATGAGTTTCAGGTTAAGATACTGCTCTTAAGAAAGTTGATACTTCTAATATTTGTTGAAAATATCACATATGTGGCTTTATATACATATGTGGCTATATAACCACATTGCATAGGGCCTGTGCCCTCTCATTGTATGATCTGATTTCTTATGCTTTTACACGTGGTTGTTTGTAGCAATGCAGCCACTTATGTGTTTTGTATAGAAAATTAGCATATACAACACCTATAACTATTATCTGCATATGGGGTCTGCATATGCATGAATATGTGATCATCATATGTACTTTACGTTTCTTAGTGCTATTTTTTCTACTGTTTTATTATTTTGTTAGTACAGAAAACTACAAATAATTAAACCTTTGTTAGGGATCTTAAATTTAATGCTCTGGATCATTCCATGTCCTAATCATTATACCTTTGATTATATTATTTGAATGTTATAATATCTACTGCATATGCACCCACATGTGGTTCCACATATGCCCTGTACCATTTCTTTAATTGACTACATATGGCAGCCACTTTTGGGAACATTATCTGTGAACCACAATTTTTTCTTTCTTTTTTTATACTTAAATATAGTTCGCTAGAGGAAAGATTACCTACATGTTTTAAAGCATGTATATAGGTATCTTCCTGTTGTCTTAAATTTATGCATATTTGATTTTAAAAAATATTTGTATTTGTAATTTCTATTTTTTGGTCTTGTAATAAAATTCACTTACCACCAAAATATATATTTGCAATTTATAAGGCATGATGATGATCCTTAATTCCTTATAGTGGCTTATTCTGTTGAACTGCTTATTGTTTCTTTTGGACAGGCCATCTACTTGTTAGCAGCTGAAACTCTTGGTGTAGATCCATCTAGGTATGACTTGATACATGAGAATTAAATATGATGCACTTCAATAAAGAATATGTACTTATAGAACATGGCATGTAAGAACAATCTGAATATTATTAACTTGTATACTAAGAAAAAAAATGTATCATATTTATAATAAAATAAGGCTACAAGAAAACAGAGAAGGTAACAACAACTTACAATGTTAGAAGAAAAGACTATTGTTTTAATTACATTGGCTATAATGTGTTGCTCAAAACAGATGAAACTGAACAACATAGTTAATATTACTTATCCATCCCCACTCAAGAAAATCAAGTATCCATCTTGTTTACCAGCTAAATCACATTTTAAAGTAAGCAAACCTTTATCAACAAAATATCTTTCAAGTATTTATTCCTAGGGTAACTGAATAATATTAATTATTTTGAAAATTTTAATGAAGATGTGTCATGTATCCGAAACATATCTTGGTAGTAGCAATATCCAGTAAGCTTTTACAATCCTTTCTCATAGTCTAGAGGTTACAGGATATCTTTGTAGGATGCAGTGTTTATATAGCTGCTGGGCCTACTCTCACAGTAGGTATGAATCCACCAATTATATGCTGAGTTAGTGCGGTCATACTACTTTATCCAATAGTGTCTTTCAGGCTTTTCCTGATTAGTCATGTAGGTCCATGTTGGTAATTTAAGTTGGAGGAAGAAAAGCTGCATGCTCTGCAGTCACACTTCCACATCCCATGCACTTGTAATGTCATGTCATGGACTGCATGTGCGTGGTCATCGCTTGTGCCTTGGTTGTATTTCCTTCCATCGAAGAACAGGAGGGAAAGCTGTTTAAATTTTATAAATTTTCAATCTTGTTAAAGTATCCTCTAGCCAATTCCATTTTAGATCATGCAATTTCCTTGTTTAATAAGAACCTGATACTATATGTAAATTGTCATTTTACACCTAGTCCTACGTAGCTAGATGTATGTTGATTCAATTTATGAGAAAATTTTGCTCATCTCATCTAGCTCAAGTTGCTATAGTTTAACCTAGAATAGTAGACTCATTCTTGGATATTATCACAATTAATCTCCTTCCATTGTCTTCTGTAAATGTTTCAGTTGAACAAGTAGGATACTTTAATTTTTCTTATTGTCGATTTATCATGCTTAGCGTCCATTACTTTGCAGCTGTGTTGTGGTAGAAGACAGTGCCATAGGTCTATCAGCTGCCAAAGCTGCTGGGATGACGTGCATAATAACAAAGAGCGGGTAAGAAAGTTTATTTTCACGGTGTTGCTTTCGTTACTTTAGTTTTGGCAACAGATTATAGAATCAATAAAATTCATGATAGAGAATAGAAAGTAGGACTTTATTATCTTAATTCTTAAGTTTCAAGCTAAAAATAATATAGGCCTGATCATTTTAAACTTTGGTTCCTTTTTGTGAAATTAGGAGGATTAGCCTACTAGAATAAACAAATATAATATTTGCCATGCTTAAATAGAATTCTATTTATCTAAGTAATCACGATAGCTGTTGAATCTATCAGATCATCATAGTATGCCAATCAGCAAAGGAAGCTACCAGAAAACCTATTCTATCATCTCTTGTGTCCATGTTACTGATACCTATTCAAGAATCTAAAGAACTTTCAGTGAAGTCCTTCAGCATTTGATCTTTTTCACATTGTTTTTTTCTCCCTTCTCTCTGTCCTTTCTGGTTAATCAGGTGGCATCATCTAAATTTGTTCTGCTGCACCAACAAAATTTTAGTGGTCTTATTTCTTTAGTTAATGATTTTGACATTTATAATGTGTAAAAAAATATCTTCTTTTACATCGGTTGATAATTGTTTAATGATGACTGAAGTGCTTGGTTTTACTTATGCAAGTGGCCCATCACAGGGGCAGTCTAGTTCATAGGTTTATCTAAATAAAGATCCAGGGTCTGAGTGAAGGCTTAGATAATATAATTAGTAACCAAGTTTGCAGCCTACTCACTGCAGGTCATTTCTTTTCTTCTTTCAAGAAATACATGGTGCAGGAAATTGGTATTTCTTTTGCCAAGTTTGCAAATTTACCAGACAG
The DNA here is from genome assembly GCA_004837865.1 of Musa balbisiana. Lineage (NCBI taxonomy): Eukaryota > Viridiplantae > Streptophyta > Magnoliopsida > Zingiberales > Musaceae > Musa > Musa balbisiana. Next base: position 18,946,571 of record CM017193.1, on the reverse strand, counting down.
TTGAACTAGCATCGAGTAATGATGCAAACAATCTAATCATATTGGTTTATAAACTTCAATCCCAAATTTCTATTAGAAATTGAATGTCTATAATTTGATCAGATTTGTACAAAGGAACTAAGTTGAGTGTTGCGATGAAAGGAATTACTTTTGTGGATAGAGTCATTGTGTAATAGGTCTATTATATTTAGTTACCACAAGCAATTTTTCCTAAGATATGATAACCAAAAGTGTGCTTCTTGTTGTATTAGACATGTAAACAAAATTTTCAACTTGAATCTAATTGTCTAAATCTGCTTCCTACGGTTGCCTACAGATACACGGCCGAAGAGAACTTTGTGACAGCAGATGCAGTTTTTGATTGCATCGGAGACCCTCCTGAAGTGCGGTTTGACTTGACTTTCTGTGCCAACCTTCTCCAGAAGCAATATGTCAGCTAAGATATGTAGCTTGACAATTCTGCTTCCTGCCTTTATTCTCAGATTCACAAATAGGAGTTTGTCAACCATGTTATGGTTTGTTGTCAAAATCAAAAAATGAAATTGTCATTATATCACAACCAATGATTCATTTGCAACAGATTCAAAAGATGAACTCGAATCAAATGATCTCATGGTTGATTGTATAGCAACCACATTATATTATGAGCTGTCCTGATTTGGTTCAATAAACCTTAGTGAAACCCTATTGCTACTTTTTATCCCCCAGAGATGATGCATCATTTGTTATTCCCTACTCATTCTCAGTTTATTACTTTTAACTTTTTTTTTCCTGTTTTCTCTCTTTCATGTAAATTTTTCAGTCAGAATAATGATGTTATGAACATTCTGATCAAGTGCAGAAGCTGAATTAAATGTCAAACTGAGTACCATAATTTACATCTGTTGATAAAAGAGATTCCATTAGGAAATGGTCACTTTCTGCCTTTATGGCACAAAGCTGAGATTTGAATCCAACTATGCTAATTCATTGGAACGTCTCTAATGTTGCTATTAATCTCAATTTTTTTTTGTCTTTTTTAATTTGGTGAGGGAGAAAAGTAAATTTTTGTTATAGATATATACTAGCAAAGGAAGTAAACCTTATTATTGGATTTTGAGATTGTTGTATTTAGTTGCTGAACTTGAAACATATTTATTTTTTCTTCTTTGACAGATAATAATTAATTAAAAAATATTTCATATTGTACGAGATTGACCAAAATAAAAATAAAAAAAAGGAAAATATGAGATTTCAAGGACTTTGACATCATAAACAATCGAATCTTCCCTCACCTGTAGAAGAAACCAAGAGCACATCTGTCAACCACCTTAGATTTCAATGTCACTTTTTGTTCAGTTCACCAGCTTCTTCAGCTAAATAGTATGAGGAAATGGCCCAAATAGGAAGAGAGGACAGAAGAATTGACCAAGATGAGCAAGTTTACAATCCATTACGTAAATTACTTGGGAATGCAATTCTGAAGCTTCAATTTTAGCTTCACAGATCACCCAGCAAAATCATACCTATACCTAGTAAAAGATGATTTTTCCTTCAGATCACCCAGCCTCATCGCTAGTCTTCTCATATTGGAGTCCTGAAGAGATAACGGAACCAAGCATTTGGACCTCAATAATGGTGTGACATGGGCTGCTCATGACCTCTAGCTTCCTTCCTTGGTTGCAGGATCCTCCAAATGCAGCACTTGTCGCTGTACCCAAGTCCTACCATGTGGACATCATCAGCGTCCTCTCTCCTTGCCCTCCTGTCCCATGGCTCCAACCCTGTCACCATGAAGACAACCATCAACTCCACTGCAATACCATATAAATCACTTTGGGTGACCCAGTATTCTCACCTGAAACCAAGACCTACCATGTCGAGGAGATACAGCATCTCATTGTGTTGTGGACTTACAGCAGTAAAAAAATAATTTATGTTGTACGTCAAGTACTACAGTTTCGTTTCACTTTACTACTAAATCAAAGTATATGGTGTGAAAAAAATCACCAGTATTGGAACGTTCTATTAGTAGTTGTTAGCCAAGATCATGGCTAAGATATATATACCTCATAAAGGATGATGTATATCTACAGATTGTAGACAAGTCTAGCAAACAGAACGGAGTAAAACATCTGATGGTGGTTGAGAGAATCCCAAATGTGGCGGTGGTTCCAATAGAAATGGCATGCCAATTAGCAGCAGCAGGGAGAGACACTCAGTTCATCAGCTCCTTGTCCACATTCTTTCTAGGAAACTATTATTCATAATTCTAACCTTAACTGCTATCATTGTAAGTTTTTTTATCTTTTCGTAATTTTAAGATATTTTATATCTGAACACAGCATCTCATTGTGTCAGGTTTGTCATCCAAACAAGATATACAAGTTTTATCCAGTCTCCTCCATCTTCAGGTTGCAGCCTTCCTCTGTTTTCTTGTAGCTTCCATTAACAGGCCCTGATTAAAAACCTTTGAGGCAAAAGACAAGTCCCTTATGCCAATAAATCACTGAACTCGATCTTCACAGCTCGGACGTCGTTGCAGGTTCGATCGTCGATCTATATATATCCTCTACTGCACCACGTAAACCCTATGCATGTTATCGTGGTGCATATCAATGAGTTCTAAGTTCGACATGCTCTTGGATCTTGTAGCTTCCCTTTTCTTCTTTGGTAATGCAGAACAAGTTGCACCTTCGGTCGGCAACCACTTCAGAGGGCGTGCCATTGGAGCAGCAAGCTTGCTTCCCGTACGTATCACATGTAATCATCTCGAGAAGCTCGCGAGCTCTTCCTTACTCTTAGCTTGGATGAAATAGGCTAGTCTCAGTGAACTTGAGAAGAGTGGGGTTCCATTTGAATTGGTTGGCAAATACGACTACAGCAATCTTCCAGCAAGCAAGATGACCATGGATGGGGACGAACACAAGCTGAGGTTTACGCCCTAGTTGAGAAGGTCACCTGTCGATCGACGCCGCATCCCACCAACGCTTGAAACCTCACCACGCAGTATTATTTTAGAGTGATCCAGGGACACCAAGGCTAAGCTGAACTTGTGCTTGCCTTCTCTCTCTCTCTCTCTCTCTCTCTCTCTCTCTCTCTCTCTCTCTCTCTCTCTCAAGTTTGCTTGTAGCTTCTCAGAATGAACCAAGGAATAAGCTTCCTTCTCAACGTCGTTCCTTTCCTCGGATGGTAAACTATATCTCTCCTTGATACGTCGACAAAGAATCGGATCCTCCATTCTACACTGCAATGCATTTTCTCATCGTTACGACGGATGATTCCGTATGAGCTTCGCAGGCTTTTAAGCTTATATTGGAATGAGTCTTCCTCTATTCTAGTTAGGGCTTGCTCTACTTGTGGTCATGGAAAACACGAGCCCTCATGTGGTCGATGATCCAGCTAGCTTCTGGTGTTCCTTCACAGTGGGAAAACTAGAGTTGAACTTCCACCCCAAGTCAACTTTACATACTGTACGTAGCCAACTTGTAATGCTGCCATGCACAATATATCTTCCAGATTTGTAAAAACTGTTTGTGTGTGTGTGTGTGTGTGTATGTGTGTGTGTGTATATATATATATATATATATATATATATATATATATATATATATATATATATATATATATATATATATATATATATATATATATATATATGACGTTTCAAGCTATATCATAGAACATTTGACACATAAATTGGCAAAGTAATACGTGATAATGTATTTTATGGATTGGGTTGGGATTTCTATATTCACTGTAAACGCAGTTCTAAGTTTGATTAAAAGATATCTAAACCGACAGAGCTTAGTATTTGTAAATGTTTGATATACTGTCATTATCATTTAATTGTGGATAGAATTTATACTTCAAGAAAACAACATACAAACATGGTGAAGTGAATGTCCGGTCCGGTCTCGTCTCGTCCGGCTAGACATGGTCCGGTCTGATCCGGTCCATCGTCCAATTCCGATCCTTAACCGACCGCCTGTGTCAAAACCGTGAACCCGACGTTAAGGAGCCCGTTAGCTTCGTTACGAACGCTGACGTGGCTCTCACGGCAATGCGTATAAAAATGGGCAATTGCTCTCCACCTAGCGGACACCTCATCACTTATACGCCTGCCCATCTTGGTCTCTCTTCCCGTTCCTTCCCCTCTTCTTCCCTACTTCTCCCTCATCCCTTACGATTCCTCTCCTTGATTGTTCCCAATCCTAATCTATACTCGATACCGATCGAAGAGCGAAAGTGTTCGGATCGCATCCATCTCCAACTTGAGCTCTAATTTGCGATCATGGAGAAGAACAGGGAAAAGGATAAGGGAAAGAGCACAGGAAGCAATCGCCCATCACTCGGTCAGTCGGCGCCATCTGGACTCCTGTGGGAATCGGTGGGGTGGTTTACTGTGTTTCTCGTTCTTGCCTTGCTCGATCTGACCCGATCTGGATCATACAAATCCGATCTTTTCTCCTGCCTCTGTTTCTTTGCCTGGCCTTTTCATCTGTCTTCCGAGTTCCATCTCTTTTCTTACGGAAGGATTTTCGAATCTGTAGTTCTAATGCCATGTTGACCTAAAGATTCAATTTTTTGTCTAATTTAATTTTTCTTCATCTGGTATCTTTTGCTTGAATGAAGAATATGGTGTTCTTTGTTCATTGACGTTCAATTCTTTTTGTCAGTGTGGGTATTTGTCCATGAGATTGGATCCAGCTTTCAAGACCTAATCTATTGGAGTTGGAGTGTTGTTAATAATCATCTGCTTTGGGATTTCCGTTCTCTTTCTCTTTCTATATTTAACTGTCTTTTCTCTTAACTACTGCTTTCGTTTTAGTTTTCATGTTCTTAGTGTGTGACTAATTGCCGAGTCGACGGGTAAGTATGGATGTGTATGGGAAAAGTATTCTTTTTGAAGTGCAATGCTTTTCTTATATATGATCTTTGATCATTGGGAATATGCTTTCCTTTCCTGGTTCTATTTGGCTTTGTACTCTTTCTATTTCTCGATTATCTCTTATATGAGGCTGAGACTTATTTTCAGTCTTCTGTCCCAATTGCTGCGTCTAAGTTTCTTCATAACTTTTTCTCATTAATGGTCTTGAGCTGTAATCTTAGACATGGCCACCTCTTCAATTCTTGATGTACAACGATTGTTGTAACAGTGTCGACATATGGCCAGACTAATTTGTGGTCAATACCGACCAGTGCAAGGGCATGCCAATGACACAACATAGTACCTACAATGCCAGAAAGGTGCTGGCATGCTTCGCCCCATAAAACCAGCAATCCTTGCTTTGGTGCTTTGGTCTCTTATCCTTCTACTTGTTATTGTGGATTCATAAATTTGTTAGCTGATCTAAACTTTGTGTTTTTTTGGAACAGCCTTTGTGTTTCTTAACTTTTGTAGTTTTGTTCGTTTGGATTACCTTATATTTTTTTGTCTTAGCTGGATTGGTTTTGCTTCTTGATATCTTATCTGATGGTCAACCCCTTTTCTCCCTGCTCTTCTATTAGGCTCCTGATATATACAGTACTCTTTGTGACTGTTTGTTTGTTAAAATCACATAGGTTTGAGGATCAAAATCAGTTGATATTTTCTCTTGGAAACTTTGATCATAAGACGTAATGCAGCGATTAGATCTGGGTGTTGCTTTGCTACAATATGGAGTTCATTGGTCTTTTGGAGTGGTGCTTTGGCAATGGTGGTTAATGGCATAAGCTTCATCTTGAATTCCCCGTGCTCCTTGATCTTTTGGGCACTTTAGGATCAGGACAGTGCCCGATGGATGCCACCACTAGTGGTAGCAGTTCCTCCATACCATTTCACACCATTGTAGATCCGTCTCTCTCTCTCATGCCCCCGTTACAGCAGACCTTCCAACGGGTGCAAAGGCATTGCTTTGGTGACTTGACCCCAGGGGAATTCCCCTTGGCTGCAAGCCCCTCTATCGTTCTCCATGTTCTTACCGCTTGCAACTTGGACCCCCAGGATCTTGCTAATCTGGAGGCAAGTAGCGTTCTTATGTTTCTCTTGTTGATAGAATTGATAATGCTGTTGATGGTTTTCGATGTTTGTGGCAGGTGACATGTACATTTTTCAGGAAGCCTGCCAATTTCACTCCCGACTTCCAGTTATCTATTACGGAGCTTGCAGCATTGGACATGTGCCAGAAGAGGGCCATCTTTAAGCCGATGACTTCAGAAGAAAGGGACTTTCTCAAGCAACGCTGTGGGGGATCTTGGAAACTAGTTCTTAGGTATATATTGGCAGGTGAGGCATGTTGCCGAAGAGAAAATTCTCAGGCAATTGCTGGACCTGGTCACAGTATTGCTGTCACTTCATCTGGATCTGTGTTCTCCTTTGGGTCGAACAGCTCAGGGCAGCTTGGCCATGGCACCTTGGAGGAAGAGTGGCAGCCACGACTCATAAGGTGCTTTAAATTTTGCAGTTGCTTCATACACTTGATGCACATTATCGTGTACCAAGAACAAGAAAGGTTTGCTGCTTGACAGATCACTGCAAGGCATTCGGATCATTCAAGCAGCTGCTGGAGCAGGGAGAACAATGCTGATCAGTGATGCTGGGCGAGTTTATGCATTTGGAAAGGACTCATTTGGGGAGGCAGAATATGCAGTTCAAGGGTCCAAGGTTGTGACCACGCCTCAAATGGTGGAATCATTGAGAGACATATATGTGGTTCAAGCAGCAATAGGGAACTTCTTCACTGCAGTCCTTTCTCGAGAAGGCAGGGTATACACTTTCTGTTGGGGAAATGACTCAAAGCTAGGCCACCACACCGAACCAAATGACCTGGAACCACGGCTTCTGTTAGGCCCTCTTGAGAATGTACCGGTTGTTCAGATTGCTGCTGGCTACTGTTACCTTCTAGCACTGGCTTGTCAACCAAGCGGCATGTGAGTCTTCTTCAACTTGGTATTCTAAGATGAGATGTATTCCTTGTCCTTTTCCTTGTCATGTGAACCAATGTGGTGGTTTTAGTGCATCAAGAGAAGCAACTTGCCATGACATCCTTTGTATTGTTCTTTAGGAAGGCATTACTAATTAGTATAGTAATCACATGATCTATCAATTGCTGTTATATCTTTTCTCTTGTTTTAGTATACGTCATATTGGTTGACTGGTTTCCTAGATTTCCAACAAGTTGTACGTCCCCTGAATGCAATTGATGCATGCATTGTCAAATTTTTATCTTCGATCTTAACTTGATTGTAATGCAGGTCTGTCTACTCTGTGGGCTGTGGCTTAGGAGGGAAGCTCGGGCATGGTTCCAGGACAGATGAAAAGCACCCAAGGTTAATCGAGCAGTTCCAGGCTTTAAACCTGCAGCCTACAGTGGTTGCAGCTGGTGCCTGGCATGCCGCTGTTGTTGGAAGAGATGGGCGGGTGTGCACATGGGGATGGGGGCGTTACGGCTGCTTGGGCCATGGGAACGAGGATTGTGAATCTGTTCCCAAGGTGGTTGAATCTTTGGACAACATTAAGGCTATACATGTCGCAACAGGTGACTACACTACATTTGTCGCTCTGTTTCTCATTTTCCTTTTAGGTATTTGGTACTAAATTTACAACAGAGCTCGCCTAAGAATTTTGAGGCCAATAGTATAGTTTAGCCTTGGAATTTGCCTCTTGTGATCCTTTTCTTGACTTTAGGTGATGAATTTAGATTATGAAACATTTGCAAGTTCGGCAGTGGAATGTCTGCTCCAGTTCGAGTTTTGGCACTTGATACCGGGCAATGTTGATAATGTATCAGCTGATTCCAAGCTCTGTTTTGATTGCAGGGCAACAGACATGCCAATGTGCTCAGCCCAAGATTAGTAACTTCACTTAAGGACATCAATGAAAGGGTAGTGCAGATTAGCCTCACCAACTCAATCTACTGGAATGCACATACCTTTGCCTTGACAGATTCTGGGAGATTGTATGCATTTGGAGCAGGGACATGCTTGACAGAGTCACTGCAAGGCATTCGGATCATTCAGCAGCTGCTGGAGCAGGGAGAACAATGCTGATCAGTGATGCTGGGCGAGTTTATGCATTTGGAAAGGACTCATTTGGGGAGGCAGAATATGCAGTTCAAGGGTCCAAGGTTGTGACCACGCCTCAAATGGTGGAATCATTGAGAGACATATATGTGGTTCAAGCAGCAATAGGGAACTTCTTCACTGCAGTCCTTTCTCGAGAAGGCAGGGTATACACTTTCTGTTGGGGAAATGACTCAAGCTAGGCCACCACACCGAACCAAATGACCTGGAACCACGGCTTCTGTTAGGCCCTCTTGAGAATGTACCGGTTGTTCAGATTGCTGCTGGCTACTGTTACCTTCTAGCACTGGCTTGTCAACCAAGCGGCATGTGAGTCTTCTTCAACTTGGTATTCTAAGATGAGATGTATTCCTTGTCCTTTTCCTTGTCATGTGAACCAATGTGGTGGTTTTAGTGCATCAAGAGAAGCAACTTGCCATGACATCCTTTGTATTGTTCTTTAGGAAGGCATTACTAATTAGTATAGTAATCACATGATCTATCAATTGCTGTTATATCTTTTCTCTTGTTTTAGTATACGTCATATTGGTTGACTGGTTTCCTAGATTTCCAACAAGTTGTACGTCCCCTGAATGCAATTGATGCATGCATTGTCAAATTTTTATCTTCGATCTTAACTTGATTGTAATGCAGGTCTGTCTACTCTGTGGGCTGTGGCTTAGGAGGGAAGCTCGGGCATGGTTCCAGGACAGATGAAAAGCACCCAAGGTTAATCGAGCAGTTCCAGGCTTTAAACCTGCAGCCTACAGTGGTTGCAGCTGGTGCCTGGCATGCCGCTGTTGTTGGAAGAGATGGGCGGGTGTGCACATGGGGATGGGGGCGTTACGGCTGCTTGGGCCATGGGAACGAGGATTGTGAATCTGTTCCCAAGGTGGTTGAATCTTTGGACAACATTAAGGCTATACATGTCGCAACAGGTGACTACACTACATTTGTCGTCTCCGATACTGGGGATGTTTACTCATTTGGATGTGGAGAATCCTCAAGCTTGGGTCATTCCACTGCCATTGATGGACAGGTTTGTCGCTCTGTTTCTCATTTTCCTTTTAGGTATTTGGTACTAAATTTACAACAGAGCTCGCCTAAGAATTTTGAGGCCAATAGTATAGTTTAGCCTTGGAATTTGCCTCTTGTGATCCTTTTCTTGACTTTAGGTGATGAATTTAGATTATGAAACATTTGCAAGTTCGGCAGTGGAATGTCTGCTCCAGTTCGAGTTTTGGCACTTGATACCGGGCAATGTTGATAATGTATCAGCTGATTCCAAGCTCTGTTTTGATTGCAGGGCAACAGACATGCCAATGTGCTCAGCCCAAGATTAGTAACTTCACTTAAGGACATCAATGAAAGGGTAGTGCAGATTAGCCTCACCAACTCAATCTACTGGAATGCACATACCTTTGCCTTGACAGATTCTGGGAGATTGTATGCATTTGGAGCAGGGGACAAGGGGCAGCTTGGCGTCGAACTTGTCGCACAGCAGACCGAAAGGGGAACTCCAGAGTGCGTCGAAATCGACCTTAGTTAGCATCATCTCCTGACCCCTGTTGATTCTTTGCAGCAAGCTTGGGTTTCTCCTGACGTATAATCAATCAAAAGCTCCTCTTGCGCACATAACTCTTGTACATAACAAAAAACCTCATTAAATGCATGGCCGAGCTCGGGGAAGCGCGCAGGTGGTGATGATGGAATTGGATGAAAAGCTGTGTCGTTAGCTACTTCAATTTGCAGTGTGTCAACTTGTTGTTTGCTTTCTCTCGTTTCATTGATTGGCTGCAGAATAACGATGTTATGACTCTATGCATTCAAATGGTGTCAATGTTATCCCTGTGTTTCTAAGCTAGAGACAGTTGAAGTACTTCGCTTGTACATACATCGCAAGCAACCAATGAACAATTGCTTGGGGTTTGATATATGTTGTGCAGATAGGCTGCAATACTTTAAAGCGGCCACCTTTGACGAGTGGGGGCAATTGCAGATCCAAAAAGAGAGGCCTTTGACTTGGTCCCTCTGTATCATTATTGCTTTAAGGCGTACTCGAACGGATCTTTTGGCATCAATGTCAAACATATTAGCTCACCACGTCTCACACCCAATTAATTCCTCCTGGCTTGTGTTATGGTGGTGGAAGGGATTCAATTACTGCCTTCAGAGATGAACTTATGATCAATGATTCAATGACAGTGGTGCCAACCACACTATTAATGAGAAGACAAGTTGTTGCTCTACGGATGATATTTACGCATCATACGGATGGAAGATTATGAAATGCTAGCCCGAACCCGAATCCTTTGAACCATACGGATGTTTGTTTAGAGATGTCGTTTTTTCCGAGTCATATATATATATATATATATATATATATATATATATATATATATATATATATATATATATATATATATATATATATATATGAAATTAAATAGTTGTGCTATTTTTCCCATGTAAATAACGAAATAACAGATGCACACTTTTTCTATGGTTGTGATGAACCAGATTGACTTCATCATTACTGATTGATGCTTCAGCTCTACTTCTTTTCTTTTTTTATTGGAATCAAGAAGTTGGCCCAAATCTTGATTCGACACAGCAAAGGAGCACATTCCACGGCGACGAGCTTGACTTGGTGTCATCAACTTATTCGACACGAATCTTAGACTCTGAGCTGTGGTGCCTTTATGGGTTGGACGACCAAATGCTCCTTTGCTTATTGCATTGGATGAAGGAATCTTCATTCAGGAGTAAAAACATATTTTGGCTTTTTAAGATTCCAACCTATCCAAAAGGCAAATTGATTCTGCTGTCAAAATTCCACAACCTATCAGAAAGGCAAATTGATTCTGCTGTCAAAATTCCACAACCTATCAGAAAGGCAAATTGATTCTGCTGTCAAAATTCCACAACCTATCAGAAAGGCAAATTGATTCTGCTGTCAAAATTCCACAACCTATCAGAAAGGCAAATTGATTCTGCTGTCAAAATTCCACAACCTATCAGAAAGGCAAATTGATTCTGCTGTCAAAATTCCACAACCTATCCAAAAGGCAAATTGATTCTGCTGTCAAAATTCCACAACCTATCAGAAAGGCAAATTGATTCTGCTGTCAAAATTCCACAACCTATCAGAAAGGCAAATTGATTCTGCTGTCAAAATTCCACAACCTATCAGAAAGGCAAATTGATTCTGCTGTCAAAATTCCACAACCTATCAGAAAGGCAAATTGATTCTGCTGTCAAAATTCCACAACCTATCAGAAAGGCAAATTGATTCTGCTGTCAAAATTCCACAACCTATCCAAAAGGCAAATTGATTCTGCTGTCAAAATTCCACAACCTATCAGAAAGGCAAATTGATTCTGCTGTCAAAATTCCACAACCTATCAGAAAGGCAAATTGATTCTGCTGTCAAAATTCCACAACCTATCAGAAAGGCAAATTGATTCTGCTGTCAAAATTCCACAACCTATCCAAAAGGCAAATTGATTCTGCTGTCAAAATTCCACAACCTATCAGAAAGGCAAATTGATTCTGCTGTCAAAATTCCACAACCTATCAGAAAGGCAAATTGATTCTGCTGTCAAAATTCCACAACCTATCAGAAAGGCAAATTGATTCTGCTGTCAAAATTCCACAACCTATCAGAAAGGCAAATTGATACTGCTGTCCAATCTATCTGACTGCTAATATTTGCATCATTCAAGCATAAAAGCTTTCCAATCAAGAAAGATACTTATGTCAGTGCCCTGAAAGAAATTCTAGCTACCCAGATTCTCAGCTATATAAGAATGTCAAAAGTGGAACACTCAAATATATGTTTTCCTACTTGTGAACTCGAATCCAATCTAATAGGAAACTTAATCCAACTTAAATGGGTCATTTGTTCTTATCCCAATAATGTGGACAACTAATTATTACCATCCATTTTATTAAACTAGTATAATCTATTTCTTTATTCTTTTGACCTTCCATGTTCCAATATAAACCACACAAGGAGCACCAACACGGGTGATACTTAGAAATATACATACACCATTGCAAAAACATAAAAACATCCTTCAAGGTAAATAGTGGAAATAGATACTGTTTCCAATGATCATAACTCGAAAGATACAAATATCCATGTCATATCTAATCTCACAATTAATTTTCACTACATGGAAACAGTAAATAAGCTTAAACTGACCAGCTTTCTGGTGAAAAGTTTGAAATTCCAACTACCTTCCCTAGAATTGATATTGATGAGCCGAAGGCCATCATCGGTCACCATGTTAAAATTCCACAACCTATCCAAAAGGCAAATTGATTCTGCTGTCAAAATTCCACAACCTATCAGAAAGGCAAATTGATACTGCTGTCCAATCTATCTGACTGCTAATATTTGCATCATTCAAGCATAAAAGCTTTCCAATCAAGAAAGATACTTATGTCAGTGCCCTGAAAGAAATTCTAGCTACCCAGATTCCTAGAACATCATCGAGAAGTGCAGTGTATCAAATCCAGACTACAGTGCATACAGTCTTCTTTTACAGTTTCTAACAACTAATTTCCCATTTGGAAAGAACCAAATGAAACGAAATACGTATGATGCTGATAGATTGGATGGTGACAAAATTGTCCCAAGACTGACATTGTACACTCATAAATCATTAAAGAAAGCACAAAAGAGATGCAACGAGAGTGTCTTTGGATGCAAGGATAATGCTTATCCCACTTAGCCATAGCAAATTCTGACAAATAGATCTTAGCTCAGGAACTTATCCACCAAAATCAATAAGCGGATGGAGTGATCACATCATCAATCTTCAAAATCATTTTCACTACTTGAGTTGCCAGCAAGATCTGTTGTTGTTTGCCAATCAGCGTCTCAAATACATTCTGCTCCTTCATGTTATTTGTCCCAACATCGTTGCAATCTATACCACAATAAGGATTATTTTCCTGCACCAACCATGGGAAAATTATGAAGACAACATTCATTGTTTAAGCTTCACATAAACATGAAATATTCTGAGTGACGATAAGGATACAATGTATGCCAATTATTAAAAGCAACTGATTGTACCTAACTCATTCAGAAAAAAAAAAACAAAACTGATCGTAGCTACCCGCAAATGCTCTCAGGAAAAAATGCTTCAAGGCAAAGGCATGAGAATCATATGTGGCATGCCATAAATAGACATGAACAGTTTAAACACCATATATGTCTACATGATGTTGGTTAATGGGAAAGAAGTTGACAAAAGACAATTCAAGAATAATATATGGCCTTGGCCATGACATCCCCTATGAGAGGTATACAGCAATGAGGTTGATGACTGATTAATTGACAGTAAATTATCACAGCACAACATGCTGAGGCATCTAAACACCTACTATATGTAGGGATATGTTTGTGTTATTGTTAGGACATGACCAATATATGGAAGAACGTTTTTAACTTATCATGAATAAAACATGTTAAAAGAATGTCATTATCAAGCTTAGATTTAAAGCATTTACCCTCAAAACATCTAAACCTTTGGTTGCATGTCAATCAAGTGTTTGCACTGCAGATGCTATGAAAACTAAATTTACAAAATGAACTTTTTTGCCTCCAGTACTCATATGTGCATTATTAAAATCTGTAGGCCTTCCTTTTCCTCATAGTTTCATCATCGACAAGTTGGGTAACCTACATAAAATGGTTAGTTTCAAGTCTAGAACATTTTTCTTCAGGAAAAAAAAAAGATTCTGATAACAAGGATTTCTGACCTTGTCAGAAGTTAACCTTTTTCAAATCTTGAATAAGATTATACCAAAGAAAATGATCAAAGTAGGTGGTAGAAGTCACTACCAAACTTACTAAATACATACCATAAAAAGGAAAATATCATATTAATAATTAGCGGTTTCCTAGTTTCCCTTCGAGGAGGGGCAGGGGGTTCCCACCAACACAATTCATCATCTGATCTGTCTTGCCAGCTGATTCTATGGATAGTGTTCCATTAAAAGATACATTGTTCAAAAAAAGGACAGTAGCACAACTATACTTGGACAAAAAGCTCATGAACACCTCAGTGCAAATGTCACATACTTTTGAGTCTCCATAAGATTGTACAAGCAACAATGTAGAAAATGGTAGACAAAGCATGGACACTCGCTACAAGTCTCCATAAGATTGTACAAGCAACAATGTAGAAAACGATAGAGGAACACAAACTCTCAACCAGCATATATTGTACAGATAAATGTTGCAGATTGGTTAATTAACAGCATACCTTAATTTGCTGAGATTTGACTGCTGTAACAGTATCAATAGGCGGGAGGCCACAGTTCTCAGCAAGAGCCATCGGAATAAAATCTAAAGCTTCAGCAAAGGACCTGATAGCATACTGAAAGAGGATACAGGAAAACAGAACACGAAGGTCAGGGGTTAGAATATTCAGAACAATATGTGACAGGACCAGAATATTTCACCTGCTCAACCCCAGGATATTTGTCTGCAGCAGCTTCTACAGCAATTGAGCAAGATAATTCCGCAGAGCCACCACCGTAAACAATTGAATTGCTACGGATCAGATTCCTTGCCACACAAAGTGCATCATGAAGACTACGCTTAGTTTCGTCTATCATCATTTTGTTACCTGTAACGTCATAATCATAATATCATATCAAATTCAAATGAACCAAGGCCAACTGGTCTAATCTGTGAAAGGCATTACTATCAAATCAAAAGCATAAACATATAGAAGTGCACATAACAACCTCTCTCCCACTCTATTGACAATATTATAAGTTACCACATCTAAATGATCTATGGATTGATCAGAACATTCTTTCAATTAACTAGAATCCCTTATGTTAATCATGACCAGTGGTGTCAAGATTCCAATTTAAAGAAATGCCATATGGTTTTCAATGAGGATCGAAGGATCAAAACATTTTTCGGATACAATGACAGTGAAGACAAATACCATAACCTAAGCTCATACCATGACAGCAGTGCATCCACTAATTGTTTGGCTCAATGGGGCTGGCATAAAACTCTGTGATCAAAAGAATACCCAGAAAAATAACACACCATGATTACTTCCAACCATAGTAAGAGTAACAAGGGTCAAAGCACAACCTTGTTGCAGCTGCTATAATGATGAGCACTTATTTGTTTCATCTACTACTCTTCCCAAACTAGTAAATGTAGAATCACAAATATCCTATATCGATTATTCAATCAATAATACTTTTGGATACACAGTTAATTTAAAAAGTAAATGACTCAAAGATTGATATACAGTTTCAAAATGCAGCTTAGATTCTTAGTTACTAGATTTAGAACTTTTATTCTGACCCAAACTGTTCACTAAAGCAAATTAGAAACTTCTACTAAATGAAATGGAACATCAGCATTATTAAAACAACCATTGAGAGATATAACTCTAGGTAGCAATGTTATTAATGCACATGCTTTTAAAAAATATATAAATTTCAGCAAGAAGCCATCATTTAGAACTAAGTAACTTCACATAGTCAAATCCCAACATTTTTCTTTTGCCAATTCTTACAGAATTAATAATTAGGCAAATTGAGGAACAAGTATCCACACTGCAAATACAACCAAGAGTTACCATACCGCCGCGAATGAAAATTGTTACGGCTCTGGAGTTAGCACAATGTTCAATATACAACATCCGGTCCTTGGTTGTTCCAAATGATTTTTCTCTAACTAATCCAGCCTGGTGATGAACAGAAAAAAAATCCCTTCAGAAAATAGTAATCTGTGCAGAACTGACGAACATTAAAATTGAATAATAAGTATTTAAGACACCCAATTATATATAAAATCAGTAACTTCAAATCTCCATACCAGGAAGTCAAGAATGTCTACATGTATAAGGCATGTCAAAAGCCAGATGCCATATCTTAAATCTATATATGTTACATCATAGTCAATTAGAGTTCATATGCAAGATTGACAAATTGTTGCAAGCAAGTATAAAAATATGGCAAGAATGAACACTGTAATCAAGAAAGGACAATTAATGAAGTTGATTAAAGCATTAAAAACCATTAAATGAGCAAGCAGATCCTTCTTAAAAAAACGAAAAAAATCAACTAGCAATAATTCACATACAAGTTGCATGTAGAGGCTAGAGGCACTCAACCACTGATTAGAGGATGAAGCCTTCAAATCGAATCAAATTTGACCCCAATTGGACATAAATCCAGATACAGATGTATATTCATGCACAAGCTTATCAAAACATTGTATTTTCCACTTTACAAAGGCAATGAGCAGATCTCTTTCATGCATTTCACTTTGAAAATGTAGTCATAAGGAATTAAGTACTGAAACAAATCATGCCATGGTATTCAGTACATATCATAAAGTAGGCAGTTGGCTTGCCAGAGAAACACTGTATCAAGCAGATACAGGAAGCATATGTCAGATATTGTCAGTTCCTTTGATGATCAACCTGAACCATAACTGTTAATCACCTCTCTTCTTCTTTCCTATTAACCTAGAGGAAGTTGTCCCACTTGTTTGGTTTAATAAAACCACTCTAGAAATTGAACTTCAAAGATAAACAGACAATTTTAGAACCCTAAAACTCCTACTCTGTCCAGGCATAATAAAACCTTCAACTGATGGAACCTTACTACATAATCTTATTTGTTACTATAGGTGTCATTTTCACACCTTTCATCCATTAGTGCTGGCATGCTTCTCTAGTTCAAGAGAAGAGAAGAACATCCAGCAAGTAAATTGAAGAACAAAATAGATGGTTTATTTCTGAATAGCAGAGTAAAATTACTAAATGATTGTCAGAGGGGCTTACATGGTCTAATCATATGCTACTATGCTCTCTCCTAACTATGATAGTTAATGACTATACCACCCTTCAAAGATAGGCTTTTTCTCCTTGCTTTTCTGCTGGACAGACAGCCTTTATTAGCTATTTGAGCTAACCAAAACTGGCATGAGTACCTATTCTAGGAAGCAGATGACTTTTGAATCTGCAATTGGAGTCAAAACTTCTATACAGGGCAAGAAAAGGGACTTGAAGCCAATAACTGGAATAAGCGAGTTCCACAATCATGTGGAACAAATCAGCTGCAAACATTGTAACATCAATAATACAATTCAGCAGCAGAAATTATTATGGATGTCTTATTCTTTCATAATTGATGTGTAAAATTAACACAAAATCTTTAATTGATGATTAATTTCAAGAAAAATTGTACAGTTTTCTTTCCAAGACTTCCAAAAAGTTCTCTAAATATTGAATTCACACTGAAAGTTAATCAACTTAAAAATTAACAATTAACAGAACATAGATTCACTTGTATAAGTTATAAATGTTATACGAAGGAATTTCAAGTATTTCCTACCTTTCCCAGCTTTTCATCTGTCAAGTCCTGGAACCTCGGAACTATTCTCCCACCTGTGTAAATAGCGAACATAAGATAAGTTCCCTTTCTTATCTTATTATTTTCAGGCGAATGACAAAATACAAATGCCAACCTGTAGCAATTGCAATTAATTCTAATTCAACACCACCAACCCATCTAACAGCAGGCAAATTTCGATGCATCAATAAATGATTTGCTTCATCATCAAAACCCCACTGACAGATAACTAGGGTTGCACCAACATCCTACAACAATCGAAAACAGACCTCAGAAAGAATTTATTGAAAACCAAAACCCGATAATTGGTCAAATGACAAAATATGAACCAGTATCTTCCATGTTGAATGACTGCAGAGACATTATACAAGTCAATGCTTATAACATTTGAAAAATTGAAATTGATATAAGTAAACAAATGACAGTTTAAAAAATCAACTCTAGCAAAGAAGAAACTAACTATTAGCAGACCAATTTGAAAATATTTTAGGCTGCAAAACTTCTACAATCCAAATGTTGCTTAGAAAATCAGACAATTCCAAAAGGTTACTCATTAATGCGAACAAAGTCATAAACAACATTTGGCATATGTACCTTGCATTTTTGGACCATATCATCAAAGTATTTCTGCTCTTGCTGGCGTAGAGTTTGAAATTTTTCAACAGTGTCAATGTCAATCTTATGCTTTGTCTTTGGCTTGGGTGGTTCAAATGGGCATGTAAGAATAGCAATCTTTGCTTCTTCAATTCTTTTTGGCATTTGGGGGTGGCTCATATCCTTGTCGACAACAATTCCGTAAATGAGTTCTGTGTCTTCCAATTTTCCTCCGACCTTTCCTTCAACCTTAATTAATTCCAAGTTAACATCTTTCCTGTCTAAATCTGCCACCGCAAGAACTGCCTTAACAGCAATCTCAGCTAACGCACGCTTGCAACGGTTGACACTGCATCATGATCATGATAAATTGTTTATTGAATAGGCAGATGACAGAACAATAGAAAGAGAAGAGATACCTCAGCTGCATAGTCAAAGATGGTTAAAAAATGTTACGAAGAATATTACATTAGAAGATAAGGGAATAGAATAATCAACTTTTTTTCCATTCTTTGTTTATATGCTTCAAGAGTTCCATGCGATATGAGTGCACAAATGTATGATGGCCTTTTACTTCCCACTATTCCTCCTTGAGTTGTATCTTCCATACTTTTTGCTACTTTATCTTGAAAATCAATAATTATGACTCACAGGAGCCCTAACTTACATGAAGCTCTTTTTACCATCCTTATGCTTCAAGTAAGAAAGGATTGTCTAATGATGGCATGAATTATACTGATTGCCATCTAGCACAGTAGGTATCATTGACACAGCATGGCGCTAGAAAATTGCTTACATAGGTGTCCAGGAAATAGCCAAAGAAAAAGAAGGGGGAGAAGAAAGAAGAAGCAAGAGGAAGTTCTTACTAACCAAAGCATCATCTATTTCTGTTAAAAGATCGCACTGTAAAAGGGATCTTCCATATATTTGAAAAAAAATGATAATTCTGACTAGATTAAAATACTTTCCATAGAATCCAAGTCCTTCAAAAGATACAGAATATTATAAGCAAACGAAATAAAATAGACTGGTTAGCTCCAGCAAAAAAAAAAAGAGCAAGATATTAACAACAATTAATTAAAATTGTTGCATGATGCTCTGATAAAGATATTAATGGTATTTCACTGGACATAAACATAACAAAGGGCAAGAACAGAGAACATCATCATGTAACCTTGATAAACCAAATAAAGGCGGCTGAACTTACATTTTTGAAGATAATGTTGTCATGCAAGTTTGCACCAAAGGCTCTATATTGGTAACACTAAATTCAAATTTCTGTGATATGTGCTCAAGTTGATCCACAGCTAGCCTAGAGGCCATTTCATAGCCCTCAGCAATTCTAATAGGATGAATACCACGTTCCAAAAGCTTCTCAGCCTGTTCAAGAAGTGCACCAGCCAAAACAACAACCCCAGTGGTACCATCACCAATTTCATAGTCCTGACTACGAGATAATTCTACCATCAGTTTGCCAATCTGATTATCAACATCCATCTGCTCCAAGATAGTGGCCCCATCATTTGCTGATACCATAAAAGAACAATGATAAGAATCAAAATGAATGTCCTGATAAATGGAATTATAAACAACATAACCAACTGTTCAGTAGTGTAAATAGATACAATGTTCACACAACAACTTCTAGTTTTTATCATCATAAGTTGTTGATAAAACCCATAGGTATGGATCTTTTCAAGTTAGTCCTACAATGTCTACCATCCAAAAGATCATTTCCAAGGTTTCAAACACCATGCTATCCGTACTATAACAATCCCAATATTGTACCAGTGTTACGGAGTACCTACTGTATCTTCTAGTAATTTTTTATTGGAACACCAAGGTGTCTCATAGCACACTGGTCAATACATACTAATCCAATAAGATTCATTACAAGTACATTAATGTATTTAAAATTTGCATTTTCCAAGAAATTATAATCAGTATTTAGGGTTCAAGGTGCCAAGTGCCATCGGCATGCCCCATGGCACATGTTATGATAGTCATTGTGTGTGCTTCACATGACACGAGATGAATACACATCAATTTCATGCTAGTTCCTATGTGCACACAGGGAACATGCACTTGCAACACAGAGGCAGCACCTTAAACCATGAAAAACTTGATTAGTAAACTTAACTTCGTGAAGATCAACACGGGAAGTGTTTTGAATTTGTTAAAGCATGCCATTGCAAGTACAAGAACAGCATTTATTGAGCAATGCCAGGGGCAAGGTAAAAGAAGTCCCCTGGCAACTACAGTAATCACGATCATCTAAACTATTTTGTATTTCCAATGTCATAGCCTTAGAAACCAGATCCTCATTGAGAACTACTTTAAAAGCTAGTAATCCATATCATATTTTCTCTCAGGCCCAAACTAAATTTTTTTTTTTATCATTGCCATCGATATCCTGCTTCAAGTCCCATATAGCAATCATATAAAAGAACGCACGTCTTCACCAAAAAGCACCGATCGACAGAGAGGAAAAAAAAAAACCACGTTCTCGATACATCCAAAAGGTCTAGCAATTTACCTTGAGGCAAAAACCCTAACGAGCAAGCCTGATGGCTCCACTCCCTTCCCATTGCCACCAAACCCCCTCAAAAAAAAGTTGGTTTTTTTTCCACAAGTGATCGCTAAGAACAGCAAGTAAAAAACAAGATCTAAGCAGAGGCAACGGATGCAGAGAAGGAAGAATACTGACTGACGATGACGTCGCCATCGGGGCTCTGCAGCATCTTGTCCATGCCCTTGGGGCCGAGCGAGGTACGAAGGATACGAGCGACGGCCTTTCCGGCGGAGATGTTGGCCTTCTGCGCCTCGAGGCCCCGCAGCCGCGCCTTCTGCTCCTGCTCCTTGATTATGATGAAGGGCCGGCCGTACTCGTCGAACGCCAGCGCCATTCTGCCCCCCTTCTACTTCTCTTCCTTTGCCCTTCTTCTACTACTTCCAAAGAATGGTTGTGTCAGGAGGAAGCGGAGAAGGAGATCCTTGAGGAGGAGCCGGTGGGCGGAGGCCCTTATATTCCCGCAGGGAAACAACAACCGGGGCAGCGGAAGCCACTAGGGTTGGGGGGCTTCTAGCATGGAGCTCGACCCACGGGGCAAACCTTGGTGTTGCTGGGCCGAGTGCGTGTCGTGTATCTGGACCCATCACCAACGAAACACGAATCTTTATTTGATCCGACGACTGAGGCACGTTCGGATTTGTCACAACTGTAATGCGTGGGACTCGGTAGTTCTGTATGAAAAGAGGCTTTGAATGCAGTTCCTCAAACAAGTGGTAAACGGGTTAACGGGTAACTGGGTAAGCGGATCGTGGTCTCATCCATTTTACAAGGGCCAGCGCGGTGACTAAGATTGAAGAAACAAGAGGAGAACCGCGTCTTAGCCGGCGGGAAGACGCGAAAGGATCGGAGGCGGTGGAATCGTGGCGGGGGAGTCGTCGATCGCATCAACAAGAGCCTCGTTTCGTTCGTTTCTCCGAGGAGTTCTGTCCATAATTAGGAGAATCCAAACGTTTCCTATTTGTTGATCTTTGCGCGGGTGTTGTATCAGATCGCACGGCGAGGTTCCCGAGGGATAAGTGCCTGCTCACGGCGATTACCTGCAAAGGCCAAACTTGCGCCGGTAGCTGTTCCAGTGGCGGTGGGGTATTCTTTTCCGATCGCTTTGGTTTCCTACTTTCTCGTTTTATTGAACAACTTGATATATTGCTTCATGATGTAAACATGTTTCTGCATTGTTGCCCAACGGTACCGTTCCTCGACAATCAAACTGGGATTTTGACATGTAGTCCGTCCGTGATTTTTCTTTTTACTTTTTATATATGGATTAAACTTCACTATCTTGCTTGGGCAATTTGGTTTTCAAGTTCTAGCTGCTAGTCTCGGATAGTACGAGTCAAGTTCACTATCTACTCACTTGCAAGATTGAGTATTGTGGTGGAGTGGCTTTTCGAGTAATGAATTATAGTCATAGGTATTGCACATGGTTAGCAAAATTTTGTGACACTTTAGGCTTAGGACATTTGTTAATAGTCTATGATGGTTTGAAAGCTTTTGATTTAGGTGTCCAAGACCTCTGGGGGGTGAGGACCTACTTGTGATATCATTCTTCATCCTTTTTGACACAGAATCGGCTGAGTCTTCTTTTTGTTACAAGTTATTAGTCTGTGCAGTTTGCAGTTCTTTTGTCCTTTTTTTTTTTGGGAGTGTGTATTAGATCTTGGAACGAAGGATATTATAATGTGTGAAAACCAACCGAAAAACTGATATGAGAGTGCTAAAAACTTGCTCAGCAGTTGTGCCACCTCTGGCCTCTCTTTTATTTGCATTTCAGGAGGGAAAATTAGAATGAGGAAAGCTTTCGCTGATCACTTGCTACTAGTGATCGATGGGGATGTCAAATCCAAGGGTATCTGGTGCTGAAGGAGTAGGCGACCGCCACTTATTGTTCTTGTCTGACACTGAAGTTTGAGAAAGGAATATGCTCGAAAGTTGGGGTAATGTACACCAAAACTAAAACACTGCTGACAAATTCTCTTTCCGTGCACCTTTGAATTTTAGTCTTCGTAGCAATTGAAGGACATGTAAAATTCTATATAGGCTGACACTTAGACAGATGATGCAATAATTTCTATGGAATTATATTGCTGATATATTTGGAATATCATCCAGGAGTTAACAAGTTTATGGTTCTACAAATAAAATGCATTGACTTTCTATGTCAAATTATAACCCAAAAAGTGTAATGATGCTCTTAGTTTTTTTTATAGATAGATCTTGCTTCAACATTCGTATCAATGAGTTTGGAATAATAGAGCAAGACCTTTTAGGCCATGTGTAAATGTACTGACTTTCACCTAAATGATTTGCATAACCTATGGTAAAGTCTGTTAAATCTTTAACCTTTGCGGAAACTACTTGCGCCATTTAACCATAACCTTATAGGATTAATCTGGATGGACTTGAGATATGTCACATGAGTGGAGAAAAATAATACCGACTCTAAAATCTGCTGATAAACTGTTTCTGGATTTGAGAACATTTTTAACGAGGACAGATATTTGGCATGACCTCTGTTCAACTTGATCCAACTGCTTCTCCATCTATGATATATTTACATCTGGATGGCAAGATTTTTTAGGAAAATTTTCACAACATGTTAGGAAAAACCCAATTGATCATTCTTAAAAAAAAAGGAGCCATGTTATATATTGTGATTGTCATATAGAAATTCATTTTTTGTCTAATGGTCAATGGTGAGTCCATGTCGGCTGTTAAAATCTCCTTGGTTTGGTGAATCGACAGCAATATCATGGAACAGTATAATATAGGTTTGTCATTATGATTTTGATAGAAAGGACAAGCTTTTCTAGGGATGTGAGAGTAGTCGGCAATTGAGAAAGTGATACAAAGTTTGCTGCTGCTATACAAAGGCACACAATTTCTTTATCCTCTGTTGGTGCAAACCAACTTTCTCTCTCTTTTTTCTTTGCCTACTTCATATGTTGTTTCTCATACATGACAAAAGTATTACCACGAGCTTCATGA
This sequence comes from Musa balbisiana, assembly GCA_004837865.1. NCBI lineage: Eukaryota > Viridiplantae > Streptophyta > Magnoliopsida > Zingiberales > Musaceae > Musa > Musa balbisiana. The sequence continues at coordinate 18,922,987 of CM017193.1, read as the reverse complement.
GTTAAACAACACTGCTTTATCATGATTTATGCACCCGCATTTTTGTTGTCTATATGTGGATACTAATTGTAATATTTCATCTCATTTCTTTTAGTTGTCTATGTGTGAGAAGGCATACTCTGAAGTCGGTTCAGAACAATGGTTTAGCTGCAGAAGATGTCATTGAGGCAGTTTGGAATATCTGTCACGTCCCTCTTTGACAGGGCTCCATGAGGTCAATAAATTGCAATCAGCTTCACACGTGAGAAAGATTAATTCCCTCTTTCCTGATGGAGAAAATTATTTTCTTTTCCTCTTAATATTGCAATCAGCTTCACATGTGAGAATATCTTTTCCTTTTTCCTGACGAATAAGGCTGATGCAGCTTACCATTTATACAGGAATTTCTTCCTTTATAAATGGTCATTTTATGGCAGAAAAATTGTTTTTGTTTCTTGTCTATTTGTTCCTACCCAGTTTACAGGTGTCTGAAAGAAGAACCAACATACACATGATATTTCATATCATCTTTAATCTTTAATCGAGCCAAGAAAACAGTCTGGAGGCTGTGGACATTGATCTGGGAGTCTCGGAGTACACCTTTTTTTTGTTCTTATCAAATGGATGTTACTGATTTAGTTGATTCACATGGAATGCTTAAATGCACTTTTACACAAAACCTAATCAGCAAGCTCACCCTTGATATACAAACAAGATGTGAGATGTTCTTATTAAGAATGTAATATATTAAGTAAGACCTTCAATTTGCTTTAAAGAAAGGAGTTGTCGATAATTCATATGAAGTCGGATTCAAAGTCCTTCCTTGATGTTCTTAATAGGAAAATTCACAATTTTGTGGAATTTATGCACTTCAGAAAGATAATCACATTACTAATTGGTTGACAAACTATGTCAAATCTCACCAAGTTGAATGGATGTAGAGAGAAGATTGACAAACGAAAAAGAACTTATTCCACGGTGGACTAGTGGAGAATTGCAAATAATAAGCCTGTACACACTTCAGCATGCTCGTGCAACCAATTCTTGGTTTGTGGCTTAATTCTATTGAAGAAAACACAATGGCAAAAAGACCACTATGCTACACTTCCACTGATATATCCACCCAAGATTTTGCTCTCGTATGAGAATGTCTCAGATTTTTATCTCTGAGCACATCTCAACGGCTATTTTTGTCTTGTGGAATACATGGTTTTATGACACTAAATTGCAGTTAAAGTAACAGCAGTACATGTCGAGACAAAGACCGGTTTACAACAATATAGACAGTCAACGTTGTTGCTTACAGTTCCTCGCAAATTTATACACAAAAAATGGCATGCTGACTTAATTTAGCTTTAGAACTACAGGGTCATTCAGCTCAGACTTGTTCATATATGTAGAACAAACAGATTTCTTGTCACTTTTAGCTGCATTTAGTTGGGGAAACTTGTACAAATGACTATGTAATGAATTGACAACATCGGAATTAGGTTGACTATTCATACAACATACCACGTATGTTGCAAACAAAGGGTTCCCTTGATCGTGGTAACAATGCTGCTGTAGAACTTTGCATGAGGAGAATCAGCTTTGATTGTGTCAGCACTTTGTCTTTGCATTTCAATGCATGCCTTTGAAGACAGGATTGGTTCTGCATATGCTTGCTCCATACTCATCATACTCTGCTTTTGTGTGGCAAGCCTGCACAACCAAACAAGCTTTCATATAAAATCTTACAAAAATAATATATAAAGATATATATATATATATGTATATATATATATATGTATATATATATAAGCAAATAAGATAAATAAGAAAAATACCAGGCATGGTAATTGTCTGATTTTTTAAAGTTCTATCATTGAGTAATAAAACTTATAGTCGAGTGGCTCATAAGGTTCTGTTGATGATTAGTGCCTATTAAGTCACTAATAGTTACAATAAATGACATACTAGGCATCTATTAAAAATAGTTACCATGCAGGAACATTATAAACTTCAAAATTTTTCATGACTTATGCTAGAATTGATTGATTTGTCCCACATATACCAACAAATGACACATAAGCAACATTTGAACAGCGATCTTTTGATATATTTGACAAGTATAACAAAAAAGAGTATGTCATATTAAATAAGAGAAAAATACTTTTAACTTATTTTAGCTAGCTGGAATTTTAAAAAAATATAAATTTAAAAAATAGATAGAGTAGTACCCTATAAAATTCAGGAGTAGAGGCCAGTATAGAACCTCCAAACCAAACTGCAAATCTCTGGATCGGATGACTGACGACATTAACTTGAATAGGTTGTGACTGAAGCCAAAAAGATAAAGCAGTAAGTGCGGAGCATATGTATTTGAATGAGATTCTAAAGAGAACTTACTTTTACATCTCCATCAAGTCGAGCAGCAGATGCCACAATCCTTGCATCCACAATCTTCTTTAAATCTCGTTGCAGTCTCCTGTGGAAGTCCTTAAACATGGTTGATCCTCCAGATAGTACTATATTCTGAGGCAAATAATAAACTTTGAATTATGGGAAGTGAAATTTGAAGCTTTTAGCAGCAATACGATCAATCCAACCTTATACAAAGCTCTCCTGGTGTCAATTGGTGATGACTGAATGCATTTGTCAATGACAACAGGTAAAGGAGTAATAAAATCACTACCATAAATCTCAGGATGGAAAAAGATCTGCAAAATAAAGGAAAACATTGGACAACAATGCTGTAGGATAAACAGTACTAAAACGATTAAAAGAATAAACAATAATAATAACTTGAAAAAGTATCTATCTGTTAAACAAGAATGATAAGCTTGTAACAAACTGGCAAAATTGCATTCTTAGCATTCTCATCAAGAAATTTACTAATTTTTCCACAAATTAATATAAAAAATGTGAAAACAAGTGGAAATCCATTAAAAATGGAAAAAAAGACATAATTACTCAATAATCAATCATGATCTAAATGACCATAAATTAACGTCAGCATCTAACTGTAAAACATTCATTGTGCACATGGTTATCCATGAGCTGGCTTATCGATTAACAAAAGAAAACTAGCAGTGCTGGAGAAATAACAATAATCTGAATCATTTTTATATTTTTAAAGTAGAAGCTAAACGAAGAATTGTACATCTATCCAAGCTAAATAATGTTATTGGATACAGTGATTGCAAGTATTTAAGGTGATCCTGTATCATAACTAACCAGGAACAAATCAGACCAACCAAACATTTTATGGCAGCATACATCAACCCCGCAAAAAGATACTGACTTCTTATAGATGTTTATACCCATAGTGACTGATTTCCCACTGCAGAATGGAAGAGAGAGTCATATAACTGATGTACAGTATGTTGTGACGTTTTATCAAAGCTTCGGATTTTTTTTCTAGTTGTATATTGTTCTACAAAAGTGTGATAAATCTGAAACTGTCCCAACTTTGGAAAGCCTCATCATAACAGAAGTCAAAGAATACCCTACCAAGCAATAATTACCAGAATAAACACTATAACACAAAGCAATCTGACTTCATGAGAGAAATTTTAAGGTAGGTCCAATTACTAGGACTCTGTTATGAGCTTGTGCTAAGGACCCAACATCCGGTTATACTGCAAGAACTAAGTGTCAAGCATTATGACATAATGTCATCGCTAATAAGCTTAAAAGCATAAGCTATGCTGAAAACACAATTTCTTTGTCCATTTGGAATTCCTCGACTGAAATTTGAATGATTTTCTATGCTGCCAATTTCTTCAACCTGAGAGCAGATCTGAAAACCATAATGCTTTAACAGTGTTCTCCTAACTCATATAGATATCATGGAAGATCCATGTTTCTGTTAAACAAGAATGATAAGCTTGTAACAAACTGGCAAAATTGCATTCTTAGCATTCTCATCAAGAAATTTACTAATTTTTCCACAAATTAATATAAAAAATGTGAAAACAAGTGGAAATCCATTAAAATGGAAAAAAAGACATAATTACTCAATAATCAATCATGATCTAAATGACCATAAATTAACGTCAGCATCTAACTGTAAAACATTCATTGTGCACATGGTTATCCATGAGCTGGCTTATCGATTAACAAAAGAAAACTAGCAGTGCTGGAGAAATAACAATAATCTGAATCATTTTTATATTTTTAAAGTAGAAGCTAAACGAAGAATTGTACATCTATCCAAGCTAAATAATGTTATTGGATACAGTGATTGCAAGTATTTAAGGTGATCCTGTATCATAACTAACCAGGAACAAATCAGACCAACCAAACATTTTATGGCAGCATACATCAACCCCGCAAAAAGATACTGACTTCTTATAGATGTTTATACCCATAGTGACTGATTTCCCACTGCAGAATGGAAGAGAGAGTCATATAACTGATGTACAGTATGTTGTGACGTTTTATCAAAGCTTCGGATTTTTTTTCTAGTTGTATATTGTTCTACAAAAGTGTGATAAATCTGAAACTGTCCCAACTTTGGAAAGCCTCATCATAACAGAAGTCAAAGAATACCCTACCAAGCAATAATTACCAGAATAAACACTATAACACAAAGCAATCTGACTTCATGAGAGAAATTTTAAGGTAGGTCCAATTACTAGGACTCTGTTATGAGCTTGTGCTAAGGACCCAACATCCGGTTATACTGCAAGAACTAAGTGTCAAGCATTATGACATAATGTCATCGCTAATAAGCTTAAAAGCATAAGCTATGCTGAAAACACAATTTCTTTGTCCATTTGGAATTCCTCGACTGAAATTTGAATGATTTTCTATGCTGCCAATTTCTTCAACCTGAGAGCAGATCTGAAAACCATAATGCTTTAACAGTGTTCTCCTAACTCATATAGATATCATGGAAGATCCATGTTTCTGTTAAACAGCATGTCATAAATATTCAGAACAGGGTAATAAAAGGAAAATAGCTAATAAGCATAATTTTTTATGGTCAATTTGTAGTGGTGAAGATTTTCTCATTAAATCATCATTTGAAAGAATGTCATCAATTTGGAATTTGCACATCAACAATCTCATACCTGCACTTTACCAATGGAAAGGCTGACGAAAACGAGTAGCAGGCAATCATGGTAGAAACGGTGATAGGGTATAATTTATGGAAATAGAGAATAATTTGATGAAGAGAGATTTGATCAATATCAACGGCATAGCCTCCAATTCTTGGACATAATAACTTCCAACGGAAGCCAAAACAGATGCTATATTACAATCATATGGTAGCTAAGCTGTCAAGAAAACATGATAAATGGTACTCCACAATCATTTGTTGCAAAAATGATTCTGGTGTTTGAGAAGGTGCTTTGTCATGATTCCCAGACCGATGCTGATCAAATTTCAAAGTTACTAATTATTTTCTTATTCATCATACTTAAGTGTAAATGTCCACTATCATTTGTCCCTGATTCTGGTGTTTGAGAAGCTGCTAAAATGCATCCCCCTATTCTCATATTCTATTTTTGGTCAAGAGTACTTGCTCAAAACTCTTTCTGATTCCAACAAAAGAGGAAGAATAATAGGATGTAAAAGGCTATCATACAAGGAAGATAGCTATTCATTAATACACAAACAGTGGAGACACATGCAGGCACACAATCATTTTGTAAACTATAAATTGCATGCAACATCTGACACAACTAGTCTTACAAAGATATATATTGAACAATAGTCATTAGTGATCTTTTCTCCTTGAATTTCATCATGTTTCCTTTCTAAAGTACACACACACACACACACAAGGCTAACCTACACCAGCCTAAAAACAAATGTGTTTGCAAGATGAACCATTCTGATTTATTTATTTTCAAAAAAATAAAATGGTACTTTGCATTCTTAAAATGATTGACACTTTTATGTGACAAATTACTTCATAAAAGAAGTACAATCTTGGACTAATTAAAATAGTTAAATTGAAATGCGTACCTCAGGACCAAGAAAGCGCTCATATCCAATGTCACAGGTATATGATGCCCCAGTCTTTGGTTTAACTCCAGTCCATTGCTTAGTGTACTTGCCAGGCAACCTGTCATGTTTATTGAACTCCTGAGAAAATACAACATAATTATCAGCTAATAACAAGAAAAAAGCTAATAATAATAATTCTTATCACTAAAGATTATTATGCAGTTTTTTCGCAACATATGTGTTAGTGTTACTATTGAATAGGAATCTCCATGTAGCAACTGTTTTGATGATGTTTTTCTTTATACAAAATCCTTACTACTCAAAACCATGGTTTCAGGCTCTACCATACCAGTTGAGATTTTTCACACAGCAACAATTATTTTGTCATGCTTCATGAGTATATTTCATCTTAAATGATTAAAAAACTCACAAAATTTTTTCTAATATTAAAATTATATAAAATTGACATAACACTTGGACATAGATGACAAATATCTACCTGATATAAATATTTTATAATCCAATTATTAATAAAACCATAAAGTTAAACAAGATGTTTGGACTTTGTTTATAGATCATTTAGTCAAAAGAAGTTAAGGAGACAGCAACTCAAAAACTATGAGACTGAGACACAGATATACAAAGGCTAACAAATAAGGTATGCAACAGTTTCATGAAAAAATACGTCTAATATATATATCACGAAAATTTAGCACATCTCAGCATATTTTCGTTATTTCCCAACAAATGCATTATGGTTTTCAGATGTATGCAACAAGATAGCTTACAGAATAGGTGCCACATTATGGGACCAAATATTTATCAAAGAACTTTCATCGTCATTTTATGCAAATACACACTACAGAATTTTGACTGCAGTATCCTATCTTATATTAAAATGAAGACATAATAACCTCAGTTGTCGTTAGTCACTTGTGTTTGTAATGACCCAAATAGTCTCACATGGTTGGATTGTTCGATAATGCTTGACAGGCTTCGCTATTAGTAACTTGGGATCAAAAATTTTGAGCCCTTCTATCCAAGATATTAGGTGAATTGACCTATTCGCAAGAACTAATAATACCCAATGGGTTCATCTAGGGTTGCCACATGAGAAACCTTCATCTCAATTTTTTTTCTTTCTGTTTCCTTGTCTTTCTGTTACAATCCTCAAACGGCCTGCTGCAGCACCATATATAATGTTAATATTGTTACCACTAAATAATACCACACAATGCCATGAATATTGATGCAGGGTACATTGAAAAATCCTGAACCAGCAATTTGGCTTTAAGAAGTATAGAACATCTTTATCAGTTGCATATAACCAAAGAATCCTACACATATGAATGTAAGACAGTATCAGCCATTTGCCACTGGGGGTAATCTAGTTATTATAGAAGACCAATAAATGAATTTCAGCTCTGTTATCATATATATCATAGATGGAACAGGATTTGCAATTATAGTTGGAAACAAGCTTAAGATGTAACTGCTTGCAACGTTTAATTTTAAGTGGAAAAGTACAAAACTAAAAACTTCAAGTATAAGAATGATCAGTGGTTCGCTGGCAGTTGTGACGATAGGTTTCACGGTTTCATTTGATGTCAATTTAAAGGCTTAACACCTGTCATGCTTTAAGCTCTGCCACCAATATACATATGTTTCCAGGCATCATTATAATGACACTGACATACTGATCTCCAAGAGCTATATACATATGTCACAAGTTAAATTTCGGCAATAATATTAAGACACAAAAAGTATTTGGTGAAATTTAATGTGATACCTTGAACCAATGCTGGTGCAGTAACCAAAACCATATACAGATAAGTTAAAATCATGCACCATCCAGGAAGAGAAATGAGACAGTAGAAATATGTTATCTATGTTTCCACAGAAACATGTCACAACATTAATTACCTTGACAATGTCTGAGCATGTGTAGCAATACATTTCTTTGACCTTTCTTGCTACTTCCAAAGAGTCTTCAGGTGGTACATGTTCTCCTCTTTCCTGTGTGAATGGTAGAAATATTTATAACAAATATATAATAGAAGATTAAATACCAATGCAATTCACTGAAACAAGAAACGACATGATTATCAGATCCTAAAAAATTAATTACAACCAAGATAGTTCATTCTAAAAATAGCTTGCTAAAAAGGAAACATTGACATATCATGCATTGATATAAAAAAAAGAATATAAATTCAGATGCCTAATCAACAGAACCAGAGCGTGAATGCTAACATTTTTTATGTACAGAGGAGAAAAAGCTCTAGACTATAAACTAACTAAATTGCTGGAATAAGATACATTAAGGGTTTTAGCTGCCTAAAATGACAAAACATCTTGAACTAGATTAAATGCTTGGCAAAAATTTTAGTATCAAGGATTATAATTTCAGGTACCAAACTTGTACTGGTCGTTGGCCAGACCAGTGCAGACCAGCTACAAACTGGCATATAACTTCATATAATATTTACAGAGAAAATGAAAATGAATCAGGGCAAAAGCAATGATCAACCTACTTCCTTTTTTATATTTGAGAGGATGCTGCATATTAAAAAAACTTTTAATTTTATCATCCCTTTAAGATTCTCATCCACTCCTTCCTATAACAATTCACATTAAATGATAAACTAGTTCCTGTGCTCATAATAGATACATTTTCAAGCCTTGAGAAGGAAGATAACCAGGGAATAAGAGCCGTGAAATGTCTCATAAGCTTACAAGGTCAGTAGGCACCCCTCATTCTCTCATCTCCTCTCTGGTAATTAATGGCTGAAGATAACTCAAGTAAATAATGCTTAGGCATTGTTTTTGACATCATCTTCACACATGCATTTCACTTCACAATCTTATTAAGCATTTCCCAAGGCTATTAACAAGAAACTTTGGATTAAAATCGACAAAGTCAGTTGAATGTGAAACTTGTCAATGAAAGAAATTGATTAAGCCTCGCAGCAGAGAGATTAGTAAATATGAACAAAGAAAAACTATAAAGCACAAAATGCCCCGAAAAACCATCAGAAGAATTTGGCATTCTAAGTTGTCATGGGGTATAACATTGCATAAAAGAAGTAAGATTTGAAGACCAGCAAGAGCATCTTTGACAAAGCAACATCGGGAAGAAACAAGAATATGCTGACAAAACAATTTTACTTTTCTGTGATGTTTATTTCAACAATAAATTAGATAAATAAATGTTGGTGAGATCGTGGCATTTTGAAAGAAATATAAACCCAATTCCATGGTAAGTTAACCAACCAAACATGATTATAGTATCATCAAGAACAACAGAATGGATATTGTTAAGATTAGAACAATTAATCATTGTTACTCCATTTGTATTACCTATCATTGTTCTATTATTTCACCTCCAGATGTCATTTAACTTCACTGGACATACCTCAGTCACTTATTCTAAAGTCAGCATATGGGATTGATTCATGTACCAGAGTTCTAATTTTTTAAGAGACATTGCAGTTTATACTGTTCACTTCCCTGATGCTCATAATTGTATCGTATTTTATGCCTTCTGTGGTGTGGTCACCAAAACGATACTGACTCTTAACATTGAGATTGAGGTACTTCTCGAAACTGTTTCTCAATAAGCTTATTTTCCTCTTTCTATGTTAAACCATTTTCACCTAGACTAGGTAGTGAGCATTCAGATTAAAATCATTTTGACATAATTGGCTATTTTGTGTAGAAGTAACTCTGTCAAAATTTTCTATCTAGCTTAAAATAAAAAGGATGGCAATGTAAACCAAGCATTGCCATATTACAGCCAGGTAGTAAACAAATTAGGGCATGTAACTTCAACATTTTTTCTCAATACATATGAATTGACGAGAATGAGAGTGTTTCACTTGATTTCAATATATGACTAGGATGAGAATAAATCAAATCAAGTCTTTTCTTCGATATTTTAAGGATGATAAAAAGATTTTGATGGAATTAGTTGCATGTGATGACTGGAAGTAGGTTTCATTTGTTTGATCAACCAAAATCGATGCAATATAATGGGGAAGAAAAGTTTAAACTGCGAGCCTTCTACCTTCATAAGTTGCTGAATAAATTGAGTAACATCCTTGCCTGCAATAGGAATTGATTTGATGCTACTTCCTATCACATAACCATCAGCAACTGGAACTACATGAGTAGCACCATCTCCAACATCAACAACAACCCCTGTCATTTCACACTGAAAAATCACAGGTCAACTTAAAACAAATAAGAATAATGCTGTATTGGTCAACCCAAAATTTGCTACAAGACAACTGAGTTCTGTGAGAAAAACTGGCATCTTACCACAAACAAACTTGTTAGATCCATCACTAGTCAAAACGAAAGTTAGAAAAAGGATAAGATGTTGAAAAATGGTCCAGATACAGATGACCAGATACATTTATCATAAGCTTCATTAAGAATCTACAAAGATGCTAGAGTAATCACCTATATCTTGGTTAAGTTAATAATTGGTTCCTTTAGAAAGATGAACGGTTGAGTTCCAGAAGAAACTTCATGCTTCTAATCCAGTAATATATAAAATATCCTTTTATTGTAATGCTCAAGAAGCAGGCTAATTGATATGCTAGATTTAATATGTATAGTCTTCTTCGATCTTTGTTAGTGTTTCTCCCAGCATGGCACCCATAGTTGCAGTAATCTTATCCAACTGTAAACATTCAATCATATCCCTCACAACATGATACCACGGGGGGGGGGGGGGGGGGTAAAATGCAGAATGGATTTCGAAAGAAAAAACCGACAATACAGTTGTACTTGCTGAAATGAGTTTTTCGGATAGAAAATGAACGAACTCATGAAGAAAAATTGACAGTACAATTGTATTTGCTGGAATGAGTTTTCCGAATAGAAAAGGAGTGAACTTACAAAGAAACTTTGATAAAAACAAAAAATAACTCACCACCAAGTTTAAAATCACAAAGGAATACAAAAAGATCACCACCCAAAGGATAATAAACAAGGATACAGAATTAAAAGCAAAAGATTCACCACTCAAGAACGCATCCAAGAGATACAGAATTTAAGATAGCACTCCAAGAGAGCTTCTGCCAATATCATCAGTTTCTAAAACCTTTCTAACCCTAGAACACCAAAATAAATACTAGTGCATGAAACAACCCTTCATACAAAGAAAATTATGAGATTTAAGTGTCTTACAGCTGGTAATTAACTCCTTTAATGTGTTCCTTAGCCATGAAGAAAAGCATCTTAAAACAGCTTTAACTTTGTATAGGGAATATGCCCATGAGCTGCCATAATTGAGTGGGCTGAGTTGAAAATTATGAGGCAACATTATGGGCTGAAAAATATACCATAGCATTAGCAAGGTCCATATGAGCATGTTGTAGCAAATTAGGCACTCCCGTATTAATCTCCCCTGGTTGAAAATGACTTGTCCTCAAGTCCTTGTTTGTTTCGTCAACATGATTATGAAAAGGACTTAAATCAGCCACATTAAATGTTGGGGACATACCGTAATCTTCAGGTAGCTCAATCTCATAAGCATTTCTACCAATTCTCTTAAGCACCTTGAATGGACCATTAGCCTTCGGTTTCAATTTTCCAAATTTGCCCGGTGGAAACCTCTCTTTCCTTAGATGAATCCAAACCAAATCACCTGCATTAAATTCCACATATTTTCTGTGTTTGTTGGCAGCTTACATGTACCTCTCATTTTGCTTCTCAATGGTTGCTTTAATATCCTCATGCAGCTTCTTTATCTGCTTAGCTCTTTCATCAGCATCTCCACTAAATTGCTTAGTTGTCAAATGATGGACCAAGCCTAAAGGATCAGTAGGATTAGCATCATAAACAATCTCAAAATGACTCTTGCCAATGCTATGATACATGGAACGATTGTAGGCAAACTCAATTTGTGGAAGAATGAGAACCCATTGCTTAATGTTCTAGACAACGTAGCTTCTAAGTAAGTTTCCCAAGCTTCTGTTTGTTACTTCAGTTTGCCTATCGATTTGCGGATGATGCGAGCTGCTGAAATTCAAAGAAGTATCCAGCTTCCTCCAAAGAGTTCTCCAAAAATGACTAAGAAATTTAAAGTCTCGATCAGACACCATAGTTTTTGGAATACCATGCAATTTAACAGTCTCCTTAAAATTCAAATCAGCAATAAGAGATATATCATTTGATTTATTGCAAGGAACAAAGTGAGACATTTTTTAAAATTTGTCAACAATAACCATGATAGAATCCTTGTTCCTTTGAGTTCTTGACAGTCCCAAAACGAAATCAAGACTCACTTCCTCCCATTGAGCATGTCAAATGACACACTCGGCATTGCTTTAACATGTCTCTCCACATCTCTAAACATCTTAGGTCAATAGAAATTTGATTGAACAAGAGCTAGAGTCTTGTCCCTACCGAAATGTCCTCCCAAAACACCACCATAAGCTTCAACTAGAACTACTTATCTCAAAGAACAAGATAGAGCAACACAAGGCATTAACTCAAAAAAGAAAACAATCAAAGATAGAAAATTGTTGAAAGAAACCTGATTTGCAATTTTGCCATATTGAGCCGAAATCCACATCATTCTCATAGAGATATTTGAATTCTCAATCCAACCACTTTGACTTCCATAACTGATAATAAAAAATGTTTCTGCTCAATGCGTCAGCAACTACATTTTGAACACCAGATTTGTGCTTGATTATAAAGTTATAAGATTGCAAGAACTCCACCCAGCTGCATGCATCTTGTTAGCTTGTGTTGGTGATTAACGAACTTTAATGTCTCATAGTCAAAATATAGGCAGTGATTTAAAAAGCGCTAGGCGCCAAAAGGCGCCAAGGTCCACAAACGCCCAGAGGCGCTAGCGCTCGCCCAAGTGCTCGCCCGAGCGAAGCGAGGCGCTAAAATATAAAAATATATAATATAATTAATAAATATAATTATTTAAAATTTTAAATAAAAATATGCTATTAACACATTAAAATCAAAATAATATATGTATTAATCTATTTAATAGAAAATTATCATTTTCAAAATTCAAATAACTTAATATTAAGAGTATACTGAGCCTGAGGAGAAACGATGAAAAGGCGCGAGCAGCGAGAGGGCTCGCAGGAGGCGCGAGCAGTGGGAAGGCTCACAGGAGGGCTCGCGGGAGGCGCGAGCAGCGAGAGGGCTCGCAGGAGGCGCGAGCAGTGGGAAGGCTCACAGGAGGGCTCGCGGGAGGCGCGAGCAGCGAGAGGGCTCGCAGGAGGCGCGAGCAGCGGGAGGGCTCGAGGGAGGCGCGAGCAGCGAGAGGGCTCGCAGGAGGCGCGAGCAGCGAGAGGGCTCGCAGGAGGCGCGAGCAGCGAGAGGGCTCGCAGGAGGCGCGAGCAGCGGGAGGGCTCGAGGGAGGCGCGAGCAGCGAGAGGGCTCGCAGGAGGCGCGAGCAGCGAGAGGGCTCGCAGGAGGCGCGAGCAGCGAGAGGGCTCGCAGGAGGCGCGAGCAGCGAGAGGGCTCGCAGGAGGCGCGAGCAGTGGGAAGGCTCACAGGAGGGCTCGCGGGAGGCGCGAGCAGCGGGAGGGCTCGCAGGAGGCGCGAGCAGCGGGAGGGCTCGAGGGAGGCGCGAGCAGCGGGAGGGCTCGAGGGAGGCGCGAGCAGCGAGAGGGCTCGCAGGAGGCGCGAGCAGCGAGAGGGCTCGCAGGAGGCGCGAGCAGCGAGAGGGCTCGCAGGAGGCGCGAGCAGCGAGAGGGCTCGCAGGAGGCGCGAGCAGCGAGAGGGCTCGCAGGAGGCGCGAGCAGTGGGAAGGCTCACAGGAGGGCTCGCGGGAGGCGCGAGCAGCGAGAGGGCTCGCAGGAGGCGCGAGCAGCGAGAGGGCTCGCAGGAGGCGCGAGCAGCGAGAGGGCTCGCAGGAGGCGCGAGCAGCGAGAGGGCTCGCAGGAGGCGCGAGCAGCGAGAGGGCTCGCAGGAGGCGCGAGCAGCGAGAGGGCTCGCAGGAGGCGCGAGCAGCGAGAGGGCTCGCAGGAGGCGCGAGCAGCGAGAGGGCTCGCAGGAGGCGCGAGCAGCGAGAGGGCTCGCAGGAGGCGCGAGCAGCGAGAGGGCTCGCAGGAGGCGCGAGCAGCGAGAGGGCTCGCAGGAGGCGCGAGCAGCGAGAGGGCTCGCAGGAGGCGCGAGCAGCGAGAGGGCTCGCAGGAGGCGCGAGCAGCGAGAGGGCTCGCAGGAGGCGCGAGCAGCGAGAGGGCTCGCAGGAGGCGCGAGCAGCGAGAGGGCTCGCAGGAGGCGCGAGCAGCGAGAGGGCTCGCAGGAGGCGCGAGCAGCGAGAGGGCTCGCAGGAGGCGCGAGCAGCGAGAGGGCTCGCAGGAGGCGCGAGCAGCGAGAGGGCTCGCAGGAGGCGCGAGCAGCGAGAGGGCTCGCAGGAGGCGCGAGCAGTGGGAAGGCTCACAGGAGGGCTCGCGGGAGGCGCGAGCAGCGAGAGGGCTCGCAGGAGGCGCGAGCAGCGAGAGGGCTCGCAGGAGGCGCGAGCAGTGGGAAGGCTCACAGGAGGGCTCGCGGGAGGCGCGAGCAGTGGGAAGGCTCACAGGAGGGCTCGCGGGAGGCGCGAGCAGCGAGATGGCACTGGCAATAGAGTGTATAAACCAGAATTTTGACTTCTTATTTTTGTCAAATGACACACTCGGCATTGCTTTACATGTCTCTCCACATCTCTAAACATCTTAGGTCAATAGAAATTTGATTGAACAAGAGCTAGAGTCTTGTCCCTACCGAAATGTCCTCCCAAAACACCACCATAAGCTTCAACTAGAACTACTTATCTCAAAGAACAAGATAGAGCACACAAGGCATTAACTCAAAAAAGAAAACAATCAAAGATAGAAAATTGTTGAAAGAAACCTGATTTGCAATTTTGCCATATTGAGCCGAAATCCACATCATTCTCATAGAGATATTTGAATGTCTCAAATCCAACCACTTTGACTTCCATAACTGATAATAAAAAATGTTTTCTGCTCAATGCGTCAGCAACTACATTTTGAACACCAGATTTGTGCTTGATTATAAAGTTATAAGATTGCAAGAACTCCACCCAAGCTGCATGCATCTTGTTTAGCTTGTGTTGGTGATTAACGAACTTTAATGTCTCATAGTCAAAATATAGGCAGTGATTTAAAAAGCGCTAGGCGCCAAAAGGCGCCAAGGTCCACAAACGCCCGAGGCGCTAGGCGCTCGCCCAAGTGCTCGCCCGAGCGAAGCGAGGCGCTAAAATATAAAAATATATAATATAATTAATAAATATAATTATTTAAAATTTTAAATAAAAATATGCTATTAACAACATTAAAATCAAAATAATATATTATTAATCTATTAATAGAAAATTAATCATTTCAAAATTCAAATAAACTTAATATTAAGAGTATACTGAGCCTGATGGAGAAACGAGGAAACAGCGGCGAGCGGCGGCAGCAGCAGCGGCGAGCGGCGGCAGCAGCAGCGGCGAGCGGCGGCAGCAGCAGCGGCGAGCGGCGGCAGCAGTAGCGGCGAGCGACGGCAGCGGCAGCGAGAAAGGGAAAGGGAGCGGAAGGCGCGAGCAGCGGGAGGGCTCGAGGGAGGCGCGAGCAGCGGGAGGGCTCACGGGAGGCGCGAGCAGCGAGAGGGCTCGCAGGAGGCGCGAGCAGTGGGAAGGCTCACAGGAGGGCTCGCGGGAGGCGCGAGCAGCGGGAGGGCTCGCGGGAGGCGCGAGCAGCGGGAGGGCTCACGGGAGGCGCGAGCAGCGGGAGGGCTCACGGGAGGCGCGAGCAGCGGGAGGGCTCGCGGGAGGCGCGAGCAGCGGGAGGGCTCGCGGGAGGCGCGAGCCCGGGAGGGCTCGCGGAGGCGCGAGCAACGGGAAGGCTCGCGGGAGGCGCGAGTAGCCGCGAGGCTCGCGGGAGGCGCGAGGTAGCGGGAAGGCTCGAGGAGGCACGAGCAGCGGCAGCGACGAGCAGCGACAGCGGGAGCAGGAGCGACGAGCAGCGAGATCGCGATCGCGATCGGGAGGCGGCAGCAGTTAGGGTTGGGTAAGGGTTAGGTTTAGTTGGTTCGATTGAACCAACTAACAACCGAACCAGGACCGAACCAGACCTAAAATCCTGGTTCGGTCCCCTTGGTTTACCCAGGCGCTCGCCCGAAGCGCCCAGCGCCTGGGCTCGGGGCGAGCGCCCAGCGGCGCCTGTTTGAAGCGCGCCGCCTGGGACATTAGCGAGGCGCTCGGGCCTCGCCTCGCCTCGCCCGAGCGCCTTTCTTAATCACTGAATATAGGACAAATGGCTTAGCAAGAAGATACTGACTTCAATGAGATAAAGCTCGATAAATGACATAAACTCCTTATCATAGGTAGAATATTTCCTTCTCGTATCATTTAGCTTCTCACTAAAAAAGGCAATAGGCTTTCCGTCTTGACTCAAAACAACACCAATTCCCACATTAGATACATCACATTCAACTTCAAACACCTTGTCAAAATTAGGTAGTACTAAGATAGGAGCTTCGGTTATCTTTCTTTTTAATAGTTCAAAGGCATCATCAGCCTCATTAATCTATTTGAATTTATCACATTTCAAGCATTCAGTGATTGGTGCAACAATAGAGCTGAAACCCTTGATAAATCTCCTGTAAATGGAAGTTAAGCCATGGAAACTCCTCGCATCATGCAATGAAGCAGGTGTTAGCCAATTGAGAATAGCTTCTACTTTACTTTAATCCATCATGATTCCATTTTTCGAAACAATATATCCCAAAAACACCACACTATGAGTAAAAAAATCACACTTTTTCATATTAGCATAAAGCTTTTGCTGTCTCAAAATAAAAAATATCTCTTTAAGATAAATCATATGCTCCTCTTCGGTCTTTCTGTACACCAATATATCGTCAAAGTATACCACAACAAAAGTTCCAATGCATGGTTTAAGTATGTGATTCATGAATCTCATGAAAGTGCTAGAAGCATTAGATAGTCTAAATGGCATAACCAATCATTCATATAAGTCTTCTCTAGTTTTAAATGTTATTTTCCACTCATCTCCAGGCCTCATTCTTATTTGATGATAGCCACTCAAATCAATTTTAGAGAAAATAGAAACACCATACAATTGATCAAGTAAATCATCTAACCTTGGAATGGGAAAACGATAATCCACTGTGATTTTGTTGATAGTGCAGCTGTCCACACACATTCTCTAAGAACCATCTTTCTTAGGCACCAACAAGGTTGGAACCGCACAAGGACTCGTGCTCTCGCGAATTAACCCCTTTTTCATCAACTCATCCACTTGCCTTTAAAGTTCTTCATGCTCCTTGAGACTCATTCTGTATGCTGTCTTATTAGGTAGAATCGCCCCCGAAATAAGATCAATGTGATATTAGATGTCTCTTAAAGGTGGAAGGCCATGTAGAATCTCTTCCAGTACAATATCTTGAAACTCTTCCAGGATTGGTTTCATGATTGCTGGTGTCTCCTTGTGTTGTTCATTCGCCTCTACTACTACTATAGCCATAACATTACCACCTTGTCTAATTCACCCTTGCATTCACCATAAGACATAAAAGCGCTAACCTCCTTTTTTGGTGTATTGATTTCAAAAGATTGTAAAGGAGCCAAAATAATCTTCTTTTCATTCACCTTAAAAAAATAAGTATGTTTATAGCCATCATACAACACCCTTCTATCATAATGTCACGGTCTTCCCAACAGCAAATGAAAAGCGTCCATAAGAGCAACATCACACCATACTTCGTCTTTATAATACTTGCCAATAGAAAACAAAACTAAACATCTTTTAGTTACATTGATATCATTTCCTTTTTGCAGCCAACATAATTGATAAGAATGTGGATGAGAGATTGTATCCAACTTTAGCTTCTGCACCATCTCCAAAGCTACCACTATCGATGATCACCAAGCACACCTTGCCAAGAGAAGTGCATTTAGTGTGAAACACGTTCTTTCTAACCCAACTTTCATCCTCGGCCATATAAGACACTTGTAAGCTACGTTGCAACACAATAGACAAACCATGATCAGCATAAGTAACCTCTTCCTCATCATCATCGTATTTTGGTTCGTCGTCGGCTTCATCTTCACGTCTATCACTATGATCTTCAATCAAAGTTAAAATCCTCCTATTTGGACAATCTGAAGCAATATGCCCAAAACCATGACATTTGAAGCATTTTCGGCCACTTGGCGTAGATGGAGCTTGCTGCCAGC
Source organism: Musa balbisiana (assembly GCA_004837865.1). Lineage (NCBI taxonomy): Eukaryota > Viridiplantae > Streptophyta > Magnoliopsida > Zingiberales > Musaceae > Musa > Musa balbisiana. The sequence goes on along the minus strand of CM017193.1, from coordinate 18,904,836 downwards.
AGGTCCTTCACTCTTTGCTTGCACCTTCGATATCACCTTGCTTTGGACAGTAGGCTTGGAACTTCCTCCTTTTGTATAGCCTTCTTTTGAACCATACCAAGAACTCTTTTCAAACTTCTGTTGCTTTTCAATTTTTAATGACAGCTTGCTCACATCATTTAAAGACCAATATGACTGCAGTTGAACAACTTTAGCAATCTCATACTTCAGACCTTCTAAGAATCTTACAATGGTTTGCTCTTCTGGTTCCACAAGCTCTCCTTTTAACATTATATTATCAAATTCTACAGTGTACTCCACACTAAGATCTTTTTGCCTGAAATCATGGATTTTGAAAAAGATCCCTTGCCGATAATTGTCATGTCAGGTAAATATTTTCTCTTCAGCTTCCTTTTCATTTTCTCCCATGTCACGATTTTACTCTTCCCCTCGAGTTTTCTTTGTTTCTTCAGATTTTCCCACCAAAAAGATGCATTCCGTCTGAGTTTGAGTGTCATAAGTTTTACCTTCTTTTGTTATGGTGGTTCGTGAAAATCGAAAATTTATTCTAATGTATTAAGCCAATCGATAAAGTCTTAGATTCCATGTCTTATCCGAAATCTTCTCGACTCCCTTGGAAGAGGAGGTGTATCATCATCAGAAGTAAACTCTTGGACATCATTTTCATGCTAGTTGTTTCTACTTCGAAGTTCTTCAATTATTTCATTTTTTTCTTGTAGACTACGCAACAATCTTCGTAGCTACAACCTTAATAACTCAGCATCATCTTCATGGCAACTACCTTCGTCAACTATATCTTTTCCATTCCGCCTTACCATGATCTCTAGCCTTTAGCTCTAATACCAAACTGATACCGGGGGGGATAAAATGCTGAATGGATTTCGAAAGAAAAAACCAACAGTACAGTTGTACTTGCTGGAATGAGTTTTTCGGATAGAAAATAAACGAACTCACGAAGAAAAGTCGACAGTACAATTATATTTGCTGGAATGAGTTTTCCGGATAGAAAAGGAGCAAACTCATGAAGAAAATTTGATAAAAACGAAAAATAGCTCACCACCAAGTTTAAAATTACAAAGGGATACAGAAATATCACCACCCCAAGGATAATAAACAAGAATACAGAACTAAAAGCAAAAGACTCACCACTCAAGGACGCATCCAAGAGATACAGAGTTTAAGAGAGCACTCCAAGAGAGCTTCTGCCAATATCATCAGTTTATAAAACCTTTCTAACCCTAGAACACCAAAATAAATACTAGTGCATGACCCTTCATGCATAGGGAATTACGATATTTAAGTGTCTTACAGCTGGTAACTAACTTCTTTAATGCGTTCCTTAGCCATGAAGAAAAGCATCTTGAAACAGCTTTAACTTTATGTAGGGAATATGCTTATGAGCTGTCATAATTGAGTGGGTTGAGTTGAAAACTATGAGGCAACATTGTGGGCTGAAAAATATACCACAGCATCAGCAAGGTCCATATGAGCATATTGTAGCAAATTAACTCTCGTGTCACAACAACACTCATTAGTGGTGCTACAATGTTCTCTATCTTCACTACTAATTTCTTTGAAAGTTAGAAAGACACAAAACACATGACAGCAAAGGAAGATTTATAGTCAAATTTTAATTCATCCAACCAATAAAGTAGCATTTGCGTATGCCTAAACAATTGAGAAGGTTCTTGAAAATGGAAGAATAATAGTTTTACAGTGGACAAAAGTTCATCTCTAAGGCAAGAATTTTAAAATATTGGAAAATAAATAGACGAACCACCATATCACTAACCAGTCATGTTTTGAACTAACAAAATGCACAAATATATCATGAACAGTAATAAAGTGCAACACAATGCATGAGGCTCTTAATGTTCGGGATTTTTAGAGGATTAAGTGTATGCAACCATGCAACTCTGCATATATCTTATTAACACAATATCAGCTCAAAAGGCAAGCAACTGTTCTTAGGAGTTAGAACATCTATATGACAAGTGACAATAGTCCATGCTAACCAGCACTTATATTTCGTTGACCAAACGCAGGCTAATAAAAGAAAAGGAAACGGGTGTGAACTGCAGAGTATGATGTACTCTGTGCCTGTGGACACAGGTCCAATGAACCTGAATAGCACATACAAGCATAAACAAGTGCATGTTCCTCATGTCTATGTATCATGCCCTGATTTCAGAAAACTACTTATACGATGTGCACTGAGAACTGCAACATGAAAACTTGCTTCATGAAGTTATTGACAACCAGAAAACTATATACATATTAGCAAATTTTGATATCATTAGTTCCTAAATTGGAGATGAGAAACTGAATTTGAATGGTACCTTGTCCAATGAGCACTTCAAGAGCATTAATAAGATAATATATATAATTTTCAACAATCAAGCATGACATGTAGATTAGATATAACCTTTGAAGTAGTGTATCCAGCAGCAAGGGCAAGGACAGGTTGAACAGCTATATACAATCCAGGAACATTAAACGTCTCAAACATGATTTCTCCAGTATATTCACGGTTCTCAGGGGCAGTAAGTGGGCTCTCAGTTAGAAGAAAATAATGATCTTCTGGGTCACAGCGCAAGTAATTGAAGATACATTGTTGCCAAAATCTTTCCATTGCATCCCAATTCTCCACCTGTAAAAGGGCATTATAAACCTAAGGCAACTATGGGAGTACATAAACATGAATGCTACTTCTTAATGATGTGTTTACCTGACCATTCCGAATTGGGTAACTAAGATTGTATGCTGTACTAAACCGAGAACGCATTAAAGCTTCTTCCCCAATTAAAAAATCAAGATCGGCCATTACACTTGCATTATGCTGTGCTAGCCAATTTCCCTTAGCAGAGCTCCTTGATTGATTTGAAAAAGACTCATTGACAGCAACTACAGTAGGTATGATGAAGCAAGGTTCAACATTGCCAGCATATCCCATCTTGGTATACCTAATCATAAAACATTTGGGCCAGTGAAGAAAGTAAAATAACAATAATAGGTAGCTTACCTCATAAAAATATAACTACTAACAGTAAGTCTGAGTAGATGAGCATGAAGATGGCAGTCCCCTCAGAGTCGTAAATATTTCACGTGAAGATCCATCTAGTGAGATTTTAATCAGCAAAATTTTAGTTTGTCTGTTCACATTTTAGAATATCACACACATCAATCATAGTGGGTTCACACTGATGCACAAGAACACCATTTACCATATGGTTTAGTTCGGTATTAGGTCAAGCCACCTGCAACCCAGCTAAACAATAGAAGGATAGAAAGAAAGAAACACCTTGAAAGCTAAAATTTCAAAGCTTTTAGAGTTGGTTTTGCATTGTTCAAAGAGATGATGAGAGCCAAAAGTCCGCTCTGGGACACATGTATGTTCAAATCATTAAGGCTTAAAGAAAGATGATATTTTATTTAGTCTGATCAACTTGAATATGAATTTGTCTCCTATTTCTACAGTGTTAGCCGGCTCGTCGAACCATTAGAAGGCAGTAAGAAGATAGTTTCTGTTGCAGTGTTTTGAGTCTTTGTTGTACTCTTAACTTTGCTCAAAACATATGAGCATCTAAAGCATATGATTTTGTTGGCCTTGTGTTAAATGCACAAACTCTTACTAATCACAAACAACTTATCAATATGATACCAAAGTCCTTAGAAGAGCAGTACTGTGTCGCAAGAATACCTTATCCATCAAGACATTGAATAATCAAGTTAGCAGACCTTTAAACAACCATAATTTCAATCCCTATAAGGTGCTAATCTCATGATAACATATTCATCATGCTTGCAGCTAGTTAATAATAGTCAGGGTCACAGGTGAAAAATAGAAAGCTACATATTCACTGGTCTATTAGTCAAACAGGTCTGATATTTAGCTTGAGATTCTGACAAAATTCTTAGGTTGCTGGATTAAGTAGTTTCAACTTTAGGCTTCAATATTGCTGCTGATAGGGTTTCAGGCCAAACTCTAGGAGTCAATTTAACATCCCACTCTAGCATAACAATAACAAGGAAATGTCTTCTGTAGCTTCTTCTACTGCAATTGATTCATCAGGGAAGAAAGTGATCACATAGCGAACTCTACATCTCTTTCTAGCCCTAAAATGCATCTACGTTTGACACAACTTCTGAAAATTTCAACTCTAAGCTGAACTTCCCAACAAACCTTCAAATCAATTTCGCAGCTTTTCTGTATAATTGAAGGAAAAAAAAAAAGAACCATGAGCACATGATTCATATTGTCATCGTGAAGAACATTGGTATGTCTTGTTGTAGCTTTGTGCTTCTATTGCAATCGATTTATCAGAGACGAAAGAAATCACTTAGCAGATTCTTTAACTTTACTCTAACCCAATGATGCATCTACATTTGACATAATTGATTATAGCTTTCAACGTTTCAACTCTGAGTTCACAAAATCACAACCGTGGAATCACAAAGCACCGGAAAGAAATCTAACACCAGCACATCAAACGCGTACCCGGTGCCGTTGTCGATGACCACCGCGGGCCGGGAAGCAGCGTCCATCGGGGAACCGGGAGCAGGGATCCGCTGGCGAGATCCGAGCAGGGGTCATCGCAGTGGTGCCATGGCAGCGGCGACTTGTATCCGAAGCAAGCTTGCCTTGGAGCAGGATGACGACAACTTGGATCCGAAGCAAGCTTGTCGTGGCACCCACACAACGAAGCGGATCCCGAGATCTGGGAGGGGCGTGACGTACGGCGCTGCCGCTTGCTTGCCTTCTCCCTCCTGCAGGCGTAGCTGCCTCCGGATCTACTGCTTGGTTTGCTACGGAATCGCAGATGAAGACATCACCGCCCCCACCGACGCGTTCGGGTCGATTCCACAGCTTTCTTGGTTGTTGACTCTCTCTCTCTCTCTCTCTCTCTCTCTCTCTCTCTCCCTCTGCTGCGTCTCTTTTTGTCTCTTCCGTCTTCCTGTCGATCGAAACGGGTATTTTCGGATTCATTGGTAGAATAATGTTACCAGGCGTTGACTTGATTTTGGGAACCGGATGGGCTACCTTTCTAATCATAACTTAATTCTGCTCGAATTAAATGTGGCTTATGAGAAAAAAAGGGTGTTTTTTTTTGTTCTTCTGAGGAAATTGGGGACATGTGAATTCTCATGTAACATATCATTTTAATTGGAATTATTTCTTTTGGTGTTATTTAAACTGTTGGATGCAAAAGATAAAACTACTAGTCCACGTAAATAATTGATCGATCTTCTTTCGGACTTGTGTTGGCAAGTGTAATTGTTATGCCATGCTTGTTGCTCTGAGATGTTGAATAGTAATAATTAAATTTGTATTCATTCGAGGTTTTCACTTCTGTATGAGCTCTTTCCCCCTAAATTTTCTGCATTTTCTCGAGATCGATATTTTGAATTGTTGAAAAAATAGCTCTTATATATTTATTTGGAAATTAATTGCTCCAGTTGTCGGGAAAAAACAGCTGTGATGTTGGAACACATACCAAGACAATTTATATTATTCACCATCCTATTTCTTTCTAATACATCTTGACATCCATCAAAATATACGTTATTCGATATCTAATGATTGATAATAGATAAAAATATTTTTACCTGCACGAGAAAATGTCGTAGGATAGTTGAGAAAATCTTCCCTTCCCACACATATATAAGTCATTATACTCAATCATTAATAAGTACTTTTCGTTATTACAATAACTTATCATGGTATCAGATCGCTACTGTCTTATCTTCACTGATTACCACTCCATTATCAAACAATTTTAACTCCGGAGTTATTGTCAAATCTATTGCTCAGGTGCAGCACCACCAACAACTAGCCTTTTAAGCCACAGCTCCAATAGCGAAGCCATCAGACGACCTCCAAAGACCTCAAGCTCTATCACTGTCGCTCCAACGAATAGCGATGCCACTTCTCTCCGTCTATCAAGAAATGCTGCTATCCTTTCGTGAATAAGACCTCGCCAATCAAAAAAGATATTGTTAAAATTTTGGGCTACAACCTGTTGCCAACACCCTTTGTAGATCAGAGCTCGGAGCGTGCCATCGTAGCAAAAGCTTAGATTTAGCGGCTTTCACTATAGATTATTGTCGTCTGGACGAGATGACATCTACTACCTCTTCCTCCCTCTTTAATATTTCTATAGTAGAGAAGCTCTCCCGTGACGCTCGCATTGGTCGCCTTTGAGGAGAACGATGGCAAGCACGACATGCACACAACCAACTGACCTCCCTATACACGACCTATACATGAATAGCATTTCTCTCTAACCGGACTTTCAGATGACAACCGGAGTCAACTCTCGTAGCAGGTGTTGCATGTGGTATAGAACTTTCCAGTACCATCGGCAACTGTGCAATTCATACACTCCTGGAACACACTAGAGTTCTTACCGAAGCGACAACTTGATCTTGACGACCACAAGTGCTGCATTTGCTTGGCTGAGTGCTTGGTTTGGCACCTAAACCATCACAAGCCTGCTGTGAGCTGCTCTTCCCTGTGGACAACGCTCCCAAAAGGAAGCACAGGTACTGCCATCTTCGGCGATCATGGTCAGCTCACCTCCTCGACGAACGGAGACTATCTTCTCTCAGTCGCTCAGCACCTATAACCCAGGATCTCACCTACTGCAATCCTCCCCGCTATGATGCCTCCAGTGTGCATTCACCTGCACTGATTCGCCTTCTTCCTCGTCAACCAACATTGTCTAATCTGTATCAGGTAGCTTCCACTACTCACCGGTGACGTGCTCTTCACCAACAGATCTCGACTGAGATCTACTGTTGCTTCTCTTCCTCCAAGCCGATCCAGCAGCAAACTGCTATAGCTGCTTCTTCCTTTGTCAGTAGAACTGCTCCTTCTTGCCTCACTTTCAACCCACTGAGACCTCCTAACTGATAGCAGATAAGATTTCCTCAAACTATATGAGGAAATCTCTCTATTCTGTTGAGGGAAATCCTCTAATCTGTTGAGAAAAATCCTCCCTATAAATATGAGAGGGACATGTGAATACAATTAAGCTACTTCACATTCTTCAATAAAGCTTCTTCAATAATTCTTCTTATCTTGGTATTAGCCGCTTGCCTAGAGCAAGCTCTCTTCTCGCTACCAACTCGTCACTATTGCTTCTCCACCTCTGACGACAAAAGAAAAGGCTTTCTACCATTGCTTTTCCATCGTTAGGCCGTCGATACGACAAATCTTTCCTCCTCGACGAATGGCAACTATCTTCTCCACTACCACTCTGCGCCAACGTATGTTCCCTTCCATTCCCTTCCTCACATGCATTGCTGTAGCTTTCTCTTCTACTGTAGCATCACTGCAGCTTTCTCCTCTGCTACAGTTTTCTCCTCTACTACAGCTTTCTCCTATACTGCAGCTTCCTCTTCTACTGTAGCATCACCGCAACTACCTCCTCTACTGCAGCTTCCTCCTATACTGCAGCTTTCTCCTCTACTATAGCATCAATGTAGCTTTCTCCTCTACTACAGCAGCTGTAGTCGTTGCCATCGCAGTCATCGCCATCGCAGCCGTAGTCGTCGCCGCAGCCGTCGTAGTCGCAGCCACAGCAACAACAATCATTGCAGTCGCAGCTCGTAAACTATTTGCTTTGCATCAATCCAAGATTGGTGTCCTTGATATGAGCACCATCTTGTGGGGGCAAGATAGCAGATAAGATTTCCTCAAACTATATGAGGAAATCTCTCTATTCTATTGAGGGAAATCCTCTAATCTGTTGAGAAAATTCCTTCCTATAGATAGGAGAGGGACATGTGAATACAATTAAGCTACTTCATATTCTTCAATAAAGCTTCTTCAATAATTCTTCTTGTCTTCTATTCTTTCCAATATGGTGTCAGAGCCGCTTGCCCACATTCTTCAATAAAGCTTCTTCAATAATTTTTCTTGTCTTCTATTCTTTTCAATACTAACAAGGCAAAGAAGAAAATACCGCGTCCCTAGTGGCGACACCTGTTGCAGTTTGCTTCTTCCTTTGTCAGCAAAACTGCTCCTCCTTGCCTCACTTTCAATCCATTGAGACCTCCTAACAGGGCAAAGAAGAAAATACCTCGTTCCCCAGCGACAGCACCTGCTACAGCCACTACGTCGCATGCAGTGACGACCCACACCACAGCATATCATGGTGTAGCAGCTCCAGGAGAGACTTGCTTCGAACCCTTATGACGCGGATCTGCGATAACGTCTTCCTCTCTGATCGCTGCAGCAATTATACCCAAGCACCTCATCGCAGTCATCTCTGATTCTCCTTCTACAGCTACTTCAATTATATATCCTTAAAATATCTTTATCATCTACACCATCAATGCTACAGCACTCTCCCCTTCAAACTATCCAAAGACAGTAACTATGCATCTTAACATGCACAATTTTCTAATCTCCTATTTAGCTATGATTTACTCGACTACATCGATGGTTCTCTTAGTTTTCCACCAGCAATGATCAATATCTCAAGCAACCCCAGTCCAGTACCAAATCTAGCCCATAAACTATGATTACGTCAAGATCGTCTCATCCTCTAAGCTATTCAAACCTCCGTCGTCGGGTCCATCGCCCCATTAATATCTTCATGCACGACTGCTATGGAAGCTTGGCACAAGTTGCAAACCACATTGGCAAATCATTCACGTACTCGCATGCTCGGTCTTCTATCCAATCTAATGAAAACAAAACAAGAGAAAAGTACTATTGTTGATTATCTATAACATATCAAAGTTATCATCGGTGACTTAGCTTTAATAGGTCATTCATTCAATGATGAAGAAGTCGTAGTTCATATCTGGAATAGTCTAGGAGACGAGTATAAGGAACTCGCAATAGTAATTCGAGCACGCGACTCACCAATATCATTCGAAGAACTCTATGACAAACTGACTAACTATGAGATGTATTTGAAGTGCATGGATAAGTTGCCCGGACCAACCATCACAGTACAAGTCAGTCAAAAATCTAAAAGGAAGACCAACCAATGCAATAATCACATCAACAACGGTTTAGTTAAGCTATCTCTTAATCCTATGGGCCTTCAACAAACCCACCCTCATCCACGTCATCAACATTTTCAACCATCAAGGTGGTAACCTCAACCATCATCAAACCTGGCATTCTGACTACACATGCCAATAAAGAGTCATTTGCCAACTATATGATAAAGTTGGACACTCCATAAAAGTCTATCAGTCTCGACCCCGACTCCCTGCTCCATCCCGGTTGCCTCAAGCGAATCTCATGATTACTCCGACTACTAGCCAACCAAATTAGATTGTGGACTATAGCGCCTCTCATCACATCACTTCCGATCTTCAGAACTTATCTCTCTATAATAATTATGGCGAAAATGAAGATATCATCATCGGTGATGGTAACGAAATTCCCATTACTCATATTAGTTCTACAACGCTTAATTCACTTACCACACCCTTTACACTTGATGACGTTTTATGTGCACCTCACATTAAACGAAACCTCATTTCTATTTCTCAATTCTATAAATAAAATAATACCTCAATTGAATTCTTTCTGACTCTTTTCTTGTTAAGGATTTGAGCACGGGGCATCCTTAGTCCAAGGCTAGAACAAATACAACATTTATGAGTGGCCATCAGCTTCGCAAATAATCCAGCCCACTACTCACTCTTCAATTGCCGCTCTAGTTGATGTATGACATCAACGTCTTGGTCATCCCTCATCCTTCATCCAGCAAAAATTACTTTCTTATTTTTCTCTTCCTACATTTAATACCAATAGTACTATGACACATTGTAATGCTTGTTGTAGCAATAAAAGTCATAGACTACCTTTTGGAACATCCTCAATATCTTGCTTTAAACTGTTTGAAATTATTTATACTGATGTTTGAGGCCCCGCCCCAACTCCTTCTTTTGACAAGTTTAGATTTTATATCATTTTCATCGACTATTTCACTAAGTACATATGGTTATACCCTCTCCATCATAAATCTAAAGTTTCGATAATCTTTACAAATTTTAGAAAGTTGGTTGAGAATTTCTTTCAATCTTCCATTAAAACAGTCTACTCTGATGGCGGAGGCAAATATCAAGCCCTCACATCTTGCCTCACAGCTTGTGATATACAATACCTCAAGTCACCCCCCCTTATACTCCCCAATTAGTTGGTTTTGCCGAACATAAGCATCGACATATAGTTGAAACTAGTATCACACTTCTACATTAGGCATCCATGCCACCAACTTTTTGATTAACAATCTTTCAAACTGTAGTCTATCTTATTAATCGTATACTCACTCTAGTCCTCCACTACTATGTTAGGATCGGAGCGGCAATAAGAGGGGGGGGGGTGAATTAGTGCAGCGAATTAAAACGTCGGTTTTGAAAACTTTTTCGTACGATAAAGACCGAACTTGAAAGCGTATTCGTATAGTAGAGCAGCTAAGGTAATGAGTAAATAAAGCAAGTAAGAAAGTTTGCAGTAATGTGAATAGCAACAATGAAATGCAAACCAGAGATTACGCCGTTTTTAAAGTGGTTCGGTCAAATGACCTACATCCACTTGCGAGGCTCCTCTTCGACGAGGCTCCCACCTTCCACTAGCAAATCTCTTGAAATGGAAGGGTAAATACCCCTCTTACAACTCTTTACAAGTAGTTCACACTCTTACAGATTTTCAAGAAAGAAGGAGGTGAACACTAGCAAATTGAAAACCAAGGATTGCTAAGACTTTTCTAAGACCTTTCTCTCAATCAATTGCTGCTCAAAAAGTTGTTCTCTCTGCTGAGAATTGAGGTGTATTTATAGGCCTCAAGAGGATTCAAATTTGGGCTCCAAAAATTTGAATTCTCTTATGTTCCCGATGCTGGCGGTGCCACCGCCCAGCTCTCGGCCTCTGGGCGGTGCCACCGCCTAGTCTAGGCGGTGCCACCACCTACACTATTTCAGCTCACTGGTTGGGCTCCAAAATTGGCCCAAACCAGTCCGAACTTGGGCCGAATTGGCCCCTACTTGGATCATAGGATTAACACCTAATCCTAGCCATAATTAACGTGCTAACTACAAATTTAAAGACATTTTCTAAGTTATTACAAAGTCCATAAGTCAAGACTTCTTTCGGCGAGCTTTCGGCGAACTTCCGCGGTCTTCCGATAAACTCTCGGAAACCATTCTGCGGACTCCCGGCAAGCTCCTAGACTTCACGATTTGATCTTGGCGAGTTCCGACGAGCTTCTTCGGCAAGCTCCAATCTTTCTCGGTGAGCTCCGTGAACTTCCGACGAACCTTTTGATAACATTCCGAAAAACCCTTCAGCAAGCTCCCTACTCATTCTTGACTAGTTCCGGCAGCATTCCCGACGAACCTTCGGACTTCCGTCGAACTCTCAAACTCCCAATGAATCCTTCACGCTTGACTCCGGCACTTTGTTTCGCTTTATGTCTTCATCGTTATCGTAGTTAATCCTGCACACACAAGCCAAAACTCAACTCCAATCTAGACAATTATTATAACGCGAATTGACATTCTGTTGCCCGGCACGTCATTGGTTGGCGCTTCATCCGAATCTTCAGTGCATTGTCCTCTCTTGCAGCTTGTTGCCTAATCGGTGGTTGACCTCCGCAACTCCGATATCTTTGGCGTAATTCCGCTCTCCTTGGCCCGATGCCCGACGTTCGAAGCCTTCTGCCGTCCAATACCCTAACGTGATCTCCTACGGCACAACGTCAATTCCTCCTGCGTCAATTGTCTAATCCTGATCGAGTAGACCTGCATCACTCAAAATGCAGTTAAACATCTAAACACAATCAATTAGTTTAATCATCAAAATCCGAGATTCAACAATCTCCCCCTTTTTGATGATGACAACTAATTGATGACTACCGGAGTTAACCTTAACTCCCTGGAGTTAAACCAAACTCCCCCTATCAATATACCATTGATAGAACACTTGGATTATCCCAAATCCAAGTAACATTCATCACATATTATGAAAAACATTTAAACCATCATGCAAATATATAAAATATTCAATTCAATGCATGAAGTCATCAATATACTTCTCCCCCTATGTCATCAACAAAAAGGAGAAGTAGCTCTAGCGATTTTAAAAGATATTCAAGTTTTTGTAACGTAAAGCTAGATTTTCATCACAACATATAAGCACAAAAGTATAGTAAGATTCTTAAGTTCAATCATGGCAATTCAACACTTGCTTCTTGTGCAAGATTGCACTTTACTTTTCTTTGCATGTTCTAACTAGCAAAAGCTTTCTCCCCTTTGTTTTTGTCGAAAAGAAGGGATGAGTACAAGCTAGCCAACATTTGCCTTGAGCTAGCAATCTTTCTCCCCCCATGTCATTGCCGAAAAGAAGGAGAGGAACCAATGATAAATTATGAATTTGCATCAATCAATATTTCAATCATCACATGATACATACAAGACAAAAATGCAAAGAAATCATGTCATGAAAGACATCAATTGTTAAACATGATATGATAATAGTCTCATAAATTTCAATTTGCAATACATGTGATACATTGCGATACTAAAAAATTTAATGCGATGCTTTTAAGGATATCAACCTATTTTTGATACAAAGCATGGCAAGAGCAATTATATTGCAAGTTTTTCTAAGTTTTACAATTTTTGCTTCTTTTGAGAAAGCAATTCTTTGCTTCTCTACAAGCTAGCAACTTTTATGTTTTACAATTTTTGCTTCTTTTGAGAAAGCAATTCTTTGCTTCTCTACAAGCTAGCAACTTTTACGATATGCAAGTTTTCTAAGTTTTACAATTTTTGCTTCTTTTGAGAAAGCAATTCTTTGCTTCTCTACAAGCTAGCAACTTTTACGATATGCAAGTTTTCTAAGTTTTACAATTTTTGCTTCTTTTGAGAAAGCAATTCTTTGCTTCTCTACAAGCTAGCAACTTTTACGATATGCAAGTTTTCTAAGTTTTACAATTTTTGCTTCTTTTGAGAAAGCAATTCTTTGCTTCTCTACAAGCTAGCAACTTTTACGATATGCAAGTTTTCTAAGTTTTACAATTTTTGCTTCTTTTGAGAAAGCAATTCTTTGCTTCTCTACAAGCTAGCAACTTTTACGATATGCAAGTTTTCTAAGTTTTACAATTTTTGCTTCTTTTGAGAAAGCAATTCTTTGCTTCTCTACAAGCTAGCAAATTTTACAATATTTTTAGAACAGGCAAGCTAGCAATCAAGTTTTTGCATCTTCTTGACTTGTGCAAATTAGCTATCTCCCCCTTTGTCATTGTCAAAAAGAAGGGAAATCCCTTTACATCAATTATGACAAAGGTAAGTATCAATCTTATTTGTGCATCATTATATTTTCAAATTAGAATATGCACATTTTCAAAAATCTTACATTTCATTCATGCACGATATTGAATAAATCGATTAACATTATGAGGATATCATACATGATACTAAAATTTTCAATTATTTATAAACAGTTTGATCATGATACCAAACATTCATCATTTAGAGCATTCATGACACAAAACATTAAATAAACATTTCTAATACATCATTTTAGCGACAACTCATAGTATTTTAAATCATGATTTACATCATATGCAATACATCACATCATAATTAGAAAGCACAAGTATTGCATGGATCATTGTAAATCATAAATGTTTCATATCATGATGGTATCAACTTGTCAAATTATATCCTACCATGCATGATCAAAACTTTTCATTTGTATGCATCAAAATAATATCAAGAGTATTTCATGCATATTATCAAATCATCATTTATAATTACGTCAATATTTCAATCATTATTTCAGTTTACACATCATGAGATTAATAAATTTGCATTATAGACAATCTCATGTTTTATCATTCATATTATTTCAATCATTGTTTCAATCATCACTATAACTCATCATGCACAAAATATAAAATCATCTAACATGATTCATGATCATAACTTTTTCAAATGATAGTATCTAAATGTCAATATTCATTACATCCTATTATGCATGATAATTAACTTATCATTTGTGTTTCATTGCATAATTTCATTCATCACATTAGGAATATCAAGAAGAATTAATTGGGTGATGAGATGAATATTTTCATGAATACAAGCAATTGCATAAAAATCATATCATGAAGGATTAGAATATGTGTATACCAAAAGGCATGATTTCTTTTGAAAAACCTCTTCTGAAATAATCAAAAGAAAATCTTACGAGATCAAATAATAAAAGATATTCAAAAAAAATTTTAAAGTCATGAATTTCGAAAAAGATATTCTCTTTAGTAAAAGAACCTTAGGAGAAAAAGATTTCAATTCAAGCATATAAAATCTTGACTTAAGCATAAGAAATCTCAATTTACAAATTTTGAGAAATCAAGATAAAGCTCATTTAAATTTAAATCATCAAATCAAGATCATTTTCAAGAGATTCACAAAAGTGATACAAATAGATTCATGATTTTAATTCCCATGATAATATATTTTCCTTTTAAAGTGTTTCTATTCATGTGATTTATTTCATTTATGCTAAATAAAAAAATATGCATCAATGTTCAAAAATCCGAAAAAGCCATTTTCATTACCGTAAAAATCGATAATCCATAAGTCTCAAGAATCATCATGCATAATTTCGAAATCTATTAAGCATGATCATTATGCATGACATCAAGACATGGTTTCAAAATATTTAATATTTTATTACATAATTATATCATTATGCATCATCGAAATTGATTTCATAAAGTATTTTCCATCAAGATCATTTTATTTGTTGTAGTCATGCATTTTTCTTTTTAGGTGAATCTAACTTTTCAAGCTTAGTTTTCGATACAAGATCCATACATCATCATTAAGCATGATATCAAACTTCTTTATATTTTCATTAAGACATCAAGCATGGTTTCAATCAAAATTGGAAATCATCAAAATACACATTATTTCTTCTTGAAAAATATTTATCATCATTTAAACCAAAAAAGAGCTTTCATTACGGCAAATATCAATAATTCATAAATCATAAAAATTATCATGTATAACTTTAAAATCTCATGCATAAAATCGTCAATCATGGTATCAAAACATTTAATATTTTCATTACATCATTATGCATTACTTCAAATCAAACATGATTTCATTTAATCAAAATCGAGAAATAATAATGGAAATCAACATGAAACACATTATTACTTCTTAACCACATATAGCATAATTTCATAAGGCATTTTTAATCAAAATCATTTTGTTTATCATAAACTTACAATTTTCATGATTATTTTTAAACTTACTAGAATCATAAGCATGATTCCTAATTTTTGCATTTTCATTATTAAATTATTAGACATGTAATTCTCAAGAAAATTAATTCTAAACTAATAAAAGAGGAAAATGCATCATAAAAAGCATCATGTAATTTCAAAATAAATTAAGGGAGTTGAGTTACTTACCTTGTAGTCGAAGCCCGTCAAAGCCCAATTCACCTGTTTCACCTTTGGAAGTTCTTGATTCATCCTTGGTTGCCTTCCTCTTCTTTGGCCTCTTCCTCCGTTCAAGTTCATTGTTTATTTTAGATTTTTGTTTAATGAACTTATTAAGATTTAGTGTTCGAAGTTCAAGTTCATCATTGTCCTCATCACTTGAGTCATCGCTCAAGTGGTATTCATTTGTCCGGAGTTCCAAATCCTTCCTATTCTTTGGAAGGTGGTTCAAGTGCTCATCGGGTTCAAAATGTTTCAAAAGTGTCATTTCATAGGTCATTAGTGACCCGATTAATTTTTCTAATGGAAAATCATTTAAATTTTTTGTCTCTTGTATTGCGGTTATTTTAGGATCCCACCTTTTTGGAAGGGATCTTAAGATCTTACTTATGAGATCAAAATTCGAAAAAGATTTACCAAGAACTCTTAGATTATTGACGACATCCGTGAAACGGGTGTACATGTCGCCTATAGTCTCGCTTGGTTGCATTCGAAAAAGCTCAAAATCATGCAATAAAATGTTAACTTTCGAGTTTTTGACTCTACTAGTTCCCTCGTGCGTGATTTCAAGTGTTCGCCAAATATCAAAAGCCGTTTCGCACATAGAAATCCAATTGAACTCATTTTTGTCCAAAGCGCAAAATAAGGCATTCATAGCCTTTGCGTTTAAAGAAAAATGCTTCTTCTCCAAATCCGACCATTCGTTCATCGGTTTAGAGGGAGGTTGAAAACCATTTTCAATAATATTCCATAAGTCCAAGTTCATAGAAATCAAGAAAACTCTCATTCGAGTTTTCCAATAAGTATAGTCCAATCCGTTAAACAACGGTGGACGAAAAACCGAAAAGCCCTCTTGAAAGCCATGAAGAGCCATTTCTCTCGGGTGTAAATCCGAAATGAGAAATACCATGCTCTGATACCAATTGTTAGGATCGGAGCGGCACTAAGAGTGGGGGGGGTGAATTAGTGCAGCGGATTAAAACGTCGATTTTGAAAACTTTTTCGTACGATAAAGACCGAACTTGAAAGCGTATTCGTATAGTAGAGCAGCTAAGGTAATGAGTAAATAAAGCAAGTAAGAAAGTTTGCAGTAATGTGAATAGCAACAATGAAATGCAAACCAGAGATTACGCCATTTTTAAAGTGGTTCGGTCAAATGACCTACATCCACTTGCGAGGCCCCTCTTCGACGAGGCTCCCACCTTCCACTAGCAAATCTCTTGAAATGGAAGGGTAAATACCCCTCTTACAACTCTTTACAAGCAGTTCACACTCTTACAGATTTTCAAGAAAGAAGGAGGTGAACACTAGCAAATTGAAAACCAAGGATTGCTAAGACTTTTCTAAGACCTTTCTCTCAATCACTTGCTGCTCAAAAAGTTATTCTCTCTGCTGAGAATTGAGGTGTATTTATAGGCCTAAAGAGGATTCAAATTTGGGCTCCAAAAATTTGAATTCTCTTATGTTCCCGATGCTGGCGGTGCCACCGCCCAGCTCTCGGGTGCTGGGCGGTGCAACCGCCCAGCCCAGGTGGTGCCACCGCCCAGCTCTCGGCCTCTGGGCGGTGCCACCGCCTAGTCTAGGCGGTGCCACCGCCTACACTATTTCAGCTCACTGGTTGGGCTCCAAAATTGGCCCAAACTAGTCCGAACTTGGGCCGAATTGGCCCCTACTTGGATCATAGGATTAACACATAATCCTAGCCCTAATTAACATGCGAACTACAAATTTAAAGACATTTTCTAAGCTATTACAAAGTCCATAAGTCAAGACTTCTTTCGGCGAGCTTTCGGCGAACTTCCGCGGTCTTCCGATAAACTCTCGGAAACCATTCTGCGGACTCCCGGCAAGCTCCTAGACTTCACGATTTGATCTTGGCGAGTTCCGACGAGCTTCTTCGGTAAGCTCCAATCTTTCTCGGTGAGCTCCGTGAACTTCCGACGAACCTTTTGATGACATTCCGAAAAACCCTTCAGCAAGCTCCCTACTCATTCTCGACTAGTTCCGGCAGCATTCCCGACGAACCTTCGGACTTCCGTCGAACTCTCAAACTCCCAATGAATCCTTCGCGCTTGACTCCGGCACTTTGTTTTGCTTTATGTCTTCATCGTTATCGTAGTTAATCCTGCACACACAAGCCAAAACTCAACTCCGATCTAGACAATTATTATAACGCGAATTGACATTCTGTTGCCCGGCACGTCATTGGTTGGCGCTTCGTCCGAATCTTCAGTGCATTGTCCTCTCTTGCGGCTTGTTGCCTAATCGGTGGTTGACCTCCGCAACTCCGATATCTTTGGCGTAATTCCGCTCTCCTTGGCCCGATGCCCGACGTTCGAAGCCTTCTGCCGTCCAATACCCTGACGTGATCTCCTACGGCACAATGTCAATTCCTCCTGCGTCAATTGTCTAATCCTGATCGAGTAGACCTGCATCACTCAAAATGCAGTTAAACATCTAAACATAATCAATTAGTTTAATCATCAAAATCCGAGATTCAACATACTAATCACCATTTGAAAAACTATTCCACAAGCTTCTAAACCTTCAAAAACTCAAAATCTTTGGTTGTCTATGTTATTTATGGCTACGTCCTTATGCCTCACATAAGTTAACACTACGATCTAAGCCTTGCATCTTTATATGATACTCTCTTGAATATAACGCTTTCCGTTGCTTCGAACCCCAAACTCAAAAAGTCATTATATCTCGTCATGTTATTTTTGTGGAGTCTTCTTTTCCTTTTCAAAATCATGAGCATCCTACCATGCAAGCTACTTCGATAAACATACATCACTGGAATATCTCTATGGTCCCATCACACGAACGTCTCACCTAACCGTCTAGTCCTTACCCTCAAGATCAACACACTCATCCAATTCAATAGCTCATCACTCCCTCTGTTATTCCTCTACTCCCTGCTTCACAAGTTTCTTCTATTGATAAAGCAATACCCTCGCCAACATCGCCATTGACTTCATCTTCCCTTAGGCCATGTGATATTGAAGTGCCACAGACTGGCTCAGCTAGTGTTAGTGACTCACCACTGGCTATACCAAATACACAACCTATCACTTCCATATCCCCTAGACATCCAATGGCAACATGCTCCAAAAGTGGCATTTTTAAACCACGTCAGGTCCTTGACCTCCATATTATAACGAACTTTTATTTCAAGGCCAGTGAACCCACCATAATTACTCAAGCTAAAAAATCTTCTCACTAGCATAAAGCCATGTGTAAAGAATATGATGCTCTCCTCCATAACTCTACATGGACCTTAGTACCCTTTTGTCGCACACAAAATATCATTGGGTATAAATGAGTCTTTTGAATTAAGCGGAACCCAGATAGATCCGTTGCTAGATATAAAATACATCTAATAGCCAAAGAGTTTCATCAATGACCTGGTATTGACTTCACAAAGACATTCAATCCCTTTGTTAAACCCACAACAATCCGGCTTGTCCTAAGTTTGGCCACTTCAAAAGGCTAGCACATACGACAATTGGATGTTAACAATGCCTTTTTACAAGAGACTCTAACTGAAGATGTCTTCATGCAGCAATCTCCTGGCTTCATTCATCCACAGTATCTGAGGTATGTCTGTAAACTACAAAAAGCTATTTATGGACTTTGTCAAGCTCCAAGAGCTTGGTATACTGAACTTAGCTAGTTTTTGACTTCAACGAGCTTCATCAACTCCAAGTATGATACATCATTATTCATATGATAACAAATTGACAATACAATATATCTTTCAGTATATGTTAATGATATTATTGTCACAGACAATGATCTTCTAGAGATTCAGTCATTTCTAAAGCAACTGGCTGATTGATTCTCACTCAAAGATCTGAGCACCTTGAGTTATTTTTTGAGAGTAGAAGCAACATTCACACCCTCAGGTCTCCTCCTATCATAAACAAAATATATTTAAGACTTATTATCAAAAACAAATATGCAGGATGCTAAAGAGGTTACAACTCACATCTCTACTAATGACTTACTTAAATTATATTATGGAAGTCCTACTACGGACTCTACTCAATACCGATAAGTACTTGGCTCCGTACAATACTTGGCTCTTACCCATCCAGATATCTCATTTGCAGTCAATAAATTATCATAATTCATGCATCAGCCATCTACTATACATTGGTGTGCGATCAAACGAATTTTATGGTATCTTAAGGGGATGTTCAATCATGGCATCTTTCTTCACAAACACACCCTGCTTCATCTCCATGCCTTTGTTGATTCTGATTGGGCAGGAAACTTTGATGATAGAACATCCACATCAGGGTATATTATTTTCCTATGAGTTAATCCAATCAGTTAGAGTTCTAAGAAGCAAAAGACAATCGCATGATCTACCACTGAAGTTGAATATTATGCCATTGCCACCACTACTGCTACTGAGATCAATTGGGTTATAAATCTTCTCAAGGAACTCAATGTCAATTCCTCCTATAATATATTATGATAATATTGGAGTTACCTACCTACGTGCAAATCTAGTTTTTTATTCACGTATGAAATATATTACAATCGATTTTCACTTCGTGCAAGATTAAGTTGTCAGACATCAACTACGTGTTTCTCACGTCCATACGGCTAATCAACTAATAAATTCACTTATGAAGCCTCTCGCCCGTAAACTATTTTCATTATATTGATCCAAGATTAACATCCATAATAGGAGCTCCATCTTGCGAGGGCATGATAACATATAAATATTTCCTCAACTGCATGAGGAAATCTCGTAGGATAATTAAGAAAAATCCTCCTTTCCCATGTGTATAAATAAGCCATTGTACTCAATCATTAATCAGTATTTTTCATTACTACAATACAACTTATCAGTAATCTCTGCTAAGGCAATCTTTTAATACTTTGCTTACGTGACAGCTGCATATGGTTCCCATTGTGATCTCATTCGATCGATAGAATAGTTAATAGTGTGGCACAAACAATATGGTCTATTCAACTCCACATTTAATTGACTCTTTGAATCCATGCTAAGTTAATCATCAAACGAACTTTATGGAACATATCTCGAACTAGATCTCGATCCAAGTCACCCACATTCCCAACACCTTAACCTAAAAACAAATTTGAAAGTAGACCTCACTTAGTTTCAAATCCTCAATCATATCAGACAACTAGAATATGTTATAACATATTAAAAATATATATTTTATATCAAATAAAATATTATCCCTAAATATCATGGACTTGTTTCTCAAAGTTTTTGATCTCAGAATTCACTTACCCTTGGACTTTTCTTTATTAGACATTCCCTTCTCAATGCGAGATGAAAAAACTTATGAGTATTTCTTTCAAAGAAGATATTCATGGATTACAAATAACAAGAGTGTTCTTTGCAAAATATGCAAAAGGGACAACCTAAAAAAAGATTTTTTTTCCTCAAGAAATTATCTTATCATATTTATCTCTCTAAACTTAGGTTTATCATATATATTCTTCCAAAATCTTATAATTTATAGCGTTGTGTACAGTCTCCTTCAGCTACCTATCAACTGCATATAATATTGTTAGCTTAAACTACAATTATCACTAATATATACTATTATTTAAAGCCCAATATTATAAAAAAATATTATATAGTATTTTTTAAAAAATATATTAGCTAATATTTAACATGATTCCATCCTTTACAATTGATAGTGTCGCTTAATACATGATGCAACCATGAGAGAGAGAGAGAGTAAAATTAAGAAGGCACGTTGTCATTAAAGAAAACAAGAAGGGAATAAAAGAATCTTTGTGTGTGTGTGTGTGTATATATATATATATATATATATATATATATATATATATATATATATATATATATATATATATATATATATATAAAATTGTACATGGCCAGCATAAATCTATCTTGTTCCTCTATATCTCATCCTTGATTTCTGCACTATTTCCGGTACCTTCCTGTTGGCCAAAGAAGACATCACCCGATAGCAACCTTCTTCACTATAAGTCTCCATGTCCTGTCCACCCTCTCGTATTACTCTTGTATACATATAACATATATCTGAGGCAAAACAAAAAGCGAAAATTGTACATGCCGGCATAAATCTATCTCGTTCCTCTATATCTCATCCTTGATTTCTGCACTATTTCTGGTACCTTCCTGTTGGCCAAAGAAGACATCACCCTAGCAGTAGCAACCTTCTTCACTAGAAGTC
The DNA here is from genome assembly GCA_004837865.1 of Musa balbisiana. Lineage (NCBI taxonomy): Eukaryota > Viridiplantae > Streptophyta > Magnoliopsida > Zingiberales > Musaceae > Musa > Musa balbisiana. Next base: position 18,883,139 of record CM017193.1, on the reverse strand, counting down.
TCCATGTCCTGTCCACCTTCTCCTCCTGCACCTTCTTCTTGAATTGCCTGTGGTAATAACACAACACAGGTAAGCAACTTGAGGAAGCAAGAATGTATTTAGCTGTATAGAGGGGCATGCATGCATGGCTTACTCGCAGAGAGGAACCCTGCAGGAGTCAAGCTGATCGCAGAGGGAGGAGTGGAGGCGGAGGAGCTGCCACATTCTCTTGCAGTGCGTGCAGCCCTTCGGGGACAGCTTCCGGCCGCAGGCAGCGAAGTGGCGGATGAGGAGCTGAAGCCCTTCGCACGTACTAAAACTGGTGCATGGGTAGGCCGGGGGACGGCTGTTGTGCGGCCCGACGTCGGTGCAGCCTTCGGTGCATATGTGCTTCAGGCAGTCCATGGCTTCGCTCAGTTGCCTGTACTTGTCTTGATCTCCCCTTTCTCTCCGCCATCGCTTCTCTCGCTGCGAATGCCATGGATCGCAAACGAAATGAGTGATCGATCGTCATTAGCGAAGACTGAAAATGACATGACAGCATCTCCCTGGTTGCAGTGTAACCTCCATTCAGAGTCGCAGGACGGTGTTTTCCACTTGTGATATTTGACACGTACACGCTCATTAAAAAGAAGAAGAAGAAGAAGAAGAAGAAGAAGAAGAAGAAGAAGAAGAAGAAGAAAACATTCCATGTAGCTGATTTGATTCACGCACGTGAAAATAAATGTAGAGAAAAGAAGACAGAGACGATGTTGTAGTTTCTTATATTATTATGTACATCTGACTGCAGTCAATATGTTGTTTCGGTAAGCATTTTAAGGCTGACTAGATTTGGATCTGTCAGGTACCAACCTCTCCTTCCATGTTGTTTCCTGGGAATGCCTGATGCCTTATCTTTCTGGGAAAATGTCTCCATAACAAGAAGCAAAAGCAAAACTTCCGTCCTCTTGTCTCTTCATCCATTCCTCTTTTTCTTGTCCCTACTCTTCCAAACATTACTTCTCTTTGACCAGTTTCTACCTAAGATAGTTCTAAATCATAATGAATCTTGGCACTTCCCCAGACAACCTCTGCCTATGGGGCTAAAACCTCAAGACTAGTCCTGTTAATCCTTTATCTCCTCCTTGAGATAAAGTACTTCATCACCATCTTGCCCCTTAAAATCTACCTTGCCAGAACAAAAGAGAACAAAAAAGGGACAGCTAGTTTCTTCTGTGCCGGATCTGAATCGCGGACTACCCTATCAATGTAATTGGACATCGATGATTCATTACAGATCACACAAGCATCCATGACTTCTGTCAGATCACAAACCTGTGATGTTTCTTGCAGGAACTGGAGGACCTCCATCTCCAGGCCCGGATCATGCTTCTGCACAAACCGCCATCCCTCCGACTGCTGCACCGCCTCCAAGTCTTTGGCCACCAGCCTCATGCACCGCTGGTACAGCCGCGGCGCGTCGCACAGCCTCGCCAGCTTCAGCACGTCCATCACCTTCACCGCGCTCAGCCACGCCGCGACGCAGGCCTCGGACCGCCGCTTCAGCCACCGCACGCGGTACGCGTGCGACAGCGCCAGCAGCGCTATGCCGTGCCTCTCCATCTCCTCCTCCGCTTCCCTCGACCACATCCCAGTCCTGATCGTAATCACCATACCCATTAAAGCTAGGATCATCAGTGATCTCAAAAGAGAGGAGTTCACATGCCGAGATCAGAGTGCCTCTACCTGGAGGAGTAGAGGAACTGCAGGAAGACGAGGACAGCGTCGTGGGGGACGCCGAGTACGTGGATGATCCTCTCAGAGTTGCCGCCTTTACGTGATCGATCCAACATCCGCTCCAGCACAGGAGAAGCCGAAGCCTGGGGATCCAGCAGTCAGAAGCAAAAAACTACAACCCAATCGGATCCGAGACACAAACCAAAGAAGGAATCACACACCAATACGCTGGAATGGGCCGGTATGCTTTTCCCGTCCGAGGTCACGATCTGGACGTCGGTCGGCGGCACGCACTCGTTCCCGGCCTCGTGCCATCGCCGGAAGAGGCCATTTCGATGAGTAACTGAAGCTGTCATTTCGGCAACTCGACGACAACTGCTTGATCTTCCTACCTGACGGATCTCTCCAAGGCTCGACAAGGGAGACTTGGTTCAGAAGGTGGAAGGAGAGGTAGATGGGAAGGCCAAAGGCTGGTCTTTAATAGAAAGAGAAGGCAGATTGGATTGGGTGGATACATGGAGAACCTATTGTCAACCATAGATTGCTCGGCCACTAATTCCATAGAAACAGCCTGTTGTTTTAGAGCCAAATATAGGATTTGACGTGGTGCCACGTCAGTTACAGCCAAGTAGATTAAAGCTGTGACTACGGTGTAAGACTTAGACTGTTTCGTATTGAATTCCTTATATATCGGAACATTATTTATTGATACCAAGATGATTTTTCTTAGACATGCTACAAGTATATTTTTATTTTAGATAATATTTATGCTTAGGAACTGTAAAAATAGACGGTTTTTTATTTTTGCAAGGATAATAATTAGATTCCTCTGTAGTTTTGGTCGGTGGAACGTGTCTCGCGTGTTGACTATAATAGAAATATATTAAATTAAAAAAGAAAAGAAAATAAATTCCTTCCAAGAGAGTGGTTCTGACAACTACGGCTTTTAGTTCCACCATTAATATATTGTTCTTGGCCCATATATATCAACAGCTGATGAGGATATGTGTTGGATTTACCTTTTTTTAATATTTTCTTTATTATTTTTGCCACAAATTTTAATCATTCCAATAAATAATATATCCGATGGACTTTATCTCTCTATCGCCTAACAAACTTGGGTACTTTGAATATATAATTTTTAATAATAATTTAATATATGGTTCTTCAGTATTTACATATCTATAACATATATTTCTTTAAATTTCTCAGTGGAGTTCCTTTGTGATTCTTATAGGAATAATTCTTTTATTTACTTAATTTTTATGGGATATTAAACAGGATGCCAATGTAACATATACATCATTGGTAAGGGGAAAAAGGGATTAAAAATAATCTTATATTACTAAGGATCATAAGAATAATTGAGTTTGATTCACAACTTAACGATTTAAATTTTCTGTTGCATTATTATTCAAATTAGACTAGATTGATTGGTATTTAGATATTTATATGAGTTTTAGAACTAGTCACGCCAAAGAGAAATGGCCATGCTATCATGTGATTGTTATTTGTCTAGTAGAAAAATGGTTGACGTTTCTATTTGAGAGAGAGAGAGAGAGAGAGAGAGAGAGAGAGAGGATTTTAACAAAAATAGTCACACCAAATAGAAATAGTCGTACGTTATTGTTCCGATTAGACTAGTTTAATTGGTATTTGTGTGTGATTTGAGCTTTAGATTATCTCATTATTATTTGTCAACTGGTAAAATGGGTGACTTTTCTATTACTTATGACAGACCTGTTGATGTGGAGAAGGCGAAATCAAGTTTTGGCCTTTGGTCGAGATAGTGAAGGCTCACCCTCTTTCTCCTATCAATGGGCTTCTTAGTTTCGTCTAATGATATAAATATGTGATGTGTGTTGCAGTCCCCACATGAGAAGCTTCGTTCACAACTTTTGTCTTTTGAGTCCATCAATAACCAGGAAGTGAGATGAAGACTTGGCACGGAAGGCAGATAGATATGTAAATTAGCTTATATTTTTCATTTTTCATATTTATTTGTATATATATATATATATATAATCTTATAATACGTTTGAGAAGTTTCTTACCCTTAATATATATTATTATTATAAATTTAAAATATTAATCCGGTGGCAATGATAGCGTAGTAAATCATTTATCAAATATTAAAGATTCAAAATCTCATCCGATAAATTTCAAACTGGTTTAGCCAAGAAAAAAATTTGATTATTTGAGAAAAAAGACTTTGACTATCGATGATAATGTCTTAGCATTAAATCTCGTCTTCACTATTTATTCTTTATAAATAAAATATATTATTTAAATAAATATCTATTAACATATAATTTGACTTACCTAATATGTAAACGGGCAGTCCAATAACCAACCATCCATAATTATGCTGGGGGAGAATGTATGAGATTATTCTGAAGACTCAAATCCAAATAATCTTTCGGTAGAATAATTATGGGAACAACAACGAATGCGATGTTACATCGTAGATAGAGATATTATTTTTATGACACAAATCCAAATCATATTTGGAAGGAGAAATTTTATCCTAGCATCAAATCTCACCCTCTAAAAATTAAATTAAAATAAAACAAAATTATGTATATATATATTCCAACAAAGGCTATGGTTTTATAGTTCTAAATTTGAATTTACTGAATAATGATCTCTTTAAAATATAAAACGTCTGTAGTTAATTAACTACAATTAACATCAATGTCTTTAGGAACACATTATAATGTTTAAAGTATTATGGATACTTTTAAGTGGTTTATACATTTATATACTTCTTTACTAGAAACAACTAATATTAACCATATGAATGTTAACCACAGTGATGATATGTGAATGAGTTTATTTTTTCGAAGTGGTTACGTATGGTTTATTAAAATGTGTAATAATAAGTATACTGTTTCCAAATTTCCAAGTAACTTTGCATGAAAATGCACTCCACTGGTGGTGATGTGCCCCTCCAACAAAAAAAACAAAACCAGCCGCAGCTTGTGTTGGATAGTGTCTAGATATAGACAAGATGTTTGGTCGTACTACGAGGCTCATATGGGCCAGCGTCACCTCATCAATGAGAAGATGTGATGTGTAATAATTCAGATGTGTTTGCTGGTCCCATGACTGGGGGAGGTCTTGCATTTTGTTGATGGGAACATTTTGGTGAAGAAGGTAGAGAAGTAGTAGGCATTTCAAGTTCAATGCTTAGTTTGGAAACAGTGATTCCCCCCTCACCCAAATGCATCCACTATCTTATCTTAAATATAAATACATGAATGAACACCGTTTTCCTTTCTCTTTCTTTTTCCTTATCCAAATACTAAAATAAAATCATCTTATTATTCCTTTGAAGCACTCTTATTTCTCTTACTAGTTGGGAAAGAAGCACTAAATAAAAAAAATTAAAGTGCTATCCTAGAATTAATGTTTTATTTTGAGCTGTCTTGGGCAGAAGAGGAAGGGTGGAAGAGGTTTGTCTATTAAAAAAATATTTTGAATAAAAAAAAAGAGATTAAAGTTAGATCCACCTTTATTCCAGTTAGGTTTTCTTTTCCCCAAAGATAGATAATATATGAATGTAGTCTTCTTCTGTTGCCCAGTGAGAAAATTAATATCTAAATATATGTATATATTTGTAGAAATTCGCTTTTTAAAGTACTAAAGCTCACCTAACAAATATTTTCTATTGATTTTTTCCTTCACCTTCTAAATCTACCAATCTCCATGCCTTAAATTCCAACGATTGAGTTGACTTTTCCCTTTCTGTGTATTTAGAACTTTATTTCTTGTGAAGTATATATATATTATGATGCATGAAGCTGATGGTGGAAAGCTTGAATCTATTCGGCTCATTGAAATCATTGGTTTCAGATACCTACCAATTTTAGAGAAATAGGCACGTAATTGGAGTTTGAATTCTACTTAGATCACTTAATTAAGCCTAGATTGGGTAAAATTTAGAGAAATTAACTTTATCCATTGTTATCCTGATAGGAGGGTTCATCGTTAATTCTTGATTTGTTTTTTGAGGGTGGGTTGTAGCGTCCGAAAGAGGGAAGAAAATCCTTGAGAGAATGCCACTGGGAGTTTGGATTAGATGAAAGAAAATTTCTCATCAGAAGTCCCTCGAACCATCAAATCAAATGTTGTTCAGTAGAGTTCAGACTAAAGATATATTCGAATAAATTATTTTAGATAATATCAGTTCTGTAACTTCAAATCTAACCAAAAAATATTCTATTTAGGCGGTACGTCGATATTGTAAGTACGATAGATTCCTTATCATCTGTGTGGACTTAATGGATCGAGTTTGATCGACGAGAACAAAAAGAAGGAAAAAACAAAATAATAGTCTTGTCATATCCTCAAAAATAATGAATCGAATTCGATTAAAGGATGGGCTTTTGAAGAAAAAAGAGAAAAAGGTATTATGGATTATTGCAATATATGAAATGAAACGTAAGAAGGCCGTCGTCCATCGACCACCTCACCTGACCCTCCTCTCAGCATCATAGAGTTACAAAGAGCCAAAAAGGACGAGAGAAAGAGAGACATTAAGAGTAGAAGAAAAGATGAAAAAGATCACATGATTCATGCACTAAGAGAAAGGAAGAGCAGCCGCCATGGGTTCGTGCATGTGATTCCTGGACATCGCACCTACCACCCCGTATCTCCTCTTCCACCCACCATGTGCAAATTTTGATCCTTCTTTGTTGATGGATGCTGACAGAGATGTGATATGTTGCCGCTCCTGATGATGCAAGTAAGCCATGGCTGCTTACTTTTCAGACTACCATTTCTCGTGGATTCGTCTTCTCCGAGTCCGTGTAGAGAGAGAGAGAGAGAGAGAGAGAGAGAGAGAGAGAGAGAGAGAGATCCTAACTCGCCAAGGATCCTGACGTGATTTGATTCCAACTCCAATCAAAATCACATATATAGAACAGAATTTTAGCTCGATAATCACTTAAGATCAGATTGAATGCGTCTGGATCATGATGAAATCTACTCACGGTATGTAAAAATAATTATTAGTAGGAGCATATGTATTGGATTGTCCTTTCCTTTCATAAGGGATCTTTGATCCTGGTGTCAAATATAAAAGAAAAAAAGATATATACAGGAAATGGAATGTGTTTAAAGGTTGTATTATTTGGTTTGCGTTCCAATGTCGATCTAAGTGGGCGGGCAATGTGTGGGCTTCAGAATCCATGATGATCAAACCTAGTCCAACAAGATGTAGTCATGGCTGATCATACATACTGATTTGAACATGATTTGACCAACCACATTGACCAAATTTTAATTTTATTTTGTTTTTCAGAACTGACCAATTTGTGTTTTTCTAATTTTGCTCCATTACAACATGTTCACAAATTTATAATACCTCAACATGTTTGTGTTGAGGTAAAATAAATATATGATATTCACATTTTGATTAAAAAATTAATAAAATAATAACAATAAAAGATAAAATTGAGAAAGAATATGGAGATGCATAAACCTTATATTTGCTCATAATATTGCACATGCAATTTAATAATTAAATATTGGTCATAAATAGTATAGAAGATATTAAATAACATAAATATTATCATTAAAATGAATTGAAGTCCCATCATTTTAGAAAAAAATTAACATCAAGAAGTTGACATAAAAAATTATGATGTTGCATATGATAGTTTCCCTACCAATTTCAAGTGCCATAACATTTTTCTTGATTTTATATATACATCATAGTAATCATAATTACATATCATATAAATAAAGTTGCATATTCATATATCACCACAAGCCCCACATTTCAAGGGTTATTGTACAAAAAAAAAAAATCTAATATCAACATCATGCATTAATAACGATTACATAACTAAGAATATTGCAAGACATACTTGAGTGGATAATGCTATTGCATATGAGATGTATCAGAGAGTAAAACACATTTAATTGATATAAAACATCATGTTAACGTCTGTCGAAGCAAGTCAAAAGAACTGTTTAGACTTAAATTACCATGAAGAAAGTTGAGCATACGAGTAATGTTTCCATAGAAAAAAACCTTTCATTTTTTAATTATAAATAATTTATAATATACTAAGAGCAGAGATCAATCAATCAATCAAAAATATTGCCAGATTAGCATGATCTCATTAGAACATCAATCACTTCAGAAAGTGGTCAATAGTTTCATTTCCCGAGTACAGTGAAAGGTTTAATTCCTTTATTATATAATTTAGAAATTGCATGTCAAATGACAAGGAGATGAGTGGTAACATAGTATATCTGAAATATACTTAAGATATTAAATAAGTTAAGCATAGCAAAAAACAAAGCTACATATCAGTCAATAAATAACGCACATTTGACATGTGAATTCGTTGACCAAATTTCTTAAAAATAAGAATTCAATTTCAGAAAACGAAAATGATGTCAGGTGTTCAAATATCGAACTCTAATGGTCATATATATATATATATATCATAAAAAAAAGTAATACTTAACATAGAATGCTAATCTAACGAAGAAATTACAACCATTGTAGGATCAAATCAAAACCACTATGACAAGAAATCGAAATAGAGGAGAAAGATTATCACCCTTCAGTGGAATGTTTAGTAATAACAAATAATATTTTTTTAAAAATATCTAACAAATACACATAAATCGGTTTTAATCAAATTAAGTATGTTTTAATCTCCTAATTAGAATTTGTCAAGACATCAACAGTATTGCTCATCACAAAAGATCCATAAGATATTGCTTATTAAAGAAGATCTACAAGATAATGTCAAGAAATATCGCTTACAGTTTTTGTTTTCTTGACCCAAGCATCTGGTTAATTTCAATTCCAACATGAAGTGAATGATTTCATTTCAACTTCACGATTAGTCCACTATTAACTTAACAAACTTGAAATATGTTATCATTTACTCCCATAATATCTTATGAAACATTGACAACCTTATTAGGAGTATATGCACCAAAAGTTTAAATGTCATGAACTTTTATTTTGCTTTTCTAAATATTTGAGTCAAGGATTCGTGTGCTTTTTTGAATTGTATCCACAGTCAACATGTTGTGCCAAAAAAATAAAATAAAATACTGGTATATGCCATGACAACTTATGCAAAGGATGCTAACATATTTATCGCTGAGCTTTCTTGTGACCTTTGCATGTGGCTCAAAGGATGCCAATAGTGTTGTAACATGGAAAGGTTAAAGTTTTTGCAGCCCCTGTGACTCAATATGACCACTTGTTGTTAATAGAAACCGATGCATTGAAAATGTGTGTGTAAAATAATGTCAAGTTTTGGAAAACATCGTACTTGAAAAAAAAAATCTCATGCGCAAATATCGTACTTGGAAAAAATATATATCAAAACTTACACTATGTATGAATAAATATGATAACAAATCATTTTTAAACATACATAAAATTTATTAATTTTTCATCAAAATATATAAATATTTCACCTTAAATTGTTGAGGTAAAATATACCGAATTCTGATTAAAAATAATAAAATAATAAAAATAAAAGGATAAAGTTTAGAAAGAACTTGATGACACATAAACATTATCCCTGTCATATTATATTATGTAAGATCAATCGAGATTTTCATCTTAAGATTTAATCGATATTATTCCTCCTATGAGATCGATCGTGGAGTGATTTAATTAAATTTTTTTCATAAATAAACAGTAAAAATTAAATAATAGAAACATATTAAAACAAGCGGAGGAATTGTATTAAACTCTGAGTTTAATAAATTAGGATTGTTTATGACTTTATTTATAGAGTCAAAGATTATCATGAAAGGTCGTATGTCCAAAGGAAATATCCTTTCATAAATAACCATAAAAAAAATCTAAAATTTTAAATTAAATCCGACACTTCCAACTCAATAATTGACTCTTTTTTTTTTTTTGTACTTGGTGCTCATACGGTTTTTGGTTCTTAGGATCCCCAATCTTACACTCCATCTAAATTTAATTAATTTTCACCATTTTATTAAGTAAATCAACTTAACTTCCCTACGAACATATGATAGCAAAAAATACCATTAAAAGGAAACATATTTTTATTGATAATTCAAATAAGCACCACAAGCTACCTCCCATCAAGGAAGATTCCAATACATCAAATGTGTTTTCATTTCATGGTCAATAAAGCAGCAGCAGTTAAATCTCTCCCCCGTCTCTCTCAAAGCTCATCCTTGAGTGGCAACTCCATGTTGCTACAGTTGAGTGATGCTTTAACGGGATATGAGGCCTCCATGGCAATCCCACACAGCCCCTGTGGATCTGAGACCCCACGCTCCATCCTTATATAACCCCTCTCTCCCCACTCAGGCCCCCATGAGTTCTTCACTATCCAATACGTTGTCCCATCATGTGTTGTTCCATACCCTACAACTGCAACTCCATGGTCCAAAGCTGTACCACAGTCACCTGTGAAGACACCCTGCCATACATGAACGCAGACACAGGAGTAGACTTGTAAGAAAAAGAGATCAGTACAAAGTACGTGGGTGCTTTTGGTTTGAGCATGACAGAGAGCATTAATGGTGGAGATTAGACCTCAGAGTAGAACTGGAAATCTGGACCGCTTGCTTCCACGGCTACGGAAACAGGTTGGTTCGCCACTGCCTTCATCAGAGCTTCCTCGTCGTTCACGGGAACGTCCTCGTACCCGTCGATCACAACCACATGGCAACCCTTCTGTAAGATCAGCATGATAAGATGCAGGTTTAGAGTTATTAGTTCTTACGTTGGTTGATCGAATGCGGTTACCTTGATGACATTGCATTTGGTTTGTTTGGCTAAGTAGGGGTATTCTGCCTCGGTTGTGATGCCTCCGTTTGTTTTGATGAACTCGAATGCGTAGTCCATTAGACCTCCTCTGCATCCATGGTCTTGCTTGTCACAGTTGACTAGTTCTTGCTCCGATAAGGATACGAGCTCATTAGTTCTGATCTGGTTTATCCCCTCCACCGCAGCAACAGCCGAGAAAGCCCAGCAACTCCCTGCGAGATCAATACATTTGCAATGAATGGAGTGACAACGAGTGTGGTTTAGCGTTATCTCTGTTACCGCAGTGGCCTTGGTTCTTGACGCCCGTGACGGCGCGCTTGTCCCGCCAGTCGACGGAGGAAGGCAGGTCGCCGGCATCCTCGTACATGAATCCTCCGCTGCTGTCGCGGCCGCCCCTGAGCATCCGATGGTGGTCGATCTTGGACCCGGCGAACGTCCCTCGGAACTCTTCCCTGGTCATATCCCCGAACTTGTTCAGGCCCAGCTTGTAAGGCTTGTCTTTCTTGTTGGACTCGTGAATGTACGCCACGTTGGCCTTGAACACGTTGAACCGCCTGAGCTTCTCGTCTAGGTCGCGGGACACCGTATGGTGGCTCCGCCACCGCTCGTACAGGTCCCACAGGCTCTCCTCCGACGCCAGGTCCTTATCGGTGATGGGGATGCTGTCGGCCGTCGCGAGGGCCAGCGCGATCGCCATGACCAACGACAAGGCCCTCCTCCACATTGTGACGACGCTCCGTGAGATGTGTGTGAGAGATCAAGGTACAGAAAGGGACTACTTTATAGAGCGGAGGAAGACGATCCCTGCAGTGTGAAGCAACGATGCGGGGAATGATTAAGAGTAAGACGTGCACATCAGATGGACTCGGTTAGCTGACATGTGATGGGAAGGTGCAAGCAAAGAAGACTAATAGTGTGGAATATTAAGATGGAAGTATGCAGCTGCAATCTTGTCCTTTCTAGAATTCAGATGGGAGATTTCAACAAACACTTTGTTCACCAGATCATGTTCTGCTGTTTCAAGGATTCATGCTTCAGGATAGCTGGGGAGGCCCTGAAGCCACAGAAGCAATTAGGTATTGCCAATGTCATGTTTTGGAATCGGGCCACCGGGAGCTCAAAATAGCTCATGGCATGCAACAAATGAAGTGTCCCTCTCCTTGCGTAACTGTCTTGTCTTCACTCCAAACCATGAAAGTTTTGGCAATAACCCTAGCATAAGGTTGTTTGCATTCCTCTTCCCTTGATGAACGTTTGCAAGTCTCTTTCGAAACCCTAAATCGATTCAACTAGCAGAGTGACCATGGATGATAACAAAATGACAATTCCAGCAGAGATAAACTCACCTCCTAGTTTTGCTGAGAAGAAAAAAGAGAATATGACAGTTTCTTCTTCACAAAGTGAAGCTCATTCATTTAGCAGAAAAGATACAGTTTTAGTAAATCTTGGAGATGAGAATTGTTGAGCATCT